>BPLQ01007133.1:0-336215 GCA_021605075.1 Caerostris darwini | reverse complement strand
TATTGCCGATTGTCATCTCATGTTTTTTTTATGACAATAAGCATCGCAGTTTAAAAAAGATAAAAATCGTTTTGAAAATACCTCATATTTTTTCCAATACTTTTTTAGTCATATTTTGTATTTATACTTCAGGAAGAAATACCAGTTAATTAAACATAAAAAATATTATTGTCACAGTATCATTGAGCTTCAAATATGTAAACATAAGACACATGCTTGTGAATGATGTAAAATAAATAAATTCGTATTTAATTAAATAATGACACATTAACACAGTTACTTTTGAATGATGCCACTGTTCAAAAGTACAATGAATGAAATTAATGACCTACGATTAAAGGTTTGTCGTTACGGCCTGATTGTAAGAGCTGTCATTTGCTATTATGATTAACGACCATTTATGTCAAAGTTGTTCTTTATTATTACTATACAGAGCAAGAACGCTCAGATTAATGAAAAAATAACAAAATGGGTGAGTCGCTCACCAAAGTGCAGTCCTGGGGCTGCGCCTCAGCAGTAATGGGCGGAATGTGAGTATAGGCTTTATCATTGTTGCGCTCCAGAACTGGCTAATGCTAGCCAACAAAAATATTAGCAGTAGAAAATTTTAATACTATTATTATTGAAAAGTCTCGATGTGGTAAAACAGAATTCTTTTAAAGCAAATGTCAATGTGAGTGGGAAACAGAATGAGAATCTTCATACTGCAGTAGCAAAAAATATTACTTATCAAAATATTATTCACTTGCTATTTAAATGCTACTAATGGCTGCTGGTCTGCTTTATTATTCATATTTTTTCTTTTCCGAAATAATCTGACATTATTATTGTATTGTTTTTATCCGTGTCGTTGGCGTTTTTCATTTCAAAAGGTTAGCGGCAATGAATGAAATAGAAGGTTTTGCATGCCGTACGTTATCGTAGATCACTCTTCAGCAAGTTTTTTTCTCCTAGAGCGCATGCTCAATTTCCTATGAGCAACATAATTAGGGAGAAAAAGCCAACGGACGTCCTACGGTAGCTCAACGCATGGTATGCAAAAACTTTCTAATATGGCGGTAATAAAAAGCTGTAATCTATGGAGACGCACAGCGCAGGCCTTCTGCCTTCCTTTCCCTCACTGTAAAATGCCAGCGGTGGTTCATTACCCTTGAAAGGACATAAAAATAGATAGAATGTGCTCTTTTTAAAAGATTTATTTATTTACAGGCTCAAAAATGAAAATGGCCTGTACCTCAAAAGTGATGCTGATGAAAACAATGCATGTAAAAAATAAGAAAGAAGAAATAAATAGCCAGCCATCGCAGAAGCGAACTCTTTTTCGTCTAGGCAGTTGCAAACCAAATATTGCTCCAGTGCCGAAATAAATATATAACGTGTAAGGTAGTGACATTAGTCCAAATATTGATTAGCCAACAATATAGAATAGCAGAAATTCCAGAAGGGTCAGGTCTTAAACTTGGTCGCAGAGCACGTCAATGGTGAAAGTGTTTGCACCCAGCCAACATCCCGAGAGCCTTGTTCCCCGTCTCTGAATACTTCAAACTTGCACGTGCAGCAGAACCAGTCCGGGCAGCATGCTGGATACTGGTCTAGGTAATAAGAGAAATTTTCCTTCACTTGATAGTTTACTTGTTATTGAGTTTTATCATTTTTTTTCATTTTTAAATAATATTTAAAGTTAATGTCATTCTTAATTTTCTCTTTATTTTTTGTTAAATTTTAAAACTTTCTCACAACAATGTAAACTCATTTTTTCTTCTTTTTAGCAACTTTTATGCTTAATTTTTAGTTAATGATCTTAAGAAGGGTTAATTTTACCTATCTTACTTACTGTGCCCTATATTGGCATGGACCGTGCTGTCCCAGCCATGTTGGGTGAAACACTGCATACTCATAGGAACACTTCCGATTCAAATATGTGAACTGCAGCTCCTGCCACAAAAACAGCCTCTCGCAAAGGTGCTACATTCAAGGAAAATGGCTAGATATTATTGCAACCACTACGTTATAATATACTGTGAATTTAGTCAAGCCAAAAATGTTATTCACCATTTACTTTTCGTTTCTTCCAAATTTATTTCAGCCGCCTGCCTTCTCCGGACACAATGGATGGCGCCTGGCTTTTTCAATCTTCACTGCTTTCCGTCTCTTTTCATCGCAGGCTGAAATTTTCTTCACATCGGCAGGTGCATGGCGCGCGGCGATTGAAACCCCAATCGTAATGGTGCCCCGGAAGGCCAGCAGGCAGTCGCTGCAGTGTGAACATGGTGCTTGGGGAAGATATAGGCCTTTTGCTTGTGGTCGTGTGTCAGGCTGGTACCACCGATAGATTTGACGTCTCGCCCTGATCATCACAGTCTCTGTAACGAGACGGCTGGGCCCTGACACAGCTGATAGGGCCATCAGATTCTTCAGCCTCAACGGCTGTCTTCCTAACCGGGGCCGGAATGGCCAGTTGGCGCCTGGCGTCATGGCCCAGGCTTGCCTGATCCGGCGGTGCCAGGAGGTCAACAAACCGTGGAATGGCTCCGGTGCGTTAGTGCCATGCTGAGGCCGTGTCCAACTGTTCACATAGCAGGACACATCTTGCTAAAGCCACATATCACTCAGTTGTCATCTCTGGGGCCCGTTATACATTTTTCCATTTTCATACATACGCTGAATACTTTTCTGCAATATGTTGAATGCAAGCTTGCTCAATTAACCAGATTACTAAAAATCGTGCCGTGAACAGTTTTAGCGTAACCAAACACACGAATATTTTAACGTTACACATGATTGTGCCATAACTTAAAAGAAGAAAAAACTGTGCCTGTGCCTCCCGGGAATGATCACAGTAGTAATGCACTTTGTGCGAGATTTCAGGAGCCTATGTGGCTTTCTGCTAAAAAAAAAAAAATATTAACAAAATGAAAACCCACTCACAGTTAATACTGTAAATACACAAAGTGGTAATTTTCAGTGCCAGTTAGCCCCCCAGCCTGTTTTCACGAGTGAAGCCAGTAAAACATTGTCGTCTCAAAGATACTATTATATTTTTGAAATAGGACTCGGGCCTTTTTTATTTTATTTATTATTTTATTTTTCAGGAAGTGCCACAGAGCTTTACTCACTAAAAGAGTATGAGGTGAAATGAAATGAAACAGAGTTATACTGTCGTTATCAGTTGGAGATAATCACACTTATTAGTGAAATAGTTTTTTTGCTTCAGTTGGCTTGATGACACAGGTCTTCCTGTCAGCCTTGAAAATCTCAGTTTTGTGTTTGGTTGGTGCGAAAACGACTTGAATAAAGCACAAGAGGAAAATGTGAAATCTTTTAGTATATCTCATGATTTGCACACAAATGAAAATGATATTTGTTTAATAGAGTTTGCTTAAAATGAAATATTATTATTGAAAGATGTAATGTCAATACTATATTTGTTTAATAACGCTTCATATTTGGGGCGTGTTGATATGAAAATATCATGATTGCTGTTTAAAATATTACATAAATTGTATTGGCAGCGTGGGACTGATGCAATTCATTGCCACAGGACATGAGCTGTGGCCCTTAGATTATTTACATTCATTATATATATAGAAGAAGTGTCTTTGAGTATACAGACAGTTGCTCCTTTACCTAAAAATGACAACATCTATGATTATGATTTTTTTTTTGCAGTTACAGCATATATATTGTAATGTGGCAGTGATTACTGGGTGTGGTTGCCAGCTTGTGAGGTCCATGGCCAGCACATGCACACCATCACACAGGACTAGAGACACCACATTTAACATTTAAAAGCTGACAATATAGAGCCTCGTGGAAGCCACTGGGCAGAAAAGCCTTCCCTGCCAGGAGTTCAATTTCTAAGGGGCTTATCTCAATGCTGTGAAAGAGTAGACTGTGGCACTTAATGTGCTCACTCAAAAGTTGCTTTGCATGCACATACCCTGGGTTCTATGCCAAAACCCTTTTCAGGGTGAATTATGTCTGTTGTGTTTGGTCACTGTTTCTTTCTTTTGAGATGCTCAGTGTGTTGGGGCCTCCAGCACTTCCACACACAACAGCTCATGCTTTTTTTTTCTGCATTACCTTATCAACTTTGCCTTAATATAGATTTATTTAGCTTGCTGCTAAATCAGTAGACGTAGAAAAGCATGTTGTAGGTTAAAGATTTGCACTTATATTAAAAATTACGCTCATGTTCTCGTGTCCACCACAATCATCCTACAGAGATTGAGTTGTGCAAAATAGACCGAAATATAATGTCAGTGCTTAGATTTCTTTTTTTTTTTTTGTCTTCAGTTGGTTTGGGAAACATTGGTCTGAAATTAAAATTAGCCAAATGGGTACCTGGGTAAATAACGAGTTGCAGCCATTACCTTGCCTCAAATATCTGCAATTATATCTTGCTCATTTTTAATGTAGTTATAAAAGAAAAACAATATTTTAGTATTCATATTGTTTTTGTGGCTGGAGTTGAAACAAATATATTACTAAAGAAAAGATGAAGTCAACAGGGTCAATTTGCTAACAAAGTATTAGTTAACAGATCTAAATTATAAATACCTCGAGCAATCTTCAAATGCCTTGCTTGGTCGCAAAGGGTGGACAGCTTGCTGATGCACTGCATGCCACACTTGCAGGTGTAACCCTGAAGGAAACGCTTGTTTATCTCAGCTGCAAACATGAAATCCCACCACAAACCCCATGGCCACATCACACTCGAAACCTGTGGTACCTACGCATGAGTCACTCGGCCATCATTGTGTCAGCAGTTGTAGTTCTTTCTTTACATGTTTAAACGTCAGGGTAATACACACACATTGATAGAGAGTTATAGAAAATATTTATTTGCTCACTTCTGAACATAGTAAAATACTCATCAGCATGCAATGGGTTTTAAATAACTCGTGTTGAGCTTTTAGAGATTGAAAGTCAGTGTAATCCATTCCAGTGGAGCCAGGAACCCATCATGCGACAAAGTCGGGATGCGACGTCTGAAACAGGTGCTGTTGGTCTGGCCTTGAGCAAAGCTGGACGCCAATAATTAGGTGGTAATGATGTCCCGAAAATAAATGCCACGCTGTTAAGTCACAATACTGTAACAAAGGAAAGATTTAGTAGTATGGAAATTCTCGTCATCTATTTAATATCTCATTTCGTCTATATTATTTCAAACACATCACGCATGACGATACTTTCAGTTTAGTGCTAGGGGACACAGATTTTTGGCGCTTCGATCTCCGGCAATGTCATGGATGTTTGTAGTGGTGCGTTCGAATCCACTTTTAAACTATAGGTCCTTGTATAATATGGTTACATTATCATACCACAAATAATGTGCAGGCCTGGGAGTTGCAGTTGCTCCCCACAATGATGGTGGTGAGCAGGGCCAGCCTCGACAAGCCTGTGCCCACGGTCACAGACCGGCAGCTGCTGCTGCAGTGGATCACTCAAGCTCAGTCAGAGCAGCGGGCTGGCCGACAACCTCCGCAAAAGAAAAACACTGCTTCTCAGCAGGAATGGTGTCCAGCATGGGTGCCGATTTGTTAGCCAGATTCATCCACAATATTTGCCATATATCTGTCCCAAACACCTGGGGCAGACCACGATTCTTGAAGCTCCTCACTTGAAAGTAGAGAACTCCGGTTTGCTCAGTCAATCTCAGAGAAAAAAAAGAAAAACAACACTTTCTGTAACACAGCATTTTCTTCAATAAAAACACCCAGGCGTCAGTGAGGAGTTTCCCTCTTCTGGAAGTGCATCATTGCTCGTGGTGGGATCATCACCTCTGTCGGAACACCATGGTGTATGTTCATACTACCTGTAGTCAGTTTTGACTCAGGGGCAGGCCGCAGTGGTAGTGATATCTGGCAAGCATTCGTTGGAGGACAGGCCACCATTGGTGCACAAACCTCTGACACTGAATGCAATATACCATCACGCAAATGTGCTGTCGTTGAGCGATGGATTATTGCTGTTTTTCGCAATGCCAAAACTTCCTGAAAACAGTTCGCAAATTTTCGGTTCGAAACGAACCAAATCTTGGTCGATCTGAAAAAGCTTCTTTTGCTCATGTAGAACTGGAAAATGAGAATATTGTTCTTCTGCTTGCCTTTCTGGCTGGTCTTCAGTAGCAAACCTGGATGCAATAATGGAAAAAAGCTCAGTGGCACAAAAACAGAACAGAAAAATGAACAGCTTAATACAAGCACAAACGTCTGCATGAAAATTGCATGCTTTATCATTTAAAACTCATGGACACTGTCTCCTCTACCTGAGCAAAAAGGAAGGCTCTCAGACTCTCGTAAACGTCCCATAAAGCCTCGCTTAGCATTGTCGTTTCCGATATTTAGTGCAGGAGTCGCTTCTGCTTAGAGGCCTATTTCAATGATAAACAGAACATAGCGATTTTTCTAAATACTTCCATTGAATAAATTCTTCAGTTAATCACACTATGGTCAAGAAATTAAGTCAATGATAGAACAACATGCTGATTTAAAACTTTTTGAGCATGGTAGATGAATCCTGCTCAGCTTAATTTGTTTTGGTTTATGTAGTTATCGGGATTTAAAAACATTTAGATTTATAGCAACACAAAATGTTCATTATTTTTAAACTTTACTTGTGTATAGCAGAAGGGGGCCAGAAATTTGTTTGTTCCATCACATCTGCAGCAAACGATACTGGGTGGGTCATTTATTATTATGACAACTAGCATCCTTGTATTTCAAATACCATCTGATAGGACAAAAGACATTCAGCACAAAAATAGTTACAACAGTACCTCTCATCATTACCTGAATACGAATACAATTTGCACATATTACTCTCCAAACATTTGCAGAAAAGTTGTAATTACTCCTTTCCTTATTGTTCTTTTTCCTTATTCTGATATTCTGCTTTCAGCTCTCAAAGTGAAATAGACAGTTATTAATTTACAAATAAGGAAGCAGGCTGGATGGCCGATTGCGCTTGTGTGCTAGGTGTCACATGAGCCTAGGAGGCCTGGAACGCGCTAATAGACAGTGAAAGCGTGCCACTGCTACAGTCCGGTAGCATGACTTGGAACTACCTAAGCACAAACCAGATCTCTAACACAACAGAAGCTGCCCTCTGTCTCCTTTCAATGGGGATGGTGGTTTTCTTTCTCTTCCTCAGACACAGTCCAGGCTGCAGATCACTGAGGATCAACGGCTGACATTTGGTGGCAGGAAGTCAATAAAAAATTAAAAAAACAGAAGGGTAACATGCAAAGCGATAGACATATAAAAATGCAGGCCGTGCACAGCATTTTTCAGTTTTGAGCTTTTTGCAGACAACGAAAATGAACCAGTGTATGTTTTCATTCTAATGAAAACACAATACAATGTGAAGTAAGTGTAAATGATTCGTTGAAAATTTGTCATAGATGGCTTTTTTGTTAGCTACCTCGATGGTCAGTGCCTGGCCAGGTCAGCCAGATTTCGTGTGCCTGAGTCTCGGGATTGGCCAGGCCTGGAACTGTAGTCCCGGTTAGCTCAGTGCAAAATGATCGTAGAATGGGACTTTTTTTGCATATTCATTTCAAACAAGGCTTATAATCAATTTTTTTCTTCATAAATTTTTCATGATCTGCTGCTTGTCATTAAAAGAAAGCATAATAAATATGAAGAAAATTTCACAAATCAAATTCTCATCTGGATTTACAGTACCTTATAGTAGTAGTTTTCAAATATTTTATTAGATTTATATACAGTTGAGTTGCAGCATCAGCAAATATGCAGTAATGGGGCAGCCGTGCCACAGTGATCACTGAGCCGCCGAGAGCAGGCAGGCTCACGTCAACCCGCCATGCCACCCCAGATGGCCGAGGCCGTCACGGGCAGTCCGATAGTCAGCACTGGTGGCCTGACAGATCACTGGGTCGCATTTGGTGGATTGATCCAGAGCAGGCGGCCAGAGTCATTAACTGGAATCTCGTCATGTTTTAGCCCAGACAAGGGGTGTTGTCCTGTTGAACATTTCCAGCCGGGTCAGATATGTCAAAGTCATGTCAATTTAGGTCTGAGGGTCTGGCACTTGCACTGATCACGGCGAATAAGCGGATGAATGACAAACCGGTGATTCACCCATCTGGCGCTTCCTTCCCACACCCATGGGACAAACGCATGATCTGGCGGGCAGCTGGCGACGGCGCCAGGCGCGTACACGAGCGGGGACGCTTGTGCCGAACCATCTTCAATGCGCGCGTGGCATTAGCTGAGTCACACGTTGGCCTGGCCTTCTCGACGACCTTTGATATGTAGGAATGCAACCACCCAGTCAGTTTTACTGTATTGAAGGTCACTTACCCACTTTGAGCAGTACATGGGTCAACCGGGGAGCCGTAAGAGGTCGTGCGGGGAAGTTTCCCGAGCTGAGCCACAGGTTCGTGCCTCTGGTCGCAGATCCGCAGCTTTCCTTTAATACACAGAATGGCCTTCCAGCAAACACACTCCGTTCTGATCATGTGCTTCATCGTCATTCAAGGAATTACTGTAAAATGGGTTTGGTCATAATGTTTTGCTCTTGAGTGTATATATTTATGAAGGATACATTTATAAAATATTTATGAGTGATTCATAAAAATAATATTTAAAGAGTAACTGTAAACTTCTGATATTTCCATCTTTTCTGTTTAGTCAAGAGTTAATAAAGTCATCATATCAATACAGATAAGAAAGCTATAGTGTTTATCAACAGGGCCAGAGTTGACAATTTATTAATACGATTATTTCTTACACATATAAAAATACAAACAGAAAAACAATAATTGAAAGTTGTTTATGGTGTTGAATAATTGCCCTATTGGTCATTTCTTTATGAATCACTGTGAAGATGAGATATTGAATAAGTAGTTTTTTTCAGAGAGATAGCTGTTTTTTTTTTTGTTTTTTTTTCGGCAGAAATAGCTTTTTGCTTTTTTATCGCATACCTGTATGAAATTAACACGAGTGGCTGGTCTGTGGCTGTAGCATTTTTCATGGAAACACCACAGGAATGCAGGGAAGGCTTGGCAGGGTCAGAGCCAACTTATCATCTCTTGACAACACAAAGCAGTGCCATTTTGTACGGCTCGCTGAGGCCAGCAGAGGTGTGATCTTCACCAGTCGAAACAATACAATGAACTACATGAAGTTAGCCCATCGTGATTGGTGAGTGGCGCATGAGTCAGCCCACGTAATGAGAAGGAAATCCTTTTGATGAATCAAAATCTTGTGCCAGTTTTTGAGTATTATTGAAGGGCCATTCTTTCTTTTCCGAGTTGAATGAATAGACGGAAGAGATTCGTCACTTCGTAATGTATCACGCGTGCGATGGCACTGGCGTCCGCCAATAGAATCATGGGCAGGATCGATCGTAGATACTGAGAACTCTCCTGGACTTTTGTGTGCCTGCACTGATGACCATGCATTTATGAATCAAATCTAAATTTTTTAATTTTTCTTTTTCTGTAAATAATAAATTATAATAATCAAGAGTTCTGTATTTTCTGTGAAGTTCTGTATTTTGTGTAAAGTTTTTAAATAAAAATTAAAGTGTTTCCATGATACTGAAAGTGGCCCTCTTCTTGAAGTGGCTATAGGTCTGGGGTATAGACCGAGCACATTACAGTATATACGTTGGCAGGCTTTACAAAAACCACTTTCTCAGAAAATTTTTTTATTTTTTATTTTCTCAAAGCCAAAGTTATAATTAGTATCTTCAATTTTTACTCAGATCTAATCGAAATTATTCATAAATAGAGATGTTCAAATACTTGCGGAGATGATAATTTTGTAACTCCCAATAAATGAAAACCGGAGTCGAGTTTTAAAACAAAAAATGACTAGGGGACAATAGAAACAACAATGGACTGTAAATAATAATTTTGTTGAAAGTGGTTTGTAAACCTGTAACGTATATACTGTAATGTCTCGGTCTATACTAGACCTATAACCACTTCAAGAAGAGGGCCACTTTCAGTATCATGGAAACACTTTAATTTTTATTTACAAAAACTTTACACAAAATACAGAACTTCACAGAAAATACAGAACTCTTGATTATTATAATTTATTATTTACAGAAAAAGAAAATTAAAAATTTAGATTTGATTCATAAATGCATGATTAAATCACAAGTGCAGGTCACTAAAAGTCAGAGATTTTCAGAGTTCTCGAATCTACGTCGAATCTAAAAATACATGGTCTGTGGCAGACCTTAATTATCACGCGTAATACACGATATTACAAGTGGCTCACTTTGAACACAGATGCAATCTCCGTCCTATTCAGTCACTTCAGAGAAAAAAAGAAAATAACACTTCTAGTCTTCTCGTCGCAGAACTTTTTCCCTTCTTCACCAAAAACCTCTCTTTTAAGACAATTCATCAAAAGGATGGGGGAGGAAGGGGCTTCCCTCACTTCTCATTGCAGTAGACATTTCTCAGCTCGTACTCTATCACCAATCACGATGGAACAACTCATGGTATAGTTCATTGTAATTGTTTCGACTGGTGAAGATCGCATAGACATTCACTAGTTTCTTGAGTCTCATTATACATGATACCGAATATCTGCTATCAGATTTGAGTGGCAGGTTGTTCTCATTAGTACAAAATAATAATTGCATGTAATATAACTATGCACAGCACTGCTTGTCTGTTGTCAAAGTTGAGTAAAGGATTGTATTATATGCTTGCCAAATAACATGCATTCCTGTGAATGAAATGCCAAAATTCTTTCCATGAGAAAAATATGCTACAATACAATTAGCTTACTTTCATTGTTAATTTCATACAGGTAACTATTTGCATCGCGATAAAAAAAAAAGGCAGGCTGAATAAACAAAAATATTTCTGCGAAAAAAACAAAAAAAAAAAAACATCTCTGCGAAAAAACAAAAAAAATTTCTGGATGTTATGATAATATCATCGCTAATACGAAGTGATTCATAAAAATAATAATAAGGCAATTCAACTGTAGTAACTTCCAATTATTGTTTTTTTTTCTGTTTATTGTTTTATATGTGCTAAGAAATGTCGTAGTGTATATATCGTAGTGAATATCGTATTTGTGTTAATAAATTTACTATAAGCCTCCATTTACTTTACTACAGATTTTTTACATCTGTATTTGATATGATATTTATTAGCACAAATACGACAATAAATAGAAAAATCAAAATTTCAAAAATCAAAATCAGAGTTTTATTCAGATTTGAGTTGCCTCTTTAAATATTATTTTTATGAATCACTTCATAAATATTTTATAAATATATCCTTCATAAATATATACACTCAAGAGCCAAAACATTATGACCAAACCTACATTTTGCAATGAACTCGCTTGGATGACGTGGAAGGCACGTGATCAGGTGGAAGTGGTATTTAACTGCTGCTGGAGAGTCTGAAGAATCATTCTTTCACTTACCTCTGTGTGTGATGGGAAAGGCTGCGGATCTAAGCGACTTTGATAGAGGGCAGATTGTAATGGCTCGAAGGCTCGGAACAAGTATTTCCGAAACTGCACGACTCGTGGGTTGTTCGCGATCTACAGTTGTTAGTACTTATGCAAAGTGGATGAATGACGGTGAAACCAGCAGTAGACGACATGGTGTTGGACGTCCACACGCTATCAAAGAAAAAGGTCGTCGGAGACTGTCTCGAATGGTGAAGCAAAACCGGAGCCAGACAGTGACTCAGCTGACAGCCTAATACAACGCAGGGCCAAGTAGAATAGTATCGGACCACGCTGTTCAGCGGACACTGTTGGATATGGGGCTACGCAGCAAACGTCCCACTCGTGTGCCTTTGCTGACCAAGCGCCATCGCCAACTGCGCCTGCGCTGGGTCCGGGAACATCGTGACTGGTCCATGGATCAGTGGGAGAGAGTTGCCAGGTCAGATGAATCACGGTTTGTCATTCATCCCGCTGATGGCCGTGTCAGGATACGCCGTCTTCCAGGCGAACAGTTGCTCCCTCAATGTACAGTAGGTCATACACAGGCCGGTGGTGGCGGTATTATGCTTTGGGGGACGTTCTCTTGGGCGTCTCTGGGACCCGTGGTTGTGGTAGAGCAGACCATGAATGCTGCAGGGTATCTGAACATCATTGCGGACCAGTTGCATCCTTACATGGCCTCTGTTTTACCAGCTGGAAATGGAATGTTCCAACAGGACAACACCCCTTGTCACAAGGCTAAAATTGTGTTGGAGTGGTTCCAAGAACATGATGCTGAATTCCAGTTAATGTCCTGGCCGCCTTACTCACCGGATGTCAATCCGATAGAATGCATTTGGGATGTCCTGGGACGGCAGGTCAGAGTTCAAAGACCACCAATTCGCAATATCTCGGATTTGCTTACATCTGGTACAATCTGTCTCCGGCCATCTACCAAGGACTTGTGGCATCCATGCCAAGGCGGGTTGAAGCTGTGTTGTGCGCCAAAGGTGGGCCAACTCGTTATTGACAGGTGGTCATAATGTTTTGGCTCTTGAGTGCATATAAATATAACATATTTGCTGATAAAACAGATGTAATCAACGAATGTACAATAACAACGTATAAATCTAATAAAATAATTTGAAAACTACTACTATAAGATACTGTAAATCCAAATGAAAATTTGAATTTACAGTAATTTCTTTGAATTCATATTTTATTTATGCTTCTTAAATATGTCTTTTTAATATTATAAAAAACCTTAGATGTTTTTATGAAAAATTTACTATGAGAAGAAAAAAATTGGTTATAAAATTTTTTTGTTTAAAAGCGAAATGAACAAATAATGCAAAAAAAAAAGTCCCATTTGGTTTATCGCTCTACGATCATTTTTTGCACACTTTGGGCTAATTAGACCGGGACCTACAGTTTAACGTGGATTCCGAACCACTAACAAACATCCATGCCACTCTCCAGGACTCGAACCTGAAATCTGTGGTACCAATGGCCAGAGCGCTAGTCAATTGGCCATCAGACAACAACAAAAAAAAGTTTACGTCTATGATAAATTTATAGCAAAGGTCATTCATAAATCAAAATCATTTACACTACTTCACATTATGTGTGTGTTTTCATTTAGAAATGAAAACATACACATAGTTTCTAAAACGTTTTCGTTCCCAGTCTGTACAAAATCAAAACTTGAAAAAAATATTTACTTTTGATACTTTATTATACATTTTTTATATGTCTATATATCGCTTGCATGATTCACATGATTCTTGATTTTTTTTTTTAATTTTTTTTTTGTGGCTACATTTTTTTTTAAATCTCTTCAATACGTTGTTGTGACTCATCCTCAGTGTCCTGCAGCGCGAGACGGACATTCATGAGTAGGGAGAGAAAGAAAATTCCACCATCCCATTCAAGGAAGGAGGTAAGGGGACAGCTTCTGTTGTGATGAAGCACCCGTAGGTAGAAGTCTAGTTTAATTAACTTAGGTTTAACTTAGTTCCAAGTCGCTGCTTTTTACGGTTTGGAGTTGTCAGAACTAAGTCTAACGCTTTACTGTCCTATTAGACCGGCGCTTACGGTTTAAAGTGGATTCCGAACTACTACAAACATTCATGGCACCGCCGGAATTCGAACCCTTTGACACCTAGCACAAAAGCACTAGTCACTCGGCCATCAAGCCTCTCGCTTCAATATTGTTAAATTAATAACTTTTAATCACAATTTCACTTTGGGAACAGAAAGTAATCTGTATGCTTCAAATATAGGAGAATAATTACAGAATAGGAGAATAATAAGGAGAATAATTACAACTTTTTCTGCTAGAAAATGTTTGAATACAATATAACTGTGCAAAGGATCTATGTCATGTATTCGAATTAATGATGAGAGGTGCTGATTGCATGAAAGCAAACGATTAACTGCAAATGAAATTCTTTTTTTTTTTTTGTCTAATCAGATGGTATTTTAGAAAATACAAGTTATAGTTGTCATAATAATAAATGATACCAAATATCGTTTGCCAAGATATTGTGGAATAAAATAAATTAGTCCTACATTTTTTGCTCTATGTATACCTAATAAATAAAGTTTAAAAATAATGAACATTTTTATTGTTGCTACCAAATTTTCTCTAAACTAAAGTGATTTTCCGTGTAACACAAAGTATCTTTTTATTAAATAAACTACCTTTTTATATTAAAACAAATTAAATGAGCAGTTCATGTATGTTCGTCGATACCGATATAAAAGTTTTAAAAATCTAAGCACTTTCATTTGTATTATGTTGTTCTATCATTGACTTAATTTCTTATTATAGTGTGATTAACAGAGAACATTTCAATGGAAGTATTTAGAAAAAAATCATATGTTCTATGACACGTCACATTTGGAAATAGAACCTCTAAGCAAACGACTCTACTTAAATATCGGAAATCGTTAATGTCCTGTGTACTTTCGCTTTTCGAAACTATCCTAAAACACGATTTAAAGCGGAATCGCAATTTTCTTTTTGTTCTAACTTCGGAAGTAAAGAAGAAGGAAGACGAAAAAGCGGAAGTATTGCATGTATGGGTTTTTTAAATGATAAAATAACTTTAATTTTTCATGCAGACGTTTAACAAAGGAATAGAATGAAGAATGCTTAGTATTAATGTTCGATTTCTATTCTGTTTATTCTAAGACACATTAAGGCTTTGAATCGGTCTCCTTGAACTTTTTTTTCCATTGGCAACTGTGCCCGCGACGAAATCCACTGTAACTAAGGGGTTTATACCAAGTATTAGAAAGGAATTGTAAGAGAATTGTATTCTATATTTTCTTAAGTTCTACATGAATTTAAAAGAAATTTTTCAGATGTTAAGATTCAGTTGTTCAATTTCTTCTGTCCTCTCCGAAATTTGCAGATATTGTAATTTTTTTTTTCAAGGGAAGAGTTTTGGCATTTCATTCCCAAGAAAGAGAAATTACGTTTTTGAAAAACATGTAATAAATCCATCACTCAACTTTGACAGCACACGATCTTTTCTGTGAGTAGTTATATTGCATTCAATTAGAGTTTTGTACCAATGAGAACAACCTGTCACTCAAATTCGATAGTAGATATTCGATATTTTGTATAAGGAGACTCAGAAAATTAGCGAATGCCCGTGCGACCTTCACAGGTCAAAACAACTACAGATTGAATATGAACTATACCATGAGTTGTTCCATTGGGATTGGTGATCCACCACGAGCTGAGAAAATGTCTACTTCAAAGAGAAGGGAGGGAAGCTGACCTCCTCCTTGACGGATTGCCTTAAAAGAAGATTGTTTTGGTGAAGAAGAGAGAAAGTTCTGCAATGAGTCTACAAGAAGTGTTGTTTTTCTTTTTTTTTTCTCTGAATTGACTGAATAGGCCGGAGTTTTCTGCGTTTTCAAAGTGAGCCTCTTGCGGTTTCGTGAATCACGCCGTGTGATAATTAAGGTCTGCCCCAGACCAGGTGTTTAGATTTATCGTAGACTCATATATAAGACAAATATTAATGAATTAGAAATAGAACAATCTAACTAACAAATCGGCACTACAGTCCATGCTGGACCATTTCCGTCTGCCTACTGGCAGATTCCGAAGCAGGAGATGTTTTTCTTTTTACGGGATAGGGTTGTCAACCCTACGTTCTACACTGATGAGCTAGTACCTACTCTGACTGAGCTAGTGGTTCGGAATCCACTTTAAGCCGTAGCTGCCGGTCTACTATGACCGTAGAGCGTCACAGAGCCCAATCAGACTTCTTCTCACCATATCATTTGTAAAGGGGCAACTCAGCTCTAGACACATTGATGTGGTATGGCGTAGTAGTAGCCATATTATACCAGGACCTATGGTTTAAAGTGGATTCCGAACCACTACAAACATCCATGACATTGCCGGGAGTCGAACCCGAAATCTGTGTCCCTAGCACTAAAACTGAAACAATATCGTCATATGATGATTGTGATTGAAATAATATAGACGAAATGAGATATTAAATAGATGACGAAGAATTTTTTTTATACTATAAATGCTTTATCTTTGATTTACGAATGTGTGTCTTAACAGCGTGAGCATTCTTTTATTTTCAGGATATCGATTCTACCTAATTCTACAATGGCGTCCAGCTTGCTTCGGAGTTAGATTTTCTTGCTTCCGTGTTTCGACACCGGACGCTATTTTGTGCCTTCGTCATATCCCATTTTACTAAGATGCACTGATCACTTATGGTCGGGGATTCCCCTCTTCTCCTTTCGTCGTTCTACCCTGATTTCAATCTCTAAAACAACGCGAGTTGTTTAAAATTATTATGCTGTTTCCAGAGATTGTTTTACTATGTTCAAATTTTTGTGAGGCAAATCGTGGCTCATTTTTCTATAGCTCTCTATCAATGTGTATTGTATTACCACTGTGATTTAAACATGTAAAGTTATGAAATTTTGTTCTAACATACATTTTAATGATAGGGCCTGAATGGCCGAGTGGTCAGCGCTCTGGCGCTAGGTACCACAGGTTTCGGGTGTGGTCCTAGCGGATCCCGGCGGTGCCATGGTTGTTTGTAGTGGTTCGGAATGCACTTTAAACCGTAGGTCCGGTCCTAACAGGATCGTAGAGCGTTGCGGGGGCATTGTTACTCCGCGTCCGGCTTATCTTCAAGTTACACGCGCCCCCTGGGTAATGCAAAGTGAGTAACGTCTGTGCAGCGCTTGCCTTAAGGCATCCAAGACCAAGCTGTCTAAGTGTTTACCAGCTGCATTAGAACAAAAAAAAAAAACATTTTAATGATTGAAGATGCTCGAAGTTATTTTTTTTATGCTAAAATAATTTTTTTCCCCAAGGTCTGTTAATAATACTTGTTATAAAAATTATTATATTTATTTCATCTTTTCTTTAGTAGTATATTTGTTTCTTCCGTACATTTTCTTTAAAAACTAATATGAATACTAAATAGTTTACTGTGATTTTTTCTTCTTTTTTTTTTACTAAGCCATGATATAAAACCAAAATTAAAAATGATAAGATATAGTGCAGACTGTTTGGTTAAGGTGGCTAATAATCTAATAATTAACTGCAACTTCATTTATTTATTTGTAATAAATTAATTTTAATTTAATAATTTTAATTTCAATTAATTAATTTTAGAAACGACCCCATTAATGAAGACAAAAAAAAAAAAAAAAAAAAAAAAGAAATCCCCAAACTTTGGCATTAAATATTTCGGTCTATTTTTTGCCACACAAATGCGAAACCTTTTGTGTCATATTTAATAGGATGATTGTGAATTTATACTAAATATAACAATAGGGACCGAGGAACTGTATGGAAAGTAGATTTTGTACTTTCCCCAACATTGTTTTTTTAAATATAAAAATTATAAATGCTAACCTATGTATGCTTTTCTACGTCTACTGGTTGCGGAAATAAAGGCCAAGTGTAGATATTATTTTGCATCCTATATATTAAAAACAAAAATGAGTTGATAAGAAGATAATGCAGAAAAAAAAACATAATAAAATAAAGAAATATTCAATGTGTGGAATTCTTAAAAAGGCAATTTTATGAATTTATTTTTACTGACATCTCTAAAAGAAAAGCACAATTGATTAAACACAACGATTTATAATTCACCCTGAGGAATTCGAAGGGTTTTTTTTTAACATAGAACCAGAAGTGTGCATGCAGATAATTGCAATAATTATCAAAAAACAACTGAGTTAATTTACATTAAATTATCTATTGCAATTATACTTCCTCCAACGTATTGGCAAGATAAACCCCTGTGCCGTTCAGGAAAAATGGTGAGTTGGCCTACAGACTCTAACTCGGAGAGGAAGTATATTTCGTGCATCCTGCGCGTAGCTGAGTATCTGGTTTTCTGCTTAGTAGTGGAATCCTTCCACGAATCTATAATTATGTCTTTAAATATGTTAAATATTGAGTGTCTCTAATTATATGTGTGTGATGGTTGTGCATGTGCCAATAAAGCTGTGAGTTCTCCAACGTATGCCTCAAGTATCTCAACCCAACCACACCCAGTTACAATCCAGCTGCACAACCTGCACATTACACAATATATATATATATATAACTGCAAAAAAAATCCTTCATCATAGATGTTAATCATTTTTAGGTAAGAAATGAATCTTTAACTTGTCTATATATAAAAGGTATATACATATATATAATGGAAATGAAGTAAATGACTTTAAATCCTAAAATTTGCTCATGTATGTCTCCTGTGAAGCAATGGATTGCGTAAAGATTTTTATATAACAATTTATATTGTAATATTTTAAACAGCAATCATGATAATTTTTCATATCAACTTTTAGGCGGTTATTTTTATTTAAATATGAAAGCGTTATTAAACAAAATACATAAATATTGACATTTATCTTCAATAATAATATTTCATTTTAAATGGCCTCCTATGTTAAATAAATATCATTTTCATTTTTATTATTATAAATCCTTGGGATATCTAAAAGATACACATTTTTTTTTTCCCTCTTGTAAGCAAGTTTATAAGTCGTTTTTCGCCTGAAAATGACTGGATAAGGCACAAAACAAGTTTTCAAGAATATTTAAAGGAAGATGTAATGTCATCAAAAAACAACTGAGAACAAAAAACTATTTCACTAATGGGAATTCTTCTCGCCATTGAGTTGTGGTTGTCATCAACTGATTAATACATCTCTTGACCCAGTATAGCTCAGTTCCTTCTGTTTCATTTCACTTCATTTCACACCTCATACTTCCTCTTTTAGTGGAGTAAAAATCTATTATTGGCACTCCTGAAAATAAAAAAATAATAATAAATAAATAAAAAAATTTGACGTCCTATTTCCAAAAATATAACTTCGTGTATCTTACGAAGACGGTTAATGTTTTACTGAAGCTCACTTTCGATAACAGTTATGAAAACAGGCAAATTCAAGAATAATAACAATAAATACTGAAAAATTCTACTATTGTGGTTTACATAAAAATAGTTAACTTATCCAGTGGGTTTTCATTTTGTTAATATTTTTTTTTTTTTTTTTTTTTAGCAGAAGCCATAAACAGATTTAGAAATCCTCGCACAAGTGCATTACTACTGTGTCCTAAAAGTAAGGCCATTTTTAAATTTAAAATTCCCGGGGCTTTTGGAATTTCAATTTTTTTTCTTCTTTTTTAAGTTGCTGGCACTGTCCTTGACATCTGTGGGAAATTTGACGTTAAAATATTCATTAGTGTTTGAGTTACGCTAAAACTGATTACGGCGATTTTTGAAATGTCTGAGTTAATTGAGCAAAGAACTTGCATTCAATTTTGTTTGCGGAAACGTATAGAATGTTGCAGAAGGCATTCGGGGAGCATTCCTATGAAATGTTTTATGAAATGGAAAGAAATGTATAAACAGTTTAAGGATGATGAATGAAGTGGTATATGGGGATGTGAAGCAACAAGGTCTATAATCCCCTAATCACTATATATATGAACAGTTAGTTTTTCCTTATTTTCAATATGGCACTTTCCACAACGCTCTACAATCATGTTAGACCGGGAACTACGGTTTAAAGTGGATTCCGAACCACTACAAACATCCATGGCACCGCCGGGACTCGAACCCGAAACCTGTGGTACCGAACGCCAGAGCGCTAGCCATTCGGCCATTCAGGCCCCAGTTTAAGGAAGGCAGAAAACACGATGAAGACGAAGAGTCCTCTGATCGACCATCAACCTCAACCGACGAAGCTCATGTCCAAAAAAATTAAAGAATTGGTGCTTGCAAACCGTCGATTTACAATTAGAGACCTAGCTGATGATGTTAGAATTTCAAAAGGGTCACGTCAAATATCGATTGGTACCGAAAACACTGAATGAATTAATGGCCACACTGCGTTGATTCTTCGTGACTTTTTCGCTAAAAATGAAACCTATATCGTTCCCCAAACACCGTATTCACACCGTGCGACTTCTGCATATTCCTTTAACTCAAAAGACCACTCCGGGGGCACCGTTTTGTGACGATTGAACAGTTTCAACGTGAATCGCCGCGCGCTTTGAAGGCCATGCCTGCCGATGACGTTTTAGCATGCATTGAGGATTGGAAAGCAATTGAGGATTGGAAAAAAGTAGGCATAAGTGCATTGTGTCCGGAGAGAATTTCTTTGAAGGCGATGAAATAAATTTGGAAGAATAAATAAAGAGTTTTTGAAAAAAAAATATAAATAATTGGTCTTATTTTTTGGCACAGTTATTCGGGCTAAATTATTTTAATAGAGCCAGAGATAGATAATATAACTGATAGTGAAGAGTTGCAATTAATATCCTAACTAATGGCGTTTTCCTTAGGATGAGTAGCTAGCTGCTTGAGAGAATGACTTGTGAAAGATGACTGTAGTTCGCATATTTGAATCGGAGTGATTCTATGGAGTACTTAGCCACGCAGCGATCATAACCTCCAACACGGTGACATGCAGTAAAGTAGCTTTTGGTCCATGCCCATTGCAAATTAAAAAAAATTGAAAAATATAGAATTTTAATTAAGTAAAAAAAATAAGAATAAAAAATTAATACTCTTAAGATCATTAACTAAAAAATTAAGCATAAAAAGAAAAAAGTTGCTAAAAAAGAAAAAAATGGGGTTTTTTTTTTTTTTTTTTGTTGTTCTAGTGAAAGTTTTAAAATTTAACAAAAATAAAAAAGAGAAATTAAAATTAAGACATTAACTTTAAATATTATTTAAAAATGAAAAAAAAAAAAAAAATGGTAGAAAAATAATAATATAAAATTGAGCACCGCCGTAATAAACCAATTCAAAACATCAAATTGAGGAAAGTCTCTCTTATTTTCGTCCAGTATTAGCTTATGCAAGCCCAGTTTGGGGTTCTGTTGCACGTACAAATTTTGAAATTATTCAAAGGCTTGAGAACAAAACTCTCAGAATGTTAACGAATTCACCCTGGTACTTTCGTAATGACGACATTAGACGAGCTCTCTCGGTTCCAAGTTTAAGACAATTTATTCACAAAATTTCTACTAAATTCTATAATGACATGCGAAACATCAATAACCCCGTTTTAAATATCCTACAAAATTACGATTATGATATTTCTTCCCGCAAACATAGCAAAAGACCTCGCCCTGTTCTAAATATTTTAAATTAATTCCTTGCAACTGCCTAGATGAAAAAAGTTCGCTTCTGTTTTATTTTTATTCTTCTTCTTCTTCTTCTTCTTATTTTTTTTTTACATGCAACTGATTTCATCAACATCTATACTTTTGAAATTTTTGTTATTTTTCATTTTTTAATTTTATTAAATAAATAAATCTTTTTTAAAAAAAGAGCATTTAATTATCTATTTTTCTTATTAACTCAAAGGGTATGAGACCACCGCTATGTTTCAACATTTTACAGTGAAGGAGGTAGTGGCCGCTACGCGGCCAAGGATCTCCGTGTTACGAACTTCTTATATATTAGAGAGTTTTTGCATACCGTACGTTAGTTACCGTAGGACGTCCGTTAGCTTTTTCTCCCTAGTGCGCATGCTCATAGGAAATTGAGCATGCGCTCTAGGGAGAAAAAGCTAACGGAAGTCCTACGGTAACTAACGTACGGTATGCAAAAACTCTCTATTATTTCATTCATTGCCACTTAAACTTACTAAAAACTAACTCACATTTTTGAATAAAGAAACATAATGATAAGCAGACGATTTTCGAATAAAAAATAATAATAATAATAATCAGATTATTTTCGAATAAAGAAGAAAAAAAATAATAATAATAAGCAGACGATTTTCGAAGAAACTTTTATTAGTAGCATTTAAAAAAAATAGCTTTTAAGGTGGATAAACTATTTTTGATAAGGTAAATATTTTTTTGCTACTTTGAAATACTGTAATTTAAATGAAATTTATATTTATATTTACTCACATTGTTTTTCATTTGCTTTAAAGAATTCTGTTTTTTTTTTTTTTTTTTTTTTTACCTATTATCGAGATTTTTCAATAATAATATTTTATATTTAAAATTTTCTATACTAATATTTTTTTTGTTGACTGAAAAGAACAGAACTCAGTTCTAGATTTTTAACAATGATAAAAATATACTCACATTCCGTATTACTATGAAATATAATTAACCTAAGGACTACTTTTTATTAAAAAAAAGATTAATTTTTTTATTTCCTTACATTTTATTTATTTTTTTCATTAATCAATAGAATTTCTGAGCGTTCTGCTTTCTGAAAAATTGTAAGTAATAAATAATAATAAAGAATAACTTTGACATAAATGGTCGTTAATCATAAATAATAAATGACAGTATAAAAATATTTCTTATAATCAAGGTATGGCATTAAGAAAGTGTCTTACAATCGTAAAATTCATTAATTTCATTCATTATTACTTTTTGAATATTAGCATCATTCAAAAAGTAATAATGTTAATATTGTCATTATTTAATTTAAATACGAATTTACAATTACTATTTTACATCATTCACAAACGTAGTGAGATCTTATGTACATATTTGAATAATGATTTAGAATACTTGACAATAATAATTTTTTTATGATTTTAGAGTTACTAAGTGAAAACAATTATTTCTTCCTGGAAAATAAACATAAATACAAAATAATATTCTAAAAAAATAATAAATAAAAAAATTCTGAGAAAAAAATATAATTATTTTCAAAACTTGATTTTTTATGCTTTTTTAAACTTCTGTTCTTGTATCATAAAAAAAAAAAAAAATTTCGTATAATTAGGAGAGATATTTGAAAACAATCTAAATGATTGCATTAACATTACAAAAAAAATGTCAAAAGTTAACTATATTAACATGACTAGTTGAATTATTAATGTAAAAAAGTGCATCAATTAAAATATCAAGTCTGTTAAATTTGTTTCAAAAAATAATGTACGCAAATTTATTAGTTGCGATGAAAATAGATTATTTCTGTTTTTTTTTTTTAAAGTTCTAATATATCACTCTATCGAACAAGCGAAAAAAATGATTCAGCAGCAATTGCTGTTAATAAAAAAAACAAGTTATCAAATTCTGTTCACTACAATTTTTGTTAAAACTCCTAAAAAATAAGGTAATTTAGCAATTAATCTTCATTAATGTGATTTATTACTGTTTCTTGCATGCTTTATATCACAATTATTTTTGAGCTGTTAAACAAAAGATAGAAGGTGTTTTTTTTTTTTTTTCTCGTTTTCTTTGGATTCAGCACAATAAAAACTCAGAAATTTAAGCCAAAAAAAGTAGACATGAACAAGCATGTCATGCTTTGAAAAATTTCTATAAAATATAATTGAAACATTAAATATTTTTTATACTTTTTTTGGAATAATTTCATCAAAAAAATTTCAATCTTTTTAAAAAAAAATTTCTAGAGCGATATTATAATTAGACCTGTTCTAAATTAACTAAAATTTAAATTTTTGTATATAATCATTCCCAAAAGTTTTGGGACACTTAAAAATTTTTTTTCGATGCGAAAATTTGAATTTTTTAAGCATTTAATTCATGAACCACTGAATCTTATTGACCACTTTACAAAAGAATCATCACTTCAATGGTCCTTCCTTCTTCCCGAACCTACTTAAAGAATATTCTGGCTTACAGATTTATTGTGCTCATTTCCAAAGGTATAAACAAGGGAACTTTCATTTCGATTCCACTTGCAGAGTTTCAAACTAAGTCCCCTAGTTCCGAAGTCGGTAAAATCGCAGAAAAGGGGCCGCTGGGATTTGACGTCAAAAATTATTTTCGCCAAAGTGAGCCAACAAAAGGTTGCGATTGTAAGTAAAGTAAATTACAAACAGTACAAGAAATGCGGATTACCACATTTGGAGACTTATCCCTCAGTTGGCGTCCCAAAAAGTTGCCAAATCCCAATGGCCCCTATTTTGCGATTTCGCCCAGAAGTCCAGCACCTAAGTTCAAAATATAACTCATATACTATTAACAATAAAAAGTTCTTTATATATCATATGCTATATACTATTATTATATTAAACAAATTATGCATTTGTATCTTTTTCATTACTAAATGTTATAACCAAAAAAAAAAAAAAAGATAATTTAAAATTAAAAAAACCATCACAATTTTGAAGTGTAGATATCCATTTTGAAGTTCGAATTCAATGATGTCTCTGATGGCAATCTCTTGATTTGATACACGCGCGGTTATAGATATATAAAGGCAAAAAAAACTGAAAATGATTTTTTACTTTAAAAAAATATGTTCTTTAAATAAAGTAAAAATAATATCGATTTCCTTTCTATACCAAACAGTTCTGAAGCTTGAAAGATGATAAAACTGAAGTACGTTAGATTTCTGAATAGGGTTTTGATTAAACTCGGTTCATTTAACCTTCTATTGAGAAGCATGAAGATGATCGAAATATATTTACAACAAAATTTGTTTCTTTGGTATTCTAATTCATCTAAATAAGTTTTAATTTGTAATGAATGCTATCCAATCTTTGAGAGACTTTAAATTGTCTTTGAAATTTGACATTTCTTTACTTTTGAAGGACAAAAATAAGATTATTCCGTAGAACTAGTTTGAATTACGTTGTTTTTTAATTATTTATTTATTATTATTTTTAAATATTTTTAAAAAATCTTCTGACATTTTAAACAATCAAGGATTGTTGTTAACAATTATATTTTGACATCATAATTAATTTATAAATCACAAAATTAAAAAATATAATTGTAATATTAATAGTTTAAATCAAATAATGCATCGCAATAAAAAAAATTACCCGTTCGTGTATTTTCAAAATTATTTTAGTAAAAAAAATTTTGTCTTTCAAATTTCCTGAAATAAAATAAGGCGAATAAAATGTAAAGAAATTCATTTTGCTTATTTATTTACAATTTTTGAATAATTTAATAATTATAATTTATTTACATAATTTAAGAAGGTTGATTTATTTCATAATTCTGTCATGTTTAGAAATGGAAATAAATCTGTAGCCTTCGTCATATCAATTATCTGATACTTTTATATGTACCTTATAATTAACAGAAATACATTTGTACTAGACTTTTTTTTATAAGATCTGATAGCCTAGTGTCTGGCGCTCGGTGCCACAGGGTTCGGATTCAAGTCTCAACAGAGCCATGGATGCTTGTATTGATTCGGAATCAACTTTAAACCGTAGGTCCCGGTCTAATAGGACTGTAGAACGTTGGGCATAAAGCTAACAACCCTACCGTGTAAAAAAAACTACGCAAATAACCTTGGCTCTTCATAGGGCACTTATTAAACAAGTAATATAAAAAAAAGTCAATTCCTACTTTTTTTTCACTATATTGCAGAAAGTCCTTGATAAATAATTTTCTTTCATTTTTTTAAGTTTATCTGGCTCCATCTATTGCTTGATATATGCAACTTAAATCTAAAAAAAACTAAAATTAATTAATTTAATTTAATTACTGAATTAATATTTGAAAAAACTGTATTGACATCAAATATCATCCACTACAAGTTCAAAAAAAATGTATTTGAACTTGACTGGATGAATAAAAAGTATTTTATGAACGATTGAAAATTTGTACAAGATATATATAGGGAGAGTGTGAGCTAATAGAAGGAATTGAAAAAAGTGTTCTTCATTGGCGCATTAATGCCAAAGTATAAGACAAATTGATGCCAAAAAATAAGGCAAATTAATACCAAAAAATAAGACTACTGTCTCTTTAAGAGTAACATGTATTTGTACACTTATTTTCTTAATTTGAAGTCATAAAAAATATATGGCTTTTAAAGGTCATATATTTTTTTAATACATTATAGCTAAAATTAAGCAGTTAATATATCTCTTTTCAGTCAAAAAATTATTTCTTTAAGTTTAAAAATAAATTTTGGGGGAAATGATTGTAATTTGGAATGATTCACACTTTTTTTTTTTAAGCAATTTTATTGCAACTTCTTTTAATCAATACAGTTAGAAAAATTATAAATGATTTTAACTGACTTTTTCACAATTATAGTTTCTATAAACGTTCTAATATTTTTAAGTTTTTTTTAACACATTATCCACAAAAAGTGAATTTTTATATTTTTTTATTAAAATTCTACATAAATTTGTAGAAATACAATTAATTTCCTGATAAAAAAATCCTCTCAAAATCTTTAATATAAGTGAAAATTCCAAAAAAAAAAAAAAAAAAAAAAAAATTACAGAAAGCTTTGTAGATTTCAATATTTTAGGGTTTGGTTTCATGCTGTACTGTCATTTTTTGCACACTTTAGGCTAATTTGACTGGGACCTGTAGTTTAACGTGGATTCCAAACTACTAACAAACATCCATACCACAGCCAAGATTCGAACCTGAAGCCTGTGGTACCAAAGGCAAGAGAACTAGCCAATTGACCGCCAAGTCGCCAATATTTTGGGGAGTGACTGTGTATGTTGATTGTGGTAAAAGAAAGCAGACCGTATAACCGTATGAATTATATCACACAATGAAATTTAAAATAAAGTAGTTTTACATTTTTTACGAATTGAATTCTATGAAATCGGCAAAAAATTTGTAATTCCAGGTTTATTATTGATTGATGGCTTTAATGATTATTTAAAATTTGCTTTATTATTTATTTTACTTATTTTCGCACGATAATAAAAATTCAGATATATATTTTTAGAACTACAAAAATGCCCACTGATATGAAATGATCGATTGTGGTTAAATTGTATTTTATGTTGAACACTTCTCTGAATTCTAATTTTGTAATCGTCAATCTATATTTTCCCTCAATAAAACTTATCAAATTAAAATATACTTTGCTATTTACGTAAGCATACATTTCTTAATAGTTTTATTAATATTCCTTTATGTAAACCGAGCAATATCTACTATTTTGTGATAAATAAAAAAATATAGAATCCAACATTTTTCTAATATTCGACTTTTATTATATTGACTATGATTGGATAAGAGTAGGAATATATTTGATGCTTTTTTTTTATTATTTTTAGCGTGAATTTAACTATATCATTTCTTTTTTACCACAAAATGTGGTATAAGACACGTTGGTAATGTGCTATGAAACGTGACAATGTCCTATTGAAACACCTGTCTTGAACTATTTTTCCCTCTAATAACTATAAATCTGCATACACATTTATGAAAGGCTCGTAAAATATTTCAAAGCTCTTACACAAACTAAGAATATGTAAGTGCTGAGCTTTATAAAAAATTTATTAAAAACATTTTGTGTTAATTTTTATAAATAAAAATTGATATGTTCGGTGAATTTGTGATCTTTTTATTATAGCTGTAATCAATTAATGATTTTTTTCGTTTTGAAATTTAGGACTCTGGCGCTCGGTACCATGAAGGTTTCGGTTTCGAGTCCCGGCGGTGCCATGGCTGTGTGTATTTCTTAAAAACTTTAAACTGTAGGTGCGTAAAATTGATTGTAAATCCGTGGCTTATCTTCATCTTCTGCGCACGAGGGCAGATGCGAAGGACCTACGTCTGTGCAGCGGATTTTGAACCACTAAGGCATCCAAGACCAAGCTGTCTAAGTGTTTGCCAGCTGCATTAGAGGAAAAAAAAAAAAAAA
Source organism: Caerostris darwini (assembly GCA_021605075.1). Taxonomy (NCBI): domain Eukaryota; kingdom Metazoa; phylum Arthropoda; class Arachnida; order Araneae; family Araneidae; genus Caerostris; species Caerostris darwini. The sequence continues at coordinate 308,668 of BPLQ01007133.1, read as the reverse complement.
AATAGCTGTAATCAATTAATGATTTTTTTCGTTTTGAAATTGGGACAGATTTCAAATTCTTACAGACTATTTAATGAAGAGATTTTTATAATTTTTTTAAATAAATATTGAAACAGACAATTTATTATTCTCTTAAAAAAATTTCAACACGCAAAATAGTAGCGATGTGTAAAATTGATTGTAAATTTAGTTTGGTTTGCCGCTCTACGGTCATCTTCTGCGCACGATGGCTTACAGATCGGGACCTACATATAAAGTGGATTTTGAACCACCACAAACATCCATGGCACCGCCGGGACACGAACCCGAAACCTTTGGTACCAAGCGCTAGCCACTCGACCATTCAGGCCCTTCGTTTGGTTTGTCACTCTACGGTCATTTTGTGCACATAGGCAAATTAGACTAGGACCTACAGTTTAAAGTAATTGATTGTAAATAAAGCTTATTTTAAAAACATCACTGAATACTTAGTTGAGAATAATAAATATGCTCATATAATAGGATATTTTTCAATTACAGGGGTGAAAAAAAAAAATAAAAAAAATGATTTTCGTAGCAGGGCAAATTGTATTTTTGTAACAGTGATTTCGCAGCAGCATATTTTTACATTATAAGTTCCATTTTCAAATTTCAAGGCATATGCTAGTTAATTTTATACTGTTTAGATCGTGTGATTGGTATGAAATAAAGTCGCATGATTTGTACCGAAATTAAATTACGAGTAAACTCAATCATTTCGTATGATATCGGAAATTCAATACGAAACTAATTTATTGATGTATTCATTAATTTCAAGAGGAAAATTTGAATTTGCATAGAATGTTAAATTTATTTTATTTTATGTATAAATAATAAAATAATTTTTTTAGTTAATAAATAGATATTATAAATTTTTTTTTTATTTAATGCATACTAATAAATACATCCATTAATGAATTGAATACATTTCAACAATGGATGTATTTATTAATACGTATTGTATTTTTTAAAGTTTTACGATTTTTTACAATTTTTCAATTCCTTCTATTAACTCACACTCCCCCTTTATATATCTTTTCAAATTTTCAATCGTTCATAAAATACTTTTTATTCATTCACTCAAGTTCAAATACATTTTTTTGAACTTGCAGTGGGTGACACTTGATGTTAATACAGTTTTTTCAAATATTAATTCAGTAATTCAATTTAATTCATTAATTTTAGTTTTTTTTAGATTTAAGTTGCATATATCTACCAATAGATGGTGCCAGATAAACGTAAAAAAATGAATGAAAATTATTTATAAAGGACTTTCTGCAATATAGTGAAAAAAAGGTAGGAATTGACTTAAAAAAAAAAAAATTATATTACTTGTTCTTTATCTTTCTTGCGGCTTCGAATATATTGGAATTCTTAGCAACAAATAATTTTAATGGAAATATTGTACCAATTTGTAATGTATTTCTTATAAAAATATGATTATTACATTATTTAATAGAAACAATATTTTAAATTTTTATCTGAATTGTTTTGGCGTGCTTTTTTTACTTCAAATATGCTATTTAATTGAAATAAGAATTATTTTAAATATACTGCAGTTAGTTTTACAGGTGTAAAATAATAATATATTTTGAAATTAATTCAGATTTAATACATTTATATGAAAATTATTGTAGAAACATTTATCAGTATGTGTTTACCAACAAACTATTTATTCTATTTATTCCTATAAAGAACACTAAATGGCATCCCGAAATAAAACGTTAAAAAAATGTTTGAACTGTTCGAACCATCTTTCACAAGATTATTCTTCAGGGATCTTTTATTACAGGTGCAATTACAATAAACTCCCGAATAACCGGCACTCACATGACCTTGCATTAAGTTTGTAACAGAGCATTTACAAATTGGGAAAACATTATGCTATCTTTAGCAAAATTCTACGAAAAGAAAAATTCTACGTGTTTTTATACACATTTAAATATTTTATTAAAGATAATAATGAAAAAAATTACTATTACATAATTATAAATTTAACTTTCCAACTTGTACAGAATAATGTACAACTTGTACAGTTGTGCTACATAGATTCGAAAGTGTTAAAAAGTTTACTGCCAAATGAATTTAGACTGCCAAAATGAAAACAGTCCCGAGATCCGAAAGAGAATTATTGCTGCCTATTTGGTCTCAGAAGCCAATTAAGATCCCACCCGATTAAAAGAAGAACTAAAATTTTACTGTACAAAATTCTAATTAGCCCAGTATTAACATATGCATCTGAAACATGGTCACTAACAGCAAAGAGAAGAGAAAATGTTGGCAATCTTTGAAAGAAAAGTGCTACGAACTATTTTTGGTGGTATCAATGATAATGGAAATAGGCGAAGAAGATAAAATTTTGAACTTTACAAACTTTTTAGAGATATTGACATTCTAAAATTTGTTAAACTGAACAAAATGAGATGGGCCGGTCATCTCATGAGAATGGAAAGTGATAGAGTTGCTTTGGAAGTTTTCAATGTAACCCCTTTTGGACAACGACCAAGGGGAAGACCGAAAAAGAGATGGGTCGACTGTTTAGGCTCTGATTCTAACGTTATTAAGATCAAAAACTAGAGGTCCAGGCCAAGAGAACAGCCTTGCTGGATCTTTTAAAGAAGTCCAAAGAACACAACGGGCTGTCGAGCCCGTTATGATGATGAACGTGTACAAAATTCAACTTTTAAACAATATCATCAATATTTAAAAAATTATTAATGCAGTGGTTCACAAACATTTTTCGGATTATTTGTGCGGCTGCCATTTCAAAAATTTTTTGATAAGTCACAGACACTTTTTAAAAATCTTTTTAACGAAAATGATATTTGTTAATTTTTTAAAATCTTCACAGTAAAATACATTAATATTGTACATAAACTTTATCTTCTGAAGCTTATATTAATTGGTCAATCAATAACGTGTCAATAATTTCTGACGTCTTTTTATTTAATTTGTAGCAGATATACAAATATGTAAAGTTTAACTGTAATTAGATAATTATCGCGAGAGGTCGCCACTGTGATAAGTACTGTGTGAACTGATAAAAACCAACGTTTCCGTGGAGATGTCAACACAGAACGCTAGGAGCGATTGAGGACGAAACACGGTCAAGGACCGTATGTTAGAAATATGTTGAACTATTTGCGATTTTTAAGTAACAAGTAATATATAAAAAAAAATTTTTAAGTTAATTCCTACTTTTTTTCTTTCACTATATTGCAGAAAGTCCTTTATAAATAACTTTCATTCATTTTTTTTGAGTTAGAAAAAAATTCTTTCTCTCTCTCACATACACACTTTCCATCTCTCTCACTAATTTATTCACATGTTTCATTTTCCATTTTGTTCCCTCCTTGACTCAGACTAGAACCCAGAATGAAAAAAGAATCTGAAAAAGAAATTTTTTTTCCAGCTATCTACAGACGGTAAAATTCCTAAATTTATATCCTGGTAAATATTTTATATAAGAGAAAAAATTTTCTCCCATATAAAACTACAATTAATTAATTTAATTTAATTAATTAATTAATATTTGTAAAAACTGCATTAACATCAAATGCCATCCACTACAAGTTTAAAAAAATGTATTTGAACTTGAGTGGATGAATAAATAGTATTTTATTAATGATTGAAAATTTGAATAAGATATATAAATATATATAGGGAGAGTGTGAACTAATAGTAGGAGTTGAAAAAGAAAGAAAGATTTTCATTTCAAGTTGAAATTTTCCTCTTACATCTGGTGCCATCTATTGGTAGATACATGCAACTTAAATCTAAAAAAAACTAAAATTAATGAATTAAATTGAAATTAATAGTTGAAAAAACTGTATTAACATCAAGTGCCACCCACTACAAGTTCAAAAAAAATGTATTTGAACTTGAGTGGATGAATAAAAAAATATTTTATTAACGATTGAAAATTTGAACAAGATATATATATATATAGGGAGAGTGTGAAAAATAGAAATTTATCTACAATAATAGAATGATATTATTGTAGATAAATTAATGTAAATAGAGAGATTTAGAGTGTTTCCATCTGCCAGATGCCTACAATTCAAAATCCTGACACAACTAGTTGCGAGCAAGCGACAACAAATCAAATCAAAAATAAGATAAAAACAATTGTAAATTGTAATCTGCTGTGCCGGTATACAGGTTACCCATAAAATTTAAAATAAGAACAAAACGCATTACAGCAATCTTAAAAAATAAAAATTATAGAATGCCAAACCATCTTCTTTACATTGATTTTTCTTCTGAGTTATCATTTTTTTTATTAAATAAGTCAATTATTTTCTAAATATTATGTTTAAAAATGACTAGTGAAAAAGATTACCGACACACACACAAAAAAAAAAATTACAGATTTCGGTGAAAATGTCCAATATTGAAAGTGATCAGGGACACGAAAAGTCCGCTCCCCAACACAATATTCATATACTCTATAGTTAATAATTAATTTTATGTATAAAAATTATAAATAAAACTCTTCATAAGACAAAAAAAAAACTTTTTTTAAAATAGCAAAATACTATCTTAACATCAATTTAATTGTTAAATTGACAACTCTAACAAAATTAAATTATCAAATAAAAAAAAACTATATTAAACAGGCATTTAAAAAACTGAGATGGAAAAATAATCGCAAATAACCCAACTAAGTGACCCCTGTTTGAGAACTACTGATTTAGAGGGTGGACTCTTAACCAAGGACAGTGGCCCCATTCCTAGGTTCTGTGAATTTGGATGTGATAAAAAACCATTTGTATCTCCATATCCACTAACCTTTAATTAAATCAAGCATTTCTCATACAAGTGTTTACAATAATGCACATTTCACTCTATATGCAATAAATCTCTTTAGCGTGGGTATAAATGACTCCGATGTCAGATCCAACACACTATCTAAGTGTTCCTTAAATACAAAACACAAATATAAAATTATATACTGAATGGCACATTATTCCACACACTTTTATACTCCACATAACTTTATTTAAGAAAGATTTTGTTACAAAAATTTCATTACAAAATATACACATAGATATTTAATAGGCACTAAATGAATGCATAGAAATAAATTTACATAAAGATGAACTCATAGATGAATTTTGGGGAAAAAAATCACACATCTCCTGAAAATTGAAATAAATTAATAAGAAAAATAAAATAAGCCAATTCATTTTAGAAATCTTTACTGGTTAAATAAATAATTTAATAAATCATGTATTAATGCATAAATAATTCTTTATTTAATTCCAAAATTTGATAAAAGGTTCATTAACAATATACAAGGGATAGATAAATTTTCAATCCAAATTTTTTTTTTAGAGTATTTAAATATACATTAAAATCTCAACTATAACTTTTTTTTTCATTTGAATATGTCCTTTGCCTAATATTAAACTAAATTTATATATAATATATTTGAATACATAGTTTGTAAAATAATATTTGTTGACAGTTTACCTAAAAAACATTTGTATTCTAATTTTAAGAGCAAACTATAAAATTAGTCAATAGTGAATTAGATTCCTTTTAGTTAAGAAATTTTGATTTTTCCAATAACAACACAAGTAGTTGGTGGGTTTTTATTATTTTTTTTAAAAAGATAATGTAATAAATAATCGAAAATTTTGAGCTTCTTTTTCTTTTTAACAGCATTATAAAGATAAAAAGTTTCCATGCATTTCTTAAAATTAGATAGTATTTGATGGATCACTAGTGAATAGCTTGTTTTTATTTTAAAATGATTATAATTATTATCTAAATTAAAATAATGTATTTCAAATACAAGACTTTAACTTTTTTTAAATATTATTAATCAAAAAACACTCACTACCATTAGCATTCAAGCTAATAATTTTTTCTTTGAGAAATCTGTTATCTGTCTTACATAACTGAATTTTTATTTTAAAATATTAAATAGAGAATAATATAATAGATTGAAATAGTTAGCTATATCAGCAAATGTTAACAAATAAAATTTCTCTCATATATAATTCCATTTTTTTTTTTAATGGAAATAAATATTTAACACTATATTACACAAAATGTACAACACATTAAAAAAAAAAAAAAATCCATATCAGTTGGTACAGAAACATACTTTCAATATGAGAAGAAATACAAATTGCAAGCATAGATAAATAATTAATAACTATTCTATATAGATTTAGAAATGAAATGTAACATTTTTTTAGATACTTGATTAAAAATACAATTCATTTTTTTAAATTCATTGAAATAAAGCAAACTTTAATTGCTGGTTTGATTGATTATTTATTATTTTGCAGTTGTAAATTGTAGACAATCTTGCCAGCCCATAAATATTATACTTAAAGATGCTTTATTAGAAAATATTTTTAATGAAATTGGCTGACCTAAGAAACTAAAGAAAAAAAAAAAAATTTGGATTGATCAAGTGATAATTAAACTGTACTAGCTTATCATTCTTAAAGATTAATGAATTTTGAATATTTTTTTTACTATACAACTTAATATCCTAACCATTTAATTTATTTGCATTTCAGCAATATCCATTGATTAAATTAAGGTGAACTTCTTATATCATTCAATAACATTAAAAAAATAATATGATAAACAAATTAACTTTGGGAACAATGCACTAAGGAAATCTTTTTTAATTAACCATTAATTCATTTTTATATATTTATCAATAACAAATAACAACTTTTATTTTAAATTAAAAATTCACAACAGTGAAATGTCAAAATGTGTCTTGCATATAAATAAATTAATAAAATTATAGAAATCATAGACTTATTTAATAAACAAATTCATTGAATCATTCAATAATAATCATTTCAAACTGTTTAGGTTTTGCAATTTAAATGTATATAAATTAAAAACTAAACTGTTTAAATGATTATTAAACTAATAGACTTTGAGATTATAAATTCATATTTACAAAAATATATAAATACCTCAAAAATGGGTAACAAAAGTAAATCAATTAATTAATTCTTAAAATACATCTTTTAATTTAAAACATTTTGAAAAATGTTGTACAATGCAAGTTTATTATAATATGTGGTGTTGAATTAAAAATTTAAATTGATCTCAAATTGTTCTACATAAAATTGTATTTATAAAAAAAAATAGAAACATTTCAACTTTCTCTTTATAGTATTTCTTTTTCATTAAATATATTCCTATAATGTTTTGAGAACAAATAGGAAATATATTACCTCTTCATTTGCTTTAAAAAATTTTTTTTTTCAGTAATTAAAAATTCAAATACTATAATAAATGATGAGGCACGATTATTCCTAATGAAATGAATTGCATAAATTTTGGCTGCTTACCGCCACAATTTGAAATGAATGAGAAATGTAAATGAACATAAATTTATGACCAGCAATTTTTTTTCTCTCAAAACATAATAAATAGCAAATTATAGATATAAATAGTTTTCTCTCCAGATTGTAAAAATAAATAGTCATTAAAATTTAACATTTCAGTAAATCAGCTTACAGTCGAAACATACAGAAATGGACATAGTTGTTTCAAGAGAAACTGTACAAAATTTCTGAAACATTCTTTTACTGATTTGATTGCAGAAAATTAAAAAACTTTTTACATCTATTTACATTGTAAAGTCCATGCCCATCTGTTCTTTAGCTATCATTAGTCAAATGATAGCAGAGTTAGGATCATAAAGTGATAGTTCTCCCTGGTTACATAATATTAATGAAGTTGGATAGGTTTCAACATAATACAACACAGTTGTTTGTTGGTCCTGTAATTTACCTTCCTGCTTATGAATTCTCTTTGATGATCAATCGTTGTATTTTGCTGATGGTTTCCTGAGGTGAGGAAGGTCTTTTTTGTGGTAGTTGAAATTCCTCACAATTTTGATTTGGTTCCTTTCTTTGACAATCAGGTGCCATTGCAATATCTAATTCTGAAATAATAAACTTTCAGGCTTAACATTCTTTTAGAATTTTATATTATATCTTCAGCAGAAAGAGGAAGAAAAATGCCTCTTTATCACTCTTTTTAAATTTTAAAAGATCATTCCCTTTGATCATGGCATTTCTTCTTATTTTTTTTAAAGAACGAATAATCAAATCATTCTGATAAGTATTGAAAAAAAAATTATCATTGCATATCTAACACAAATAAATAAATGCTTTTCAAAAAACAAGGTGGCTACAGAAACTGTGAAAACTTATGCCTACTAATTATATTAGTTTCCTGGCCTACTCCCTACTAAGAATTATTAAATTATATACATTATTAAACCAGTTATTAAATATAAAAAAAAGATATATTTTTTATGAAATTTAATTTTAAAAAATAGAATGAACATCCTAAAAAAATCTATTAAAACAGCATATTACAGTAAACCCCCAAAATATTACAAGAAAAACACTTTTACTAAAGTAAATACAGATTAATTTCATTTAGACTAAGAGGAATTTGATGGCTTATTTTAACAATTATTTTCTTTTTAAAAAGAAATGGCAAAACATCATGAAATTGCAATTCTCCCTGAACGTGTTTTTTAAAGACAACACTGTACAATTGAATTTTGCTTTCCCTCTCTCTTTGTAAACTTAATAGAAGCCCAATTTATGAGCAGAATTAGTAATTAAACACATGTATAACAAATAAAATATATATTAAGTGCATATCCTAATGGATACCCGATTAAATAGTTTAGCCTTAATACACTTAAAATATATATAAATATTAATTCATTAGACTTAACTTTCAATAATTAAATTTCGAAAATAATAAATACCAATCAATGCAAATGGTAAAGGTGAAAGATCGTTTTAAAAACTTAATTTAAATTTTTTAAAAAGAATTTAAGATTAATACACAATAAATAATTAATAAAAAGTTAGAAAATATTAAACATTGTGGTGGTGCGGAGACTCTACTCCTTGCCATTTGTAGTGATGTTTTCTTCGGATTGCCTCTCTCAATCTTTTCAAAATTTGCACACACAAAAGACCATTAATAGTTTGTTCAGCTGGTACAAATTCATTGTTCACTACACAGTCGTTGCCGAAAAATGCAATTAGCATCACTTTTGCCTTGGATTTAACATAATGCAATTTCTTCGGTCGAGGAGATGACACTGTGTGCCATTCTGATGACAACATATTTGTCTCCGGTTCGTAAGAGCACACCCAATTCCAGTCCCCAGTAATGATTGTCGCAAGAAACATGGGTCCTTTATGTTTTTTTCAAATATTAGGTTGCAGCACTTCTTGTTATGAATTTCGGTAGTAAAATAATAAATTAATTATAATGTGGTAATAAAGAATTACAAGGAAATTCTGAAAACCTTTTGACTGTCCCTCATATAAAGGCAGGATGAAAAAACAAGTTCTTCAGAGAAACATTAAAAACAATAAGAAAGTAATCATAACATCCTGAAAATTGTTCTATCAAGGAATCCATACCCTTAGGATATTATAAACCATATTGTTTCTACTTACTAGATGACTGAACCCAGATCAAGACAAATTTAGAAATGATTCTGATAATACGGAGGAACTAAAAATCTTTCTGCCTAGAAGCAGTAAAAAATAGAACAAATAAATGCAATTTCGTGATGTAGCAGGTTTTACAGAAAAGTTCAGGTCATATATATATACCATACATACATACATGATATTTATATTTGTCAAATGATTTTAAGTTTTGTTGCTGCAATTTTGCTCATTTTGGACCTCTTAACAATTTATGTTAATTTCTCTTTTATCTGGCATTTGATCATTAATCCTGCACCAATTGAGCCTTCTCTTTCATATTTTTGGGATGGATTTAGGGTTTGTTGACCTTGATCACCATATGGTGCTTGCATTTTCATTAAATATGTACATATTAAATACATTAAATATGTGCATGTTTTGATCACTTAAATTTTTAGCTAGAGTGTTTATCTTTGATATCTCCCTTAAAACTATATTGATGTTCTATAATTCAGCAGTATTAAAACAGAAGTTACTATATTATTTCTCCCTCTTTTTTTTTTTCATAGGTTCTGAGTATGATGTAATTAAGGGTTTTGTATTGTGGAGCTTATAATAATTTTGTTATACAATTTGAGTGTAGCAAATACTGTTATGACTTTGTTGTGCAAAATAATCTTATTTCTAGTTCCTTCCTTATCAGTTCTCCACTGGTTTTTGTGCTGACGTATTGTTGTTCTTTATACTTATTTATATACATATAAAGAAGTTTCTGATAGATAAATGTTTATATACACAAAAATAGATTTCTTGGATGAAATAAAAGTAACTCACTAATGAGCAAATTTTCACACTATAAAGCAAAAAATGTATATTATCAATGGAACTATCTTTTATCTCAAATGTATTTATGATGAAACAAATTATGAGTATTTGAAGCTAATTAATCACATTTTTTTCTAAATAAAACAGCCATTTGGGATTTCTCTTCGGTAATAGTGCAAAAATGTTTTCATTAATTAAGTTTAAATATAGCATGCATTTATAACATAATTATTCTGTATATAAACTTAAATAAGTAATTTATTAGCAAGACATAATCAATACAAATCTGAATAAACTACATAGAAAAATTACATTTCATATTATGTTAATTACATAGCTTTTTTTTAAAAATAATTTAGTTACACATTTTATTGGCAAATAATGATTGACAAGCATATGAAAGTATGTTTCCATAATAATAATAATAATAATAATAATAATAAAAAAACTCACTTTATTGTAACTCATTTCATGCAAAATTTTACACTGTTAATAAAGATAAAGTCCTCTCACAAACTAATGGTCAAATGAGAAAGAACAACTAAACTAATATTTAGCTGTCTTTGTGATCGATCTTTAGCAAAATTTTATTCTATATATTTATTTTCAATAGCATAAATACATCTTACCCAGATAGAAGTAATAACTTTAAGAAATTATGATATGCAATGAAAAGAAACTGTGATGTTTAAATATTTCTTTAGAATCATTCTAAAAATTAAGTAAACTTTGTATTGAAAACTATTGATAAAATTAGAATGAAATCAAGTAATTTATTACAGTATTAGAAGATTCCAAAAATAGTAATTTGAATTGAAAGGAATATATTTGTATTGTGAAATTCCTGCTATTACTATTTTTAAAATAGTTGGGAATTTTTTCCCATTAAGGGAAAAAGAAAATCATAAGTTGATTAAAAATAAAAATTAATAAATAAATTATTTTAAAAAATTACCTTCTTCAGAGTTTTCGTCTTGTTGTAAGTTTATTAAATTCCACAAATGGTCAATAATGAACTGTTGAGAATCCTTTGATGTGTCAAACTGAAAAGTCTCGAAAGTTTTATCAGCAATAACTTTTTTTAAAAGTTAAGGATCAACAAATTTTTTTTAAAATGACAAAAACAATTTTATTATAATAATAGAAACAATATCTTGAAATAATATACTAATAAATCAATATCATCAATAAAATTTTAACATAAAAGCTAGATGGATTATAATAAAATAATCAGGTATAATAGTAAGTTTTGTTTAATTTATCAACAGCATTGGGATCAATACAAAGCATTTTAGTATACCAATTATTTTTAATTATTTACTGTATATTTCCATGTAAAAGCTGAGAATGTTTAGAACATTTACTAAAATAAAATAAAGAGGATTGGCTTATATATGAATTCAGCTAATCTCGCAAAAAATGTACTTTTCCATTATCCAGGCATAAGCAATACATTACCAAATATAACATTTATGTTATACGGCCGTACCATGCTGAATATACCGGTTCTCGTTAGATCACCGAAGTTAAGCATCATTGGGCGCGGTCAGTACTTGGGTGGGTGACCACCTGGGAACACTGCGTGCCGTTGGCAAATTTGGGACCTGAATGTCTGAGTGTCTAGCGCTCGGTGCCACAGGTTTCGGGTTCGAATCCCGGCGGTGCCATGGATGTTTGTAGTGGTTCGGAATCCACTTTAAGCCGTACGTCCCTGTCTTCTATGACTGTAAGAGCGCCACGGAGCAAAAGTCAGGCTTCTACCTACGGGTGCTCCATCACAACAGAAGCTGCTTCCTTCCCCTTCAATCATGAGTCCATATGGGCTCGTGGGCTTGGCCAGCCAAGTGGGATAAAAAACAACAAACAAAACAAACAACATTTATGTTTTTTAAGTTAATTTTAACAAAATAATTTTTTACATGAAGTTATTAATTTTATAAAAATGAGTTGCTTTATTTTTGAAATTATTTATATTGTTGGCTTGTTGAGTATACCAGAATTAGTGATAGAATATCATAAATAATTAACAAATACAAATAACAATGGAAAACGAAAATTACATTAATCCTTTAATTTACTTTTTGAGCGTTTTGAATGCAACTTTTATGCAAAAAGAAAAAAAAAAAAAAGTTATATAAATCCTTTGAAGTTCTTGTCAGAATCCCAGTTTTGAATAGTTCATCAAATTCACTTCCACTAATTGGAATATCTGGATGCAGATAATCATTATTTTCGAAGTTTCCTATTTTAGAATTTGTTCTTCTCATATAAGAAATAATTTTTTCTTTTTAACTTATGTACAGGTTTTGAACTTAATGTAAAATTTTTAAAGAGAAAATGCATTGTCAGCTTATATTCAGAAATATATGGGATTTGCAATCAGTTTCAATGCACATCTTATAATGTTGTATAGTAAATATTTGAATGTAACTTTTTTTTTTTTTTTGCTGTAAGTAAATTTACTTATAACAATAAATTAAAAATAAATTCAATATCAGTCAATAATACCTTTTGCATGTCTCCATTGTCTTATCAATCATCATAAATATATAAGAATATTTTAAAAATAAAATAAAGGATACAGCCTTGTGGTTCATTTGGAGGACTGTCAATAGCAAAAGTGAGCTTTGTAATTAGTTCGTATAACTTTATCAGAGAACTAGGTAAGAATAAAAATATAATATACACATTAGAAAATACTCATAAAAATAGTGATAATATAATAAAGCTATATATAGTTTTTTATTTCACATTTTTGTAATTCAATGGCTCACAAACTTTTACTGCTATGTTCCTCATTATCTTGAGAAAATATGAACACATTCAAACAATCAATTTTTATATTGAATTAGAAATCATGATAGATTTTATGTCTTCTTTAGTTAATTATCAATTGCAATACATAAATATTAAACATAGTAATCGTACATAATGAATTTATTTATCCAGAAAATAAATATATTTAGAAAAGAGATATTGCAGAATAGTAGAACAATAAATATTTTATTAGATCTTGTAGAAAATGAAAATATTTGAAATTCAATATGATGGATATTTTTACCTTAAAGAACGAACTTCTTCAAAATTCAATATAATATTAGAAAATATCTTTCTAAGTTCTTTAGAAATTTATTCTCAAACTTTCTTTAGGCTTTCTATCTTTTAAAGAGAAAAAAAAACCATATTCGACTTAAAGATTTTATTTGTTTTCATATTTAATTATTTTTTTAATTGATTCAAAATAATTTAATTTTTTATTTAAACTAAATGTGTTTGAATGTCCAACTGTTTAAGAACCATTATTGAAATCGTTATCAAGTACCAATTTACTTATACGGACTTTTATTTTAAATAAAAATAGCATTGACAATTTCACTGCAATTAAAAGTTAATTAAAATAAGAAAATTTATTTAAAATAATTAACCACACAAGATTAATTTAAGCTAACTGTTAGAAGTATAACATCAAGAAAATTTAATGAACTTTGAAAATACTATGCTTAGGAAAAATTTTTATAAAAGAAATAATAAGGTTTTTTTATACCTATTTCTAGTTGCATCTCCTTTGTTAATTATTATTTCCTTCAGTTGTTTTGTAACATTTTCTATTTCATCTTCAGTAAGTTTTAGTTTTTTCTCCAACTCTTTTTTCTGTTTTATAAAATCTTCATATATTTTTTTTATTTCTTTACCTAAATTTAAAAAAAAAAATCTTTTTTAAAAGATGAACTATATTTTAACACCACAAACACAGAAAAAAAAAATTAAAATATTTTAATAAATGATAAAATATTATTATTTTATTTAACAGGTATGATAACTCTTAGCTCTAAATAATAATATACATTTTGCAGACTCATAATGCATAAAATTTTTGGTGATAAATAAAATTACAATTTTCTGAGATATTTACAATATTGACTTTTTAACAAATATAATATAAGAAATTCTTTTAATATTTTTTTTCTTTAAGAAGTAAAAGAAAAATTATGTTTTGTAATAAAACAAAAGAATAAATCATTCTTGTTCTAGCAAAAGCAATTTTAATTGACCTTTCATTTGAACAGTTAATAAATAATTATAAAAAAAATACCATGGCTGTATTCAGAGTTTTCTTTTCCAGCATGCTTTACTAATTCTATACATTTGATTTTCCAGCTTAGACTGCTTTCTGAACAATCAGAAGATGATAACTGACTGTTTCTAACCTCCATTGCCATTTCTTATCCTGAAATATACATATATATATTATATATTTTTCTGATAACTTGACATTCTACAATATTTATTTATTAGTGACACACATAAATATTGTAATAAAAGGGAAAAGACAAAGCAAGAAAAAAAAAAAAAAATAATAAAGCCAATATTTAATGATAAAATAAAAATTTTTATTAAGCACACACATACAATATAAATAAATAAACCATGAAAAACACAACAAGATAATTATTTTTGACTGTCAAACTTGAAATAATTCCCTCGTATTTGACATATGATAATCATCTTCAAGCACAACCCCCAAAATGATATCTTGAGATTGTAAAAATAAGAATTTAATATAAATAATTGGTTTGCAATGAAATACAATTAAAGTTATATATATAAAGTGATTTTATATCAATTAGTTAATTTTTTTATTCTTGTTTATCATTGATAAAAAATTTTCAAGGAAATATTAATTTTAGAATGGCAGATAGCATAAATCATGTACAGAATTTTTAAATAATATTTTGGGAGATCCGATATATCTAATGTGGCTATATATTTTCCTTTTGTGTAACCTGTCCAAGAACAGCTTTGGGATGTCAAAGTGTACTATTTTTCGAAAGAGAACAATCCATGATAACAATAATAATAAATAAATAAAGATAAAATAAAAACATGCAACAGAAGCATTTAGTAGTGTGGTGATAATGACATGTGCAGTGCATCTCACATATATGTAAATTGGTCAGAAACCTGTAAACTTACTCAAAATTGCAAGAAAATGGCTACAATGGTTGTTATGAAAATAGCTATTGAATTCTAAAACAAACAAAGAATATTTACAGAAGTGGACTACATTCTTTGAAGAATTGGGAACATTTGAATTTAACCAAAATATACACATGGGTAAAAATTTAATGTATAATGGAACTATTGATTGTAAAGGAATTTATTAATTGTAACCAAGATATTGAAGTACTTCATGAATATTTATTTATTTCTAAGAACATCACATAGTAAACAGTGATTGTATCAAAGTAGGTATACCTACTTTTGTCGGTATACTTTAAACAAATATCATTGAAGGAATTGTTCAAACACTATGACACCAGTAATTTGAATTATATAAATTGTTGTATAATTATTGAATATATTTTGTCTGCCTAGTACTAATGCTTCCATTGACAGGGCCTTTTTTTTTTTTTTTTTTTTTTTTTTTATATAGAGAAGAAAAACTACAATTGAAGATTGCAATTCTATATTATCAAAACAAATTTTAAGAAATCTTGCTAAAAAATTCTATTTGAAATCAACACTACTTTTAAGCCTATTTAAAAGTTCTTTAGAAAAATAAAATATAATTTAAATTATTTATTTTTATATGTTCATTTTTGTTCTTTCCATTAATAAATAAAAACTACAGAAAAATAAACCTTTTTAGAATACATATATCATTATTTAAACTTAATGCATGCATGGTTTTGAGGTGAAAAAAAAAATTAATACTAGTTTCAGATATGCTCCAAATGCAGTTTATGCCGTGTTATTTGAAAATCCTCAAATTTTCTACAGATATTAGTCAACCTTTTTCTGATTAAGATGTATTAGGCATTAGGGTACTTACGTATTAATGGTACCTTGGCGACAGACTTGGCGGTTTTTAAGTGTCGCCAATCTTTATTATTTGGAATAAAAATATTTTGAAAGCGTTTTGATTTTAAATGAAGTGTTTCATATATATTTTATTATTTGGAACAAAAATTTTACGTGTAGATTGGCGCCAAATCTGTAGCTGCGGTTGGTGATTGTGCTCTTTATTGGCGCAACTGTCGCCAAGGTACCGCTAATATGTAAGTACCGGCATTAGATTTAACACATTATAGCCCTACAAAATCTTGTTACCAATGGTGTGAGTTAAATTGTATTCCAATACCACTCGAACTATGGTGCCAAAATGTAGGAATGTGCCATATATTTTTTACAAATGGAAATAAATTGCTTTCAGTAAATCAAAAAATTAACAAGAAAAAATAATATGGAGGAATTCTTTGATGAATATACACTTCAATTATTAGCTTCAAAATTACTTAGAGTCTTTGAATAATATGGAATTTATGATTTTAAATCCACCAATATAAAAAAATTCCACTTTCTTACAAAGCAACATATTTTTTGAACAATGTTTTTTAAATCATTGTTCCAGTACTTAATCTCAAATCAGAATTAAATATTTAATGATAATCTACAAAGAAATTACTAATTATATATCAGACAAAAATAATATTTAAAAGGAGGCAACATATCATTGATGATTGATTGATATTAATAAAAATTATTTTTTATAGTAAGAAACTAAAGACTTAATTTATTATTTCAATGAGATCACTATTAACATAATTGTAAATAGTACATTAAAAAAAATGTTTTTATACATATTCCTTAAAAGCAAAACCTTGGATAAGTAATCAATATCGCTATATTTAATAATGAAAAGAATCATAGGAATGTGGAAGAGAATTTTTCCTAGTTAAAGAGGTGTCCAAAGGTAAAAAGTCAGAGAATGCTGTACTAGATTCAGTACACAGAGAAGCTGGAATTAAAACATGATAACAATGGTAACATGTATAAAGTATGGAAAAAATTATATTTACAGAAAATAAATAAAAATTTCAATTAAAATTAACTACGTAAATAAAACTACTTAACTGAAACATAAAGATCCCATAGAACATATTTGATAGAAATAATGACTTAATAAATGATAAAATATATTTGTTCAAAAATAAATAATTATAAGCAAATATTTTAATGCAATTTTATATTAGGTTTAATATAAACAATATTTATCTGTAGCTATTTTCAATAAAGTTAATTTAGACTATACATAGATTATTATTTCAATATATTCTATACATTGTTACATTTTTACACAGACATTTCGTTTTACTACTTTTGTTAATCAAGAATTTTAAAAATTTGTGAATCGTAAATATAAATAAAATTAAAAAGATCATTTATTCAATCGCTTATCTCAAAATTATAAGATGAAATAGCTCACTTAGAATATTTCGCTATCAACTTCCATCAGTTTGTTTATTTACATTATATAGTAGGTTAAAGTAAAACGGATTGTTGACTTGTGTTTAGCGCGCTTATGAACCGTATCCTGCTTGCCTGGAACTTGAAATTGTCATTTGGCTGTTTTATACAATTTGCAAATATTCAGAAATTTGGGAAAGTATAAAAAATAATTCATCTAAAATAAAAAATTTAGTTTTATAGACAAATAATTTTAAAGAATTTTCACTATATAAATAACTTACATTTGAATAAAATTTCAAGAAAAATTGTATTTCAATTATAATTCTTTAATTACTATAAAAAAAATTAAAAATTAAATTTACTAGGAATTACACTAGTGCAGAAAATATCTGATGCTATAATTTTGATTTAAGATTTATTTTAAATTATAGCTTTCATTTTATGCAAAATTAAAATTTTACCAGTTTTCAATTCTAATCATGGGGACTTTAGTAACAAATTTTAAAAAGATTATTTTATTAAGATCTTATAAATAAATTTTCAAACACAAAAAAAATAATTTTGAATTTTTATGTATTATGAAAAAAAGATATAATATAATTTAAAAGTCACTGAAAAAGAATTTTAGTCAATTATTTGCTGCCTAGAAAGAAAGGACAACTAACTTCGACACTTTCTGCGCAAAATTTGAAATTCAAAATAAAGTTATTTACTTCGCGTGTAATTTTTTTTGCTTTTTGCTTGAATTAGGTATGTGATAGTAAATAACTTTTAAAAAATAAAACTTCATTGTTATAATTGTTTATTTTGCTACATTTAGCGTGTGTGCAAGGAAACTGTATTGCGAATTTAGAGTTTTTCTATTTTGGTTTATGTATATGATTTTATAAATAGATAATAAAGAAATTAAAAAAAATATTGTACTATTATATTAAAGTTTATTATCAACATATTATTGAAGTCAACTGTTATAAAAGTTATCGTGTTTAAATTTTAAAGATTTATTTTTCAAAAACATATATAAAATTATTTCACATTTTCAAACGATTTGGGAAAGATTGTTAACGATGCGAAAAAATTTTCATACTAATGTTTTAGTTCGTTGTTTGTACTAATATTACTATATAAGTATTAAAGTTTAGTATATTATGTTTTCATGCTAATGTTCTACAGAAATGATAGGTTTAGTGTATGTTAAAAAGGTTTATTAATAATTCATTGTTTTTAATGCAGGTTTTAATTATAAATTATTAAATAAAGTAAAATGTAATCAGTTATCGTCGAATTATTTTTATTAAAATGCTATTCATATTGAACAAAATAGGGATTTAATGTTCTAAAGTAGTTATTAACCCATTTATTGTAAAAATAAGGAAGAAAAATATATAAAGTACTTTCAAAATCATAGATAAAATAAAGCATTAAATAATATCTCTGATTATATATATTTAAATGATTTAAAATATATTTGTGAATATAGAGTGATAATATAAAAAATTTTTTATTAAATAAATTTTTTCTTTGCTTTAATTTTATTTTTAAATTAAAAAAAAAAATGAAGATTGAATTGAAAAAATTCAGGAATTGCTGTTATAGCAACTTTCAAAAAAGAGCCTTTAAGCAAAATATGCAAGTTTTAATTAATTATTATTATTTATTTTTTTTGGAAAAATGTACTTTAATTAGGATATAGAATGGTTGTTGTTTTAACAAAACTTATCAAACTGCAATGGGATAAGCAGCCAGTAGGGGAATACAGTTTTCAAGACAAAAACAAATTTTAAAAGTAATTAAATAATTTTTTTAAGGTTTAAAAATATTTGTTGTATCTTAATAATGAAACCTTATTTGGAAGATTACTTTTCTTTTATTCCCAATGCAAAATATTCTTTCTCAAAATAAAATAAGATGGAAATTTATGATCTCTTATGAAAAATGGAACATGCTTCTGTTTTCTCTTGGGGGAAGGGGAGGGGATAATGCCGAAATTTTGAAACAAGATTGATTTACCATACTATTTTCTAATATTTATCGCACGTTTTAAATTAGTTGAAATTTTATTAAAAAATGAAAAGCTAATTTTAAATTTCATTTAATCACATTTTACTTCAGGCTACCTAACACAATATATTTTTAAAAGAAATTAAAAATGACAACTATAATTATGTAATAACTATGTTTTATGGAATAGGGTGAAAGAACCAGATGCATTTATAAACTGGACAAAAAAAAAAACCTGTCATAAGGAGGGAAAAAAACTAATTTTAACTGCAAAGATGAAGCAAAATTATTTTTAAAATTATGTATAATAAAACTATTAAATTAGATTTTAAATATTTGAATTTATAAATATTAGTAAAATAAGAATTTAAAATAATTAAGTTAAATGTTTTCTTCTAGGTTTTTTTTTTTTTTTTTTTTTTAAGCTTCTTAAATTAATGGATAAACTTCATAGAATCAGTCCATCTACTTCTGTTGCAACTTTAAATTTCAGTGGCACTCCAAAACGATCTGTGATACCTAAACGTCCTGGTACTCCTCTTCATGTTATTAATGAAGAAAAAGACAATGCTTCTGCTGAAAATCGATGTACACCTGTTATAAGAAATCCTTTTGATATAAAAGCTGAGGCATTATATCTTCCTGCTTGTTCACCTTCTGTGTTTGCAACTTTGCAACAGAATAAAACAGATAATGTGAGATTTATTTAGGACTTTATTATTTGATTATGACTTTATCTTTAATTAAATCAATAAAAGGTGACATGTTAATCTTAATTTTCACAGTAGTTACATATATTTTAAATATTAATTGTGTCTTAGTAGAAACTTAATATTTATAGTTTTTCAATTTACTCATCAAAAATAATTTTAAAAAGATATAATTCTATTATATAAAGTATTATAACAATATGAGGTTTCTTTTATTTCAAGTCAAATTATGTCTTTAGACCAATTTGATTTTCCATGCAATAAAGTTTCAACAAAGGTCATCCATATTTTTAAGTAATTTCATTATAAAAATTTCTGAACTGAATTTAGATTTATTTTTTTGTTTTTTGTTACTTTATATATGTGTTACTAAATAATTTTCAATTTAAGATTAGTATTATTTTAATCTTGTTAAAGTTGTGAATTGATTATTTCATTGTAAAAAAAAAAAAAAAAAAAATTGTAGATTTATTAAGTTGGTCTAGTATATTTTAACCTAAAAACAGTTTATTAAAAGGAAATTTTTAAACAATAAAATTGAATTTGAATATATAAGTATATCTGTTTTAATTTCCAATTTTGGTATCTTTGATTATTATGATGATAGATTTACTAAGAAATAACATCCATGATAGTTCTAAAAATATGTTTTTGTAATGTTTATAAGCATGCATATATATATAACATTGTTTTGTATCGATTTAGGGCTCTTTTCGATGGTCAATTGAACATCTATCTGTTTTGTATCCTGCTGATATTGATGAAACATCTATACCTGAAACTTGGTATGATTTTTCATTAAGTTATTTGATTTTGCTATTATTGAATTACCGTAAAATAATGTAAATATTTTTTAATGCAGTGTTCCAATTAATTTAATCAAAAGTTTATCATTCAAAAAGGACAAAGTAAAAAGGGAAAGAAATTGGTTGAATAAAAAATTAACATTTTATTATATTCTTGCTTAAATATTTTCATTAGTATCTTTCTTAATTATACATTGTTTAGAGTTAATAACTATATATTTTTAATGACATTATAAAATTATATGTATGGAGCTTTTTAAGGAAACATAAAATTGAATTAACATAATTATTTCATCTTTATGAAGAGGGATATTTGATCCAATAGGGAATTTACAATTATAATGGTTATTTGTTAACTGTCAACATTTAAAAGACTTTTTAAAAGATTTCAGATATTGTATAATAAAGAGCTATCAGTGATTTTTTCTGGGTTGTGACTGTTTCGATTCTTTCTATTCCAATTGCAATAAATAAAAACTGTTAATGGGTTTATACACATTATAGATTCTTTTATTATACGTTTTCACTCTCCTTATATATGTGTAATCAATTTTGAGTGTTACTTTAAATTAAAAACTTATTCATTATTTCAATCTGATTAAAAGAACAACCCTACTTTTCTTATGGTTTCTATTTTAATTCCTTGCTATTTTCCCCCTATCTTTTCATTGTTCATTTTAGAATAAACAGAAATTTCCTGATAAAGTAAACAGTGGCTAAATTTTGAAAGGCTGTGTTATTAATGATTTTCCATCGACCTGTCATGTATTTTTCAATTTTAAATGGACATTAATACATTAATTAGTTGAGTAATCATATTAAAAATCATCCATAATTATGTGCACTCTAAAAAAAGGAAGTTTTCCATATTTACATGTATATTATACACCTCTAATTATTCACTAAGACATTATACATAAAATTGTACTTTACAGTAAGTAAAAGTATGTGGAACAGTTTATTTAAAATAAAACCACCAAAAATTTCTTTAAAAGTTTTTCTAAAATTTTATCATCTGGCAAAAAAAAAATCTCCTTTTTTTATTTTCTTTTATGTTTAGAAATAATGTATATGATATGTGCTGGCATTATATTTTATCTACAGTATGACTTTTTGTTATAAAAGCATTTAAAATATTGCAAAATACCTTGTGAGGATGAGATATTTTATCAAAAGAAAGTTTCTGGACAGTTTAAAATGCAGGGAACGCTTTAAAGGTAAATCATGCTTTTCAAAAGATTTTGTTATCATAAATATTTATAAAATAGCCCAGATTGCTTACAAAGAATATTATTTGAATGTTTTATGGCATATTTATATGTTGAAATTCAATTCATAGAAAGCAACCTTAATTTTTGGTGAAATGACTCATGGACTTTACACTATAGTACTACATCTGCTCACAATAATTTTGTTTTTCCTGAATTTTTGGACAAAAATTCAAATATGATTTAATAACCTTTTTATCTAATTTTGGAATCTGGGATTTAACACATGATTAAAGTTGTATCAGGTGTCATTATTTTGAATCTATTGATACAGTAAAAAGAAAATTTGGCTTTTAAAGGATCTTGCAGAATAATGTTTAAGAATAAAAAAAAGCATTGCTAGAATGAAACAATAAACTGGTTTATGGAGTTCATTCTCTATACTTTATTACAGTAAGATAATATTTTGGAAGTGTTTAAATAAAATTTTGTATACTTTTCATCTCATATTTTTTATAATTTGTATTTTATTTAATATATTATTCTTTTAATTCTTAGGGTTGATGCAGAGCAAGAGTTAAATGCTCAAAAGGCTATTGATGCATTCTTTTCTCAAAATAAAATTGTTCCTTCTCCATGGAGTTCCTCTCCCAAAGAAGGTATAGATGCACATTTGTTTCTCCTTAAACTGCTAATACCATATTTTGTCATAAAATGTAATTTAATGAGGTTTTTTCCTATTAAAATAAAGCATCAAGTTTAAGGCATAGCCTGGGAAGAGTGGCTTAATAAGGATCAATTATATTTCATTTTATTAAGACTCTTCTAGATATTATGAATTAAAGTAATTTTTATATTAAATGTTTTTATACTAATTAATAATTTTCAGGCAAAATCAATGCTGCATCTAGAAGAAGAGTGAATTTGATGTTTGAAGATATACAGCAACAATCTGAAGGTACTTTCAAGTATATTTTTAATTTTTTAGAGTGGATCATTATCAAAATGTTTGATATTTTCTTGCCTATTTTCTTATTTCTTATTGCAAAATTCTATTTTATAGTAAAGGAAAAGATGCATAGATAAATTTAGAAGGTCACATATTTATTACAAAGGGAAAATGGTATGCACTGAATTAAAAATGTTCAATAACATTCTATTGCTGAAGAAATAAAAATTATTATAATTATAATTTTTATTCTGTGTAATATGTATCTATTCTAGTAATATTTTAAATATTTGTTTATTGAAAAAATTTCATATGAGAGGACTTGAAAATAATAAAAGGAATATTTCGAGAGATGTAAGAAATGACTAAATAGAAGATATAGATAGATTGATAAAGATATAACTAACCTTATCCTATAATATTATATATTTATGATTTACTAATTTTTTATTTAATTTAAACAGAACCTTTCAAGATAAATATTGTTTATTTGAAAAAATTGTGAAAAATTTTCTAACAAAAAGATAAGGGAGATTTTTTTTTTTTTTTTTTTTTTTGGTTAATAATTCATTAAAAGCTTTATATTTTTATAATAATTCTTAGTTTCTATCATTCTCATATGATTAAATATACAGTTAAGCTTTTAAAAGAAGGAAGGGGGCTTTGGAATAATATTAATAGTAAAATTTATTTAAAATTTAATTTTCAACATGATGTAACTAGCAAAGCATTTTATAAAACTCATCTTTTGTGGAAGGAAAATGCATGCTTGTCTTTCTTCCCAAGTTAAAAATATATAAGTTTTTATTCTTTTTGTCAAATTCTTTAGATATGTATTGATTCATCTGATCCTTTAAATATAAATTTGCTTATTTGTCAACTTCTGTTTAATTTTAAATTTAAATCAAGATAAATATATATATATATATATATATATATATATATATATATATAATCTTATATTTGTTGCCTTAGTCAACAAATGTCAGACAATATTTGTATATATATATATATAATTGTGATGATTAATTTGACATACTTAATTCTAATTAAGCCATCCAAATTATACCAGAACATACTATTTTTTTAAAGAGCCAGTTTTATTTAAAAAACATAACATTAACTAAAAGACTGATTCTTTTACAATACAATATAAAAAGGAACAATTATGCAATCTCTTTAGAGATTGCACGCATGCAACTTCATTTCATAATTTTCAGATTAAGGCAGGAAGATTTTCTATTGCATAGCCTTTTAATGCTAAAATTAAAAAGAGCACACTTTTAAATAGCGATGTAGAATCTGGGAAAAATTTCCCAACTCAAGTCAAATTTTTTATATTGCCTACCAACTCTTTACATGACTTTATGAATTTACTAATGAATATAGAACAATTTACGAAATAAATTCAATGATTTTTATTGAACTCTTATGTCTATAAAAATAATTTTTTCATAACAAAGTATTTTTTACAATTTTAAAGATATGGGTTTGGCAATCCAAATTCACTTTTTTTAAAAGTAAACTAACTCTTCTCAAAATTAAGGTTGTATTGACCTGTTATTAGGAAAAAGTATATTTGTAAAGACTGTTTATATATACTATGTTTATGTAGGCAAGTAAGTATGTGTTCATCTATGCATGTCTAAATATGTATTTGTGTATGAGTAGTGATGTACTTTTTTGGATGCAGATGTATGCTTAAATGTATAATTAAACTTTTTTTCTTTTTTTTTTTAGTATACTTGATTTTGTGAGCATCTGTTTGGGAATGAGTGCTTGTATGTGTATGTTTGTGCATGCATGTATATATAGTATGGATGCCAGTGTGTAAGTGCATTGTATATATAGTTGTGCATGTGCTTATATATGTGTGTACATACACATACACAACTAACTATGTTTATGTGTTAATGTAAGTGCATATAGTTCTGTGTGTGTATTAATGTGTTTATATATTGTGTGCATGCATGTGTTTACTTGTGTGCATAGTATATATAAATGTGTGCATGTGCTTTATTATGTGTGAGCTTGCCAATTTTGCATGCATACATATAAGCACATGAACACACACGTACATATATATATACATAAATATTTATTTTATGTGCATGCAAACATACATCTACACACATATGCACATACATTCAAACATATTTACATACTCGCACAGATACACATTTATAAGTAAGTGCATTCATACATGAAATTGTATATGAACATAACTACACAAGCACATTCATAGATACACATACATAGACATGCATATATAGAAGCTCATTTATAAACAGGCATAAACATATGGAAATGCTCATATACATGCAAATATATATATATATACATTCAAGCACAAACCTACATGCATGCATAAATATGTATATGCATTTATATACATATTTAGACTAGCATGTATACATACACTCATATACCTACATAAGCACTCATTTGCATTTATCTACACACAGATGCTCACATACATACTCATACAGATGTATTTGCATACATACATAAATAAATAAATAGGCACTTATTTCTGAGGGTGCACGGATAATCATGTTTAATGAGAAAAAAAATGAAGATTAACATATGTATATTTAAACATACACTATTAATACATGTATATTAAGCATCACTACTTGTAGAGAAATAACTACATATTTAAATGTACATATGTATGTTTATAAAAATATGAATACATCTTAGGTACTAACATTTAAAATACACTCTTTATTTTAAGAAAGGTTAATTTGATTTGCAAAAAGGTAAATTTGGATTCCCAAAGTTGTAGAATACTTAAGCAAAACACGAAGATTCTGTAATTGTAAATCTTATTTTTTCTTAATAATAGAATAACTTCTATAAGGTCTTTTATTATTGATTCTCAAGAGCTGAGAGAGAGTTGATTTTATGTCTCGATGCTGAAAAAAGCCTTTCAATACTTACTTGGTATGCTTCTAAAGTAATAACTGTCTTTGCTTTCACCTCTACTTTGAAGGCAAATATATGGCAAGATATGTATTATTTAAAAAAAAGAAATCACAGTTTAGGAACTTTTTGTTTGCCATTATCAGGTTTTGCCACCATATTGGCCTTTAGACAGAACTAAAGATAAAAAAATAAAACTGAAAGCAGAAATGCAATTGGAGAGAGGAAACTAGATTTGATGCAAAATATTTGATTTGGCAATGAAAAATATTGCTAAATTGCAATCCCCCCATTCTCCAAATTAAGATTCTATTTTGACTTTAAAATGACCACTTTCCCAAAATATATAATACATGATAGAATAATTTGGTTACCAGATTTAGATTTAATTTATAAAAAATACCATTATTTGTATGGGGCTGACATAACACTATTAATCGATTACTTTTTTCTGAGATACTATACAACAAATACTTTCATTTAAAAATGTAATCTTTATCATTTGTTAAAATAATGCAGCTTTTAAATTTTAGTTTGTTTATATTATTGAATCTGAAAAAATCTAGTTGGTGTCATGCTATAAATATATGTTAGAATTTTCTATCATACATATATTTTTTATGTAAGGTCACTTTATATTCTGCTTGCAAGAATTATTTAGAAAAGAAATATTTAAAATGAATAAATTGAACATTCTTCAAAGTTATTGTTAGAAATCTGTAAATTTGATTAACTTCCATTCCATTAATACATTCATCCTTTTTAGAATTCTATTTTTACTAATTAAAATTTAATTTATTAAAAGCAGGCAGCTGAAAAATTACGTTTAATATAAAATTAGATAATAACTTTATGAAAGAAATGTACCATTATTATTATATTAAATATTTTCTTTTATTGCAGCAACTACTCAAACTACCCTTAGTATTCCGCCTTCTGTAGACTTGTCTGAAATCCTAGGTAATATTTTTATTTTATATTTGTTTTAAGACAAATTAAAGTATCCATAATATGTTGCTTTTTAAAACAATATTATATTACAATTTTCTAATTCATCAAAATTAATATGCTTCAAAAACCTTTTTTTGCTAGTTAAATTACTATAATTTTCTGTTTTTATTTTGCATTTGTAATTTTTAGTCACAAAAAAAAAAAAAAATTACTGGGCATGATCAACAAGATTACGCGGTATAATTCAAGATTTATACATTACAATACTTGCTAAATCGCTTATGGTTAATTGTAGAAAATTATTGTATGCCTAAATTTCTTCATTAATTTTTGTTTTTGCAAAAAGGGATCTTATGTGCTGGAAGAAATTTTATTTTATCTTCACTACATTGATTTATTCATGCAGAGCAAATTTAGATAAATTTTTTAATAAAATTTAAATTCTGGTTAAAGCTATCATCCTTATAAGAAACAGAGTTTTAATGTATAAAAGTAAAATTTTTATTCGAAGAAAGGAAATTTTCTTAAGTTGCATATAAAATATACTGCTTTTAAGGATAGTTATTTTTTTAAATATATAAATAAATGTGAAATAAGTTATATATATATATATAAATATGTGTGTGCAATAACTAGAAAATGTAGATAAATATTTAAATAATAATTAAATATTTTATTTTTTAAATGAACTTAATCTTATATATATATTTTTAGTATGAGAATGAAAAATTGTATGTAGTGATAATAAAGTAATAACTGTAATATTAATCAAGCACTTGTATAATGATTTAAATTTGATCTTCTTGTAAAGTTTATAAGCATACATTAAAGGCATTTTGTAATGCTTTTTCAAAAATAAAACAGTCATGTGCATTTTTGGAAAATGAAAATTTTCAATGTTGTGTGACAGTTTTTATAGAACTTGATTGCTGACTGCTTTAAAACTATGAAATAAAATATTGCTTTCATTTAGTCTTAAATTTTTTAATGGAATTAGTGAAAATAGAGGATTTCTTTTGCATTATGATGTTTTTTACATTATGCTGATTTAATTTGTATTTTTAAACTATTACACAAATAGATGACAAGTAAAATTTTTAAAGATGTGTATCTATACAAATTTTTTGTATCTTAATTTTTTTTCTTTTATTAGATAAATATTTTACTTATAATGAAGATGCAAATCAAAATATTAGTTCTAAAGAGAATTCGCATGAATCACTCTCTGATTCAAGTACTTCTTTGCGAAGGAGGCTTTTTGCAGAAGATGAAGGATTCTCCACTCCAATCAAGTAAATACATTACATTACATTGTTATGATTTTTTTTTTTTTGTAAACTGTATGTCAATCATATATATATTCTTTCAGCATTTGTGTGTGTGTGTATATATATATACACATTTCCTGAAAGATATTTTGTATTTATGACTTAGCATGTTACAGAATAATGATATAAGCAGGCTTGAATAACCAATTTTATGTTTAACATTTTCATTTTTTTTTTTTTTTTCAAAGCCATATCAATACAAAAGTAGTATAAAAAAATTTAATGATAAATATAAATCAAATTACAAAATTGTATTACAAATTGTACAATGTTATTTGTTTCTCAGCTCATTAAAAAAGAATGTAAATTTATTTATTTTTGAGTATAAAATGTAGAATTTTTTTATTTATTAATAAGTATCTAAACTATTAATATTCAAAAAGTTTATGTAAATAGAAAATATTCAAAACGAAGAATATTGCACAAGAAAAATTTTATTTAACTTTGGAAGAGTAGTATTTTTTTCTTGTTGTCAAGTATTCTTGTTGAAAAAGTTTTAATTTTAACATCAAAGAAGGTTTTTTTGAAAAGTGTATTTATAATGGAATTTATTTCTATGTATTGTACTGCAAAGCCTCAATACTATAGATTAAAAATAAATCCAATTTTTATTGGAGAAAAAAACCTGTATGAACATTGATGTTGATTAGTGATTCTGATGTAAGAATTTTGAATGATACTAATATAAAAAAATATTAGAAATATATTGTCTACACAAGTTATATAAAAACTTGTATAAAGATAATTTTCAGTTTTTGGTGTAATAATTTTTAGAACAGTTATAAAAGGCTGTTTAAAAACAATCCAGAAATTTTCTTAAATATTAAAACCAAATTAAGGCATTATAATAATTTACAGGAGAGAGGAGAAAAAAAAAAATCGTTCCAGTGTATTTTGGTGTAAAATTGCATTATTGTGGTTGGTTTGCTCTCTTCACTATTATTAAGTTATACATAAAAATTAATTTTTAAAATAAATACTTAATAATTAAAACCAACATAGTTCATATAAAAAAGTAAATATTTTTGTAGGTTAGCCTGGCAAAATGCAATTGTAAATTTGGCACTGAATATCTAAATCTATATGTGAACTTTTTTTCATATAAAAATGGTTTGGCATTCGATGGTTTTTGTATGTATATAATTTTAAAATATGCTTACAAATATTTATTAAAATGGAATTTAAAAAATATTTTTTTTTATAGAAATTTTCGAGCTACTAAGATTTGGACTACTCCTATTCGCATGCAAAATGCATATGGTACACCAGCATCTGTAAGATAATTTTTGTCATTTTAAAATTTTAGAAGGAAAAAGAAACCTTTTAATCTTAAAAAAATGATTTAATTTTGTCTTTACTTTTTAAATATAAAAATTCTGTGTTTTCATGTTAAAATTTTTATAAAATTATATATTAATAAAAATGTATACTTATATATTATGTTTTTAATGATTTATCATTTTCACTTTATGTTAATATTTAGTAATAAAACGCTTTAAATTTCAATGAATTTTTTTGATGTTGTTGAAAATTATAAATTGTAATTACATTAATTCAAAATGAAAAGAATTAATTTTAATAATCATTTAATCTTTTGTCTATGACCTTTGATATGTTAATACTTAATACTGATTTGAAAATACAATACCAGGTTAGTGTTATGAAATAGAAGACATACTTAATAATTTACAGATTTTAAAATTGTTTGTATTCTGTCTGTAGGCAATTTTTTCCCTGAAATTCAATGTTATTGTTGCACGGACATTTTGTTACTTTTAATAACTGCATTTTTTGTGATATAAGTTATTTTGCAGGATGTGCTGTCATCTAGTCCTATTACACCACCTAATTGTAGTGATTCTTGTAACGTATTGACCTCACCACCTATTTCACCTATAAAGGCTAATATTTCTGCTACAGGTATATATATTTCCCATATGTGTATATATAAATTTACATAATATATTTTTACATAATTTATTGAAAATTATTAGTCATGATTTCTAAAATTCCATACATTTCTGTATATAAGCTCAGAATTCTTAGAACTATTTCTAAAGCTAAATTAAAGGGTTCTGCTTATAAAAGAATCTGCTAATCTCACAAAATATGTAGGTACTTTTTCATTAGCCTGGTGCTGGTTAACTAAATAGTGAACATTTTTATTTATATTTATGGAAAAAAGTATTTTGAAGTGAAATGAGTTATTCGTTTTAGGGAAATGAAATGTTTTGTTTTTAAAATTGTTTATACTTCTAATAAACTTGTGTCATTACTAAAATGAAAAATTTGATGTTGGCAAAATTTGCATCAACTTAACGGAAAAATATCGAAACACACTAACATTAAAATTTCTCTTCCCACTTGTCTTTTAGACAAAAATAAAATATCTCACAAAATAAGACTAGCACAGAACCACAAATCATTTATAAGACAACAATTGAATGGAAACAATGTTAGACTTACCTGTGTTAAAACATTAATGTTTTAACATTATATATATGTGTTAGGTTTTTTTTTCCCCCCTGAGTCATAAACAGATTTTGTACATTGGGTAAATTTTTTGGAGAAAAAACACACTCTCGGCTTATATTCAGAAAATGGTAAATTATTTATGTATTTTTGTTTATAAAATGTAACATTTAAATGTTCTATTAAATAAAATTTAAACACATAATACATTATAATTTTTCTTTTTAATTGCATGTAAAGAACACGAGTGTTAACAATATGTATTATCATCAGTTGTAATCATGAATTTAAAATAATAGGCATTTTGTATGTTTGGAAGGTGTTGTTCAATCTTGAACAATCAACTGTAAATCTATTTTTGAAAATTTGAAATAAGTTCAATTAGTATAGTAACTGCTTTTAATATATATAAATGGAATAATCACATATGTTTGCTATATCAATTTTTTTTAATAAAAAAGATTGTAAAAATACTGAAAAGGTTATGTTAGTTGTAAACACATAGAATGCATTTTATATTAAAATTTAAATCATTAACATAATAACTTTGTTTAGTATTATGGAATAATCAAACTTTTAAAGAGGATCAGAGACTTCCTTTCTTCTGATGATCAT
The DNA here is from genome assembly GCA_021605075.1 of Caerostris darwini. Taxonomy (NCBI): domain Eukaryota; kingdom Metazoa; phylum Arthropoda; class Arachnida; order Araneae; family Araneidae; genus Caerostris; species Caerostris darwini. Next base: position 277,151 of record BPLQ01007133.1, on the reverse strand, counting down.
TGACCTCTTAATAAATTACCTTTTATTTTTTATTTTTTATATGTTGAATCTTAGCTTTATGTTTATTGATTAATTGAGAAATTGTCAAATTATATAGTAAAATATTACATTTTTAGATATTGAGATGAAAAAATAATCTTTTTTAATTTTGTTCAGATAGTTATTCTACTTTATATATATATATATATATTGTGTGCTTATTACATATTAGAGCTTGTTATATTTTTATATAAATATTTTCAAAATCTTAATGATTTTTCCAGATGGTAAAATTATAACCAGCAATAACGATGAAGAAACAGAAAGTAGTAGCAATTCTCCTATGGAACACAGAGGAGAAAGTTTCATGAGCTTCTGTGTTGAATCTCAAGATACAAATCCTTTTCCATCCTATGTTTCTGAAAGACAAGATACTGGCTATGCAACTGGTAGTATAAATTCATTCGGAAACATGACGTCGGAAACCAACTTTGGCTTTGTTTCAAGGATCACTCCTGTGACTGAACTTATGGAAGAATGTGAGCTTTCTAATTCAGCTTCCTGTGATATATCTTATAAAATGGATTGTGCATCAATGGGTGTTACTTCTGTTGATTGTCGTACAGGGATTTTATCTAATACATGCAATCTTAAAACTTATCCGTGGGTGCCTACTTGCTGCTCCACACCTGCTCAATGTTCTCACTCTCAGCCAATGACAGATTAGGAAATATTTACAATTTAATAACAAAACACTGCCATATAAATACATATCACTTTGTAAATGGATGTTTTGTTTGTTCCAATCTTTTATGTAAACAAAGACTTTTAAAAAATAATTAATCTTTGATTTATTTAATTCTTGTTTGCTTTATGTTGTGTCAATGTGAATTGTGTCTTAAATATGTAATTTTATCAATTAATATATAGAACTAATTTTTTATTTATAGAGCATAAACAACGAAAATTTAGTTAGAATTTTATAAATTTAATTTCATTAAGAATAGAAAATTTAATTTAGGTTTCATTGTGACTTATTTAAAAGATATATTTATATTTATTAGAGAAATGTATGCTTTCAATATCCATGACTATTTATATTTCAATAAATATTTTTCACTTTATTTTAATATTTGATAATTTAAAATTTATCAAAAAAATATTTTAAAGAACAATTCAGTAAAAAAAAAAAGTTGTAGGGAAGTTAATTTCATTTAAAAAAAGGGACTATAATTTTCAAATCCTCTAACAACTGAATAAAATTAAAAAGGCTGAGAAAAGTAGTTGCGTCAATCTATATTGGTTACAGTAAAAGAATCGCAGGAAGCTCAATCATCAATATAGTTTTAAAAAAATTGTGCGAAATCTAGCGACATTATGAGAATCTGCAAGTTGTTTAAAGTGGGAAATCTGGGGTGCATTGGAGTTAATGGGAACAAAGTATATTCTTTGATATTTTTAAACAATGGTCATATGAAGTAAGTTGTTTCTAAGAGATCTTTCAATATGATAAATATTCTAAATCCATTGTTTAAAGGACTCAAACAGTGACTATTACAAGCTATAGATATTTGGTCTTCTTTCACAGTTTCCTAATTTAAATCTTTTGTGTAGTGAGAAAAAGTAAATAAATTAAAAAAATATAACATTGATTTATTAACTGATGTATAAGTTGTTAGAAACAAAATCTTCTTAGAAAGTATAAGCTGATGGCAGCCATGTTGTATTTCTAAAAAATAATTAAAATAAAAGAAATAGTTTGATCTAGTAATTGAAAAACATTTTTAGATCAATTTTTTTTTTTTATAATCAAAATGAAGCTTCTTTTTATTTTTATTTTATTTGATTCATAATAATTTTGGTTGCTTTAAATAACTAAACTTGAATTCTGTGTATGATATCTTCTATGCAGATAAGGTAGAAGGAGAATTATAATAATAATTTAAAAGATGTCGTTAAAAAAAAAACTTTACTTGATTCCATATTTACCAATTTTCTCTATTTATTCAGAAAACTCCCGAATTTGAACTTTCTAATTTTATATAAATCTCCCGAATTTTATCAAAAATCTAGAAATTCTTTTAAAGAAGAGATTTTTGTACTAGAAGTTGGGAGAATTTCGAAGAGTAACTACTCAAAAAGTTTTCCAGGAAGACAATTCTCTTCCTTCTTTACTTGTTGGTATTCGTGGGACACATTAGTGAAACACTGAATTCACTGATGGACAAAATATGGCAAGACCAGCACAGATTCTATTTAAGCTAAAGATGTTAAATAGATTTCATTGTTTTAACTATTTAGTACTTAACTATAGCAAAACTTAGCCTTTTAATGCAATATAAAATAGTTTATAAAAAGATATTTGAATTTTTAAAACAATGTTTAATGTTTTAAAAATTGCACTTTTTTGTTAATCTAATTGAGTTTGTACAATGGCAGGATAAAATCTTTATGAACAGTATGTTGATTTGGCGTGAAACGAACCCAATACAAATATTTAAAAACAAATAATATGTAATATGTACAAATATTTAAAAACAAATATTTTATTAAATATAAATACGAAATATTTTAGAAATTTTATTGTAGATTATTTCTGTGTGTTTTTCATATTTTATATCATGTGTAAGTAATCCAATCCTTTCAAATTTACAATGAAGCAATCCTTTCAGATCTCCAAAGAAAATGAAGAGTATCTAAAAATTTACAGACTTCACAATTAATAGACATAATTCATTGTTTAAAAACATTTACTGTATGAACAAATATAAAAAACAAACAAACATTTCTGTGGTTTTTACATGAAAGCTGGAAATTGTGGCCCCAAAACAGACAGAAAACTTTGGTATGGACTGAAACAAAAACATCTTCAACTGCAGCAACGATGACCACGCAAAGCATTTTGGAATGCGAGTGCTGAAATTTTGTTTGTGACAAGCTCGGACCATTTATTTCGCAGGTCCATGTGAAATGTGTTTTGTAGTGGATATTTCTTTTCTTGAAAACCGAGGCAGATGTAGGTTCTGGCTTCCTGATCATATTGTTTCTCTTTGTAATCCATACAGGTTGTACTGCATGATCTTTTACTGGATCACTTGCTTCTTTTTTAGGAGACTTGTAGGTTCCGGAATTCGAATCATTACTAACTACCATCCTTTCAAATTAAGAATAAACCTAAAATTAAGGTAATACCATTAGATACATATTTTTTGTCAAAATTATGGGTTGACATACAGTGGGTAAAAAAAGTATTGGCAATTGCCTTAATTTATTCATATTGACAAATAAATAAAATGTTATGCAATTTTAGCTGTCGTAATTAAATACAAGACGTCTTAGATATATAAAAATAGTAAAAAATTTATTTTAATTTGCATTTTCTACGATTTTTTCTTTCAAAAAAGAAAAGTTACATGTCAAAAAAGTATTGGCAAAGTTTTAACTGCTATGCAAATTTTGTTACATTGAAGTCACGTGTTTCGACTGAAAAGAAACTCTACCTGTATAAAGTCTGCAAAACTACTCCAAAAGTGTCTATGCAGTACAACAAATACCTTAGTTTCCTCTATGAGAAATAGATTACAAGCTGTTATAGATGCAGAAGGTATGCATACAAAGTACTAAACATATACTGATTTTGTTTTCGCTCATAATTTTGTCAATTTTATAATTTTGCCAATACTTTTTTTATCATGTAAATTTTGGATTTTCCCGTAGATTTTGACTAAAAAAATATTTAAATGAAAATTTTGTTATATTTGTTTGTCTTTTCTCCTTCTGTAATTGCTATGTTAAAATAAAATTTGTAAACATACTTTGTTAGCAAATATAATCATTTATAGGCAATTGCCAATACTTTTTTTATCCACTGTATTAACTTTTTGGGTCAAGACTTTATTGGTATACTTAAGATATGATCATTATTCAATCTTTATTTCATTCGTATTGCAAACATTGACTTGATAACATGTAGTTTGAATTAATTCGTCGAATATCAAGTAATATTTTTGAAAAATAAAAGATAAATAATTGGAATTTTTTAAGTTGTAATGAATAAATGATAATAATATAAGAGTGCGACAGCAGATCTACTTCCCTGTAGTGCATCCTGGTAACGTCCTAGACGGGTAAAAGATCGACTACTATCGGCACGCAGCAACGCTTCAAGAATAATCACCATCTCATCGCCATATTTGATAGCCAAATTGCCCGCTCTGTTGGAAAGACGAGATCATGGATACAGCAAGATTGTGTGGGGACTACGAGGTGAAAAGATATTGGAGCGCTAGAACTGTGTGACTTTCTTTTTCTTGTGTGTGGTTTACACTGCTTTGATCTCGTAAGAGTTTGCCATTGGAAAGAATAATAATAATAAAGAAAAAGGTGTATGAAGAATGGTGCGATATGATCTTGCAGAAAAACTGTGCAACCGCAATGGAAATCACAAATATGTATCTAATAGTAATATACATAATATCTCAGAAAACTGTATACAATACACACAGCATTTTCAAGTTTGAAATCTCCTTTAGAAATTCATATTAGATACGTGCACTCTTATAAATTTATAAATCTACTTCCAAATGTAATCATGTTTCGAAAATTTGGGGTTATTCATTTTAAAAGTTTCACGTTACAATCTCAAAATGTCATGTTTGAAAATCCATCTTTTCCGAAAAGTCTTTATTTTAAATAAAGCTGATTAATTCATAGGTCTTCTGTAGGCAGTGGTAAAATGCAGCATATTAAAGAGACCATGTGACTCTTTCATTCTAATTTCAAAGCTGCAATTTTGCTTGAATGGTGTGGGAGGAGGTTATATTTTGTTTCACACAAAAGTTTCCGAAAATTTGACGTGTAATTCAGAAAATATCAGTGGTCTTATACCACTATTAATGACCATCACTACTAACTTCCTTATAACTGTGTTATATATTTATTTTGATCATACACATTGCATTTGTAATTCTGTTCTTCAGAATATTTTAATTCTCTTCCAGAATTGCTACTGTATTACTACTCTGTATTCATACAAAAGGAAGTATTTGCGTTTTTAGTGTTTCATTTTTTATAATTTAAAATCGATGCCACTGAAAAGTCCCAAGTTTTTTTTTTTTTTTTTTTTAAATAAAAGATTCCATCGTGATCTTATTTGGCAAATAATAAAAAACCACGAATTTCTAATTATTTATTTTTAAGGATTAATTATTAGTTGCTAATTTTTATATCAAACTTGCGATTAAACAGAATTATTGAAATTATTTTAATTTATTTTTCTAGCAATTCATATTTAATATTTTATGTTTCATATAATTTCTTAAGATTCAAAAATGTTTACTTTTCTTTTTTTACTCTTTTTGTACTTGCTATTTCAAAGACGTTTTATCATATTTGGGCTGACAGTCATTGCATTAATTACGATCTTTTTTGCAAGAATAAGACTGTTGTACTTTTAAATGTGAAATGGGCGATTGCAATCTGATTACATAATATGCCGTATATATATATTTTCTCTTATATTTTTATATAATTATTCTAAACTTACTTATTAATATGAATATCAAACTTTCATTTATATTTTTAATTAGCAAAACTTATCAAATAAAGTGACATTTATTGTGAGGACCGAGGGATTAGCGCTCGATGCCACAGCGTTCGAGTTCCGGTGTTGCCATGGATGAGTAGTGTTTCGGAATCCACTTTAAACCGTAGGTCCCGGTCTAATATGATTGTTGAGCATTGTGCGCAGGGTTAACAACTTTAACCCGTAAAAAAAGAAAACATCTCCTGTCTCATCTGCCAGTGGGTAGATGGCCTTGGCCCACCATGGGGATGCTAGGCTAATGAAGAAGAAGAATACACTTATTGTAGCACTGCATTAGTGTTACTATTGAAAAACAATGTATACGTTATATAATCCAAACTGTGCCTCAGTATACTCTCCTTAAAGAAAAAGGGAAAAAATCGAAACAGCATGAAAAAATGCATTAATGGCCTATTGCACGCTAATGTTCAAAACGGTAATGGATGAAATCTCCCTTGTCAACTATGCATGCTTGTGTATATTTATATAAGAAATAATAAAAATGCTTAATATCCTACTACGATATACTTTTACCAATATTTCTCATATAGTTGCTCCAGATTTGCGACATTTTGGCAAACCAAAATCTGATTGATTGTTATGCTTTACTGGTGAAACATCTGGAGACCTCATTGCTCAAGGAATAATGTCAACAATATGGAGACGGCGCAAAGAAATGTGTACCATTTGGGGACTTGCACTATTTTGTTGACAAAATGGCCCCAGGATGACGTCCTACGAAGAATAACCCAAACAGTTGTAGGTTGTCATGAGTATATAGTTTAGCAGTTGAACTTCTACGTGTAATGACTTATCTCCATAAGAAATAGCACTATCATTCTGGGGGATAATAATTATGTGCCTTTGTAAAATAAAGGGTGATGGGGCCTGTCCGCCCTGGCAACTCCACATATGAATCTGACGACCATCTTCACTAAGGGTGAAGCTGGATTCATCGCCGAATTCTCTTCGATGTCAGTTTGATGGTAGGTAGCCATGATGATTGACTATGACATCTCTCCAGATGAAAAGAAGTTTATTTTCTAATTAATTAATATACTACAAGATCCGTTTCTTTTGCATGGCAAAGATATTTTTGGAACAGAATCCTTCCTTAGCACTTTTATTAAATATTTTATTTAGTTATTTCTTATATCAAAAAATATATATAAATTATTTCTTGTGTACTGGAACGACGACAACAACAACTAAATTACTCTAATTCTGCAAAGTCCCATGTTTTTTAATCCTGCATCTTAAAAAAAATATAAATAATGATAGCAATTTTTATGGAAATAAATAAGTTAACATTTAAATAAGTTAAAAATAACATTTCTAAATTAGTTAACATTTCTTTTATAATTAAAAAATTTGTTTTAGAAATAAATTTGAATTCTTAATGCACTTATATGCAAATAAAACATAAAGTAAAAATTATTTCATTTTCTATTATTTAAAAAAATCATTAAAATAATTTTATTTCAAAATTAAATATAATGTATTATTCATAAACGCAACATTTATTAATATTTTAAAATCATCTTTTATTTTATGAAATATAATAAAAAATTATTTAGTATTAATATTTTAATTTTAAGAATTGTATATTATAATATATGCAATTCTATTTGACATGTAGTAAATTTATTACATATTTATTTCTTGAGTTATTTTAAACAATAATCTCTTTAAAAAAAGGGGGAATTATTTCATGCATTATTAAAAAAATAAAGTTATTAAAAAATGTGCAGTTCAAAAAATTTTAATGTATACATACAGAAGTAGAAACTCTTTTTAAAATCGCTATACAATTTGCAATATTTTGTTAAAAAGCGTTTTGAATAATAATAATAAAAAAAGATAAAATTACTTACCTATTATCAGTTGAGATAGATATAAAAGGACAAAAAATAGAAATAAAACAAATGAATTTCAAATAACTTCACAAACTCTTTCTTCTAAAATACAAACTAGAATAACAGATGTATTCTGTAGTATTGAATTTCAGTTTCCAAATTAGGAACCAGTTTGTTAAACTGGCGGTCGTGCTGCCATCTGTTGTCTCTATTTAGAAATTAACTTTATGAAATTTATAAAAAAATAATTTCTAAGCATTATTTTAGGAATATCATTTACATGTAAATCCCTTTTAAGCTGATACAATTTATTCAAGAATTAATTAACATGAATTTTAAATTTGTTAGCAGTAGTTAAGTCTTTAATTTTTTTTTTTTTTTTTTTCGTTCTTTTAAACTTGCATAATAAGATTTACTGAAAGGCTTTTTAAATCCATTTTGTTTTTTAATTCTTCACAGAAAGCTCTACAATGATAATATTATTTATTAATCTGATGGTTGTGGAGTGATTAATATGCACTTCTCTTGAGGTTGAAAATGCTCTCCATTTGAGTATCACATATGAAAAAATCAGAAACCCACATCAAGTATTGAAGTCGGTATATGACTGACGTGCACAACATCATAATATCCATTGATGGATCTACTTGTTTTTCAAAGTGGTGATTCTAACGTACACAATTAGCTGGAATCGAATCCGTGACATAGGCCTTCTATTTGGGCACGTTGATATATTTGAAAGGTAAACTATCATTTTCTTATCAATACCTTGAAGATTTCCTCTCTTTTTATGCTTACTTGTGGTGAAGGGTAGAAAATCTTAATTCATATAAACATTATGATGAATATAGTAGTAAGGTGTTCAAAGCTTTTTTTAGATATTAACATCTATTCTTCATTTACAGAAATACAAGATGTTTTAAGAGACAATTCCTTATGTTAATAAAGGTAGTTTCTTCAATGGCCCAACAGCCGCATGTGGGTCACCGTCTGCCCACTGGCAGATTTCGAGACAGGAGGTGCTTTTTTTTTTATTGGATAGGGTTGTCAGCCCTACGTCCAACGCATTACCGTCATGTTAGACAGGGATCTACGGTTTAAAGGGGTTTTCGAATCACTACAAACATCCATGGCACTGCCGGGAATTAAACCCGAAGCCTGTGGTACCGAGCGCTAAACATTCCCATAATTAAATATCATCATCATCATTGGCGCAACAACCCCACGGTGGCCAAGGCCGTTTACCTACTAACAAATTTCTAGACGATGTTTTTCTTTTTAAGGGGTAAGATTGTCAACCCTACGCCCAATAAAAGTTTACCCATATGAATATGAGCTGCGAGGTGTTGATAGAGGATATGGTATTCTTGTTATGTATGTTAATTACTTTGAAAGTGTTTGGAAGTCGATGTTATGTGCATATTACTTATTATTAAATAAATAATTACTTATTTTTAGATAAATAAACCCAAAGGAAATGGATAGATATCTAAAAAAGAACCGTAATATTGATGAATCAGATTCAGGAAGGAATAAAATGCAAGTAAGAAAGCCAATAACAGAGTTCTCTCAAATAAAATGAAAGTTATTTAAACTTTGGCTTCACTTGGACAGAAGGGAAAAACATCCTTTGCCGCTATGCTTTGATATGTGGATGTAAAATGGCAAATAAATAATTATTTCCTAGTAAATTGAGTAAACAGTTTAAAACTATATACTCTAATTTACAAGATAAATCTGTAAGTTTATTTTCAAGACATTGCTAGAACAGCAAACAAAAGCGTCAAATTCTTTTAAAAGTATGTTTCTTATAAAGCTCAAATCGCTTCTTAACAAGTTTCAGAACTGATTGCAAAAGATATGAAAACTCATGCTTTAGGTGAGTCACTTAATTTGCTTGAATGCAGAGAAATGCCAGGAAAATGAAGCAGCGGTGAAAATAAGCAAGATTCATTGTCCAAGTAGTATTACTTGTCAAATCGTGTTTATTCGAAAAGCTTTATATGGATAGGGATTCACAATACAGATTGCTGTTTTTCAAATGAATTAACTGTCAAGGTTAAAGTATTTACCAGTGTACATGAGTTAAGACAAGAATTTCTTGCGTTTTTTGAAGAGATAAAACAATTGCATTTTCATAATCTTCTTCGCTGAGAATTTTTCAATTTTCAGGCAGGTATTTGGCCGATATATTTCAGCAATATCAATATTTTGAGCACTAGAATGTAAGGAAAGGACCATATTATCATATCCATTGACAAAATGAAAGCTTTTCAGATAAAACTACATATTTGGAAAAGAAAAGTTGCTGAAAATAATTTGGAAATGTTTCCATTGGTAAGTAACACTTGCATCAATGAATACTTCCAATATTAGTTGAACATTTAACGAGTTTAAAAGAAAAATTGAGTTCTGATTTTCTATCCTTTAACACTGAACAATACCATTGTATTAGAAAGCAATTCGTAGAAATTTCAAGTAATTTTGGCTCAAGAAAAATAGACGTGACAAACTATATCCACTGATCGTGGATTGACACCAGCTCCACGGACTACTACTTACAGATGGCGAAAGCTAAATGTAAAATATTAATAAAATTTGAAATTAATTTAAATTGAAAACATTTATCTGAAATAATTATTGTAGAAACATTTAACAGTACATCTTCAATAACGAAATATTTATTCAGTTTGTTTCTCAATAGATGGCATTACGATATAGAACGAATTGTTTGACTCGAATCATCCAAAAAAAAAAAATTTTTTTTTTTCTAATACTGTTTAGAATAATTAAAATGATTCGGATCACCCATCACTAATAAGAAGCGTATGATGGCGGCAAGAAAAACGTGACGAATGTTGTTGACGTAGCCAATAAATTCTATCGCCAACAAAAATATCATAAAAGCAGAATTCTTACCCCTCTAGTGGCGCTTTTAAGCGAAAGTTGGCTCATATCATATTTGGCTATTTTTTCAGGGTTACTAAATCAAAATAAAGGAAATATCACATATTTGGCACCCAAATGCGAAGTTTGCATTTTTTTTTTCCCAGCAGTATGTAGGAATGAATGAATTGTTGCAGGAAAATCTGCGCCGATGAATTTTGGAGCAGATTTTCCACCCTGAAAATGAAAAATAAATTAATAGTTTAAAAAAACTAAAAAAAACACGCTTTTAGAGTTAATCTATCTAAAAAGTAAAAAATAATTGTTAACATAAGAATAAAATGACTGACGAGAAAATGAATGTCACTGTTCTAAAAGCGTGCGGTGCTCGATATCAATCGTTATAATTTTTCACTAGTTCATTCCGAAATGCAGAGTTAGTGTCAAAATGTCATACAAAACACCCCACGCTTTTAGAACAGTGACATTCATTTTCTCGTCAGTCATTTTATTCTTATGTTAACAATTATTTTTTACTTTTTAGATAGATTAACTCTAAAAGCGTGTTTTTTTAGTTTTTTTAAACTATTAATTTATTTTTTACTTTTTAGTTTGATTAACTTTAAAAGCATGTTTTTTAGTGTTTTTAAACTAATATTTAAATGAGGTCCCGGTACGGAGGATAGTTCTTACAATAATGTAATTGTGAGTAAAACAGAGGCTAAATGCGAATAGTACGTTGTGCCACTGTACCACGGATCTAATCGCTTAAAGTAGGGCAAAATCGAGCCCAAAGAGTCAGTTGTAAACAAACAAACAAACATACAGGTGAAACTAATATAAAAGCGTATTAAAAAGAATCAACTGTGCCTGTAAATGTTTCTTTGCAGCGCTATTAGTGTATATGAGGAGAACGGATCTCCAGGGGAAAAAGTCAGTTACATACATACATACATACAAACATACAGGTGAAGCTAATAAAAGCGTATTAATAACTATACTGCAATGCATACAAATTTTAATGAACATTTAAAATGCCAGCACTAAATTTGCTTTATTTTCGACTTATATTAAGCATAGTGCTCGTGCTTCGATTTTATTCAAGAGTAAGATCTTTATGAACAAGTAAAATAAATAAAAAAATTTTAAAGTCAATTTCTACTTTTTTTTTCACTCTATTGCAGAAAGTCCTTTATAAATAATTTTCATTCATTTTTTTTTAAGTTTATCTGGCGCCATCTATTGGTAGATATGTGCAACTTAAAGCTAAAAAAAAAACCAAAATTAATTAAGGAGTTAATATTTGAAAAAACTGTATTAACATCAAGTGTCATCCACTACAAGTTAAAAAAAAAAAAAAAAAAAATGTATTTGAACTTGAGTGGATGAATAAAAAGTGTTTTATTAACGATTGAAAATTTGAACAAGATATATATAGGGAGAGTGTGAGCTAATAGAAGGAATTGAAAAAAAAATAGTTTGTTTTTTAATGATAAACTATTTTATCTGACATTATTCGCCACTGGAAAGATGAACCACCATAGGAGATCCGTTACATTGCCTCTAGAATGTGCTGTGTAAATTCAAAACGCCTACAAGTATCATCTCAATTTTGAAAACCTCCAAAGACATTTAAATCCTTTTGCAATTTACATTTTCCCCCATAGAACATTCCGACCTGTGTATTTAGCTGGTCATTTCCTACAAAATTTTGCGGTTTGGCTTCGCATATTGCTTTCGAACCAAACATTCTCAGTTTGGCAATCTAATGTGCTATCCAACAAATCGCTTGGTTCATTTAGGATCTATGCCATAAGAATGAATTGTTGAATTAAATAAAAATCAAGTTTAATATTTTTTCGTTATTTTACAAAATTGATTTTTAAACATATAATAGAGAGGAATGGATAAGACTTATTAATGACAGATTTTAAATATGAAATACAAATACTCCAATTTTCTAGTTTATTTATGCATAATTTACATACTTAGTACGAGTAATTATTGCATTTCATTTTCACTAGAAAATGAAATTCTGTTGAGAAACCTTTTATTTAAATTTATAAAGTCGAAATTTAAAAAAATCTCAAAATAGGTTTTTAGAATATCTAATTTACAGGAATTCGTTATTTGATACTACCATACCATCAGGAAAAAAAAAAAAAGTATTTAATTTCTATCTTAAATGTTATACAAATAAATGCCATTAAATCAGTAATATGAACAAAAAAAATTATATTTACACAAATCAAACATTAAAATATTAAATTGGCTTTTAAACTATGGATGATAAGAATAGTTAAAATAAATAAAAAATAATTACTTAGCTATTGAAAATGACAAACCTATGAAATTATCTAACACATTCAAAATATTTTTGAGAAAAATCTTAAATTATAAATATTGCTTCCTTGTTAAGATGATATAATAGAAAACGAGTTGCTTACAAATTAATTTCAAAATATAAGCATTTAAGAATGTCATCAAGTAATAATTATAAATTAGAATTACTTTGTAGCTATTAATTTTTTTTATTCAATTCCACTTTAAAATATTTCGTATTTAAATTTTTTTAAATTGGAAATTTTAAATAATCTTATTGAATGAATAAAATACTAAATTATTTTTACTTCAATTTCATTCCAAAAAGTTTTTAAAAAACCCACAAGTTTTTATTAATGACAATGTTGCAAAAAATACTTTAATCAGCAATAAATATTCAGTCCAAAAAAGAAAACCCCACCTTTTCTTTTGCACACCTGTCATATTCCAGAATGATTAGAAAAGTCAACTGTCTTGATTCAAAGCTCATTAGTTCATGAATTTATATACAATTTCTATTTTCTCATTTGTTAATCATTTCCAATAAAATTAAGCAAATATTTTTTTCCCTCATAAGTCGTAACAAGACAACATTAGCAAAATATTCAGTGAAATAATGAAATGATTATTTTGTATACAGGCCCTTTTCTGTAACCAATTGAAATTTTGTAACAAAATTGATTGGCGTAGTGGATGTGCTAAAAATCTTGGGTTTCAAATTGGGATAATATCAGATTAGCATTAATTAACCATGTTAACCAATTGTTTTGCATCATAAATTACCTTCGACCCATTTCAAGAGAAGCCAGTTTGCTGAAAATCTGATAATTACGACGTTTCATAATAAGGGAAGGGAGGATTGTATATGGCAGGCCAAATGAAATACAAAAATAAACCATATCATCATTTTAAAATTTATTTTATAGCATCTATGGTATTTAATTAAACCAAGAAAGGAATTTAAGGAAATTTAAACAGATTGTACGAGTATATATTGTAAATTTAACTTGATAATTTTTTTTTTCCTATTTAAGAATTATTAAAAAAAAAAAAAAAAATTGAGTCATAAATTATTATAATTTATATGTGATCTGTATCATTTTAGGAGTATAAGAAGTATACTATCTAGCTGTATTGAAGAAAAACTTTTGGATACATCAATAAATTTTATTTAATAAAGAGTCATACATATTTATAAAAAAAGCCAATATTTTATTCATACATTGAAATAATACAACACTTATCATGCATAAATAGGCATGTAAAATATAAAATTAAAATGAAAGACAATATCAAATTGAGAGCACCTTTATCTCAAACACCATTCAATGCTTATAAGTAATAAGCTTCTACATTACGATAGACCAAAATACATAGCAAAAGAACAAAAAAACATTTTTTTTTTCTTTTTGTAATTGCTGATGTTATTTGTATTTTTTAAAATTAGAATTAACTCATCATAATTAAAACTAAAGATATAACTGAACAATAATAGAAAAAAATAAGAAACTAAAGAAAAACAACGATGCTAAACACATAAAAAATAAATAGCTAATGATGAAAATGCAATAATAAATACAACAAAACCAAAAAAAGTCACTTTTTTTTTTTTTTAACACCAGCAATAATATGACCAAAAGAGTCTTAAAAAGAAAAAAATCAAATTTCATGCAAAACACACTAAAAATGTAAAATCTTCCGAGAAAAGATTCATGTGAGTTATTAATAAAAAATGCAAATTTAATAATTAAATATAAAATTGAAACAATTAATAATATTAAAATTTCTTTTCCATATATTATCACTTAAAGTAACATGCACAATATACAGAGATAAATAACACTAGCACACATACTGCTTAACTGGATGGCATGCACATAGTACAAACAACGGTAATATTAAATGTATCACAAGGTTTGGGAAAAATACAATATCTACAACAAACACACTGAAATGTAAAAGATGAATTTTAACAATAATAAATAACAAAAACAAAAAATTTCTTCATTTTAGTATAATCATCATAAAATAAAGAAAATTTTAAAATAAATTAAAAAATAAATTTTTTCTTCAAATGGTTAACTCGTATTTTTTTTATATGTCGAATTATGCGAACAGGAATTAAAAAAAAAAAAAAATACAAGAATTGACATTAAAATGTTATTCATATTTACCGACTCTTTAAGATGAATGTATTTGAATTAAAAAAAAATATTTATTAAGTGCAAACTTGAATAAATAAATATATAAATGAGACTTTAATAAAATTTAATGTATAGCAAAATAAAATTACAGTAGAATTTTGGTTCAATTTAAAATTTATTATTTTAAAAGAGGCCAAATAGTATATAATATTTTCATATATAATAATTTTTTTGAAAAATTTGAGTTCAAAATGCACATGATAATAAGCTTCATGAGGTGTTTTCTTACAATACTGTTTAATTTATTATAATACTTTATCACAGCATTTGAAATTTTTTTTTTTTTTTTTTTTTTTTGGCTTTTATGTAATTTGATAAAAGAAACCATTTGGCTTTATGTATGCAAATTTCCAGAGTGATGCTAAAAATCGATTCATTATGAATATTTTTCACATAATTGCAGTTTTGAAGAAGGTTCAGAAATATTTCAAACTATATATGCATAATTTAAAATGCAGCAGAAAACTTTATTAAAATTAATGAGAGATTCACATATAAGCTGTATTTAAAAGTTATAAAGTTGAATCTTTAATGTTTGCTTTAAAATGTTTTGTAACAAAAACTATTCTACTTTCAATTTTCTTACTGGAATTTAATAATGTATTATTACATCTTGCCTTTTTGGAAAAACTTCACCTCACTTCTGAACTACTGTACATTTAATATAAAGTAAACCCTTGCCAAATGCAGAAAATGATTTTGCATATAAGCCTTTTCTTAATTGTTCCTATATAATTTCGCCAATGGTAAAATTTCATTTAGAGCTGCAGAGTGTTGGCTTCATTACCACTAGCTGTCCAGAACTCGCCAACAATTTGAAAGAATTTCTCTTGATTAAAAATGAAGCCAAATGAATCATACAAATTACAAAAGAAATTGGTGATGAAGGATTTTCAGATACGGAAGAAGGAGAACTCAATAAATTAATAGAGAATGACAAATGAAGAATTAGATGATCATGTATCACCAATTGACAATTGAAAGCAGTGATTGTGAAGATAAAACACATTCTTAATTTATAAGAAATAAAATTAATTGCTAAAAAAAGCACAGGAACTGTTTGATTTTTTTTGTTTTAAATTTAATAACACATTAATATTTTTTTTTTTTTATAAAATAAAAGCTTAAAAAAAATGTTAATTATAAAACAAGACAAAATATTAAAAAGCTCATTTTTCGGCACCTTATTTTTAAGGTGAATAGAATAGAAACTGAATGAATATTAAGAAATGGATTAAATAACAAAATGAATGGAATAAAAAAGTAAAATATTGCATACAAACAAAAAATTTAAACAAGAACAGAGTATATAAATGGTTGTATCTAACACTGGATTGAAACAAAATACATCTATATCAGCCAGCAAGAAGTGGAAGAAGCATGTAAGTTCTACATTAGAGATTCAAAGATTATTCAAAAAAGTGCTTGACAGTCAAACTCGAGATGGTACAATGACAGTGTTGTTATTGAGTCGGACTGGTTTCTCAGTGTTGTCATTAAAATCAGCATGTTCCAAAAGATAACGCTGTTCAACATCAATTTCAAATCCAGGATTGGTAATTATCCGAGGAACATTTTCTTCGGAATTTCCTGCAAAGGTAAATTGTTAATGATGCATGCTATAAAAATATACATCAAATATCTTCATTGATAAATCTCTGCTAGTACAAATAGAGTTGCTGACACCTTATTCGAAGATGTTTAATTTTATACATACCTTAATTTCTTTTTTAAATATGATTATAAAATTCTTTTCACAGTCTAACCTAATTAGTGTGAGATTTTTTTGAATTTGAAAATTTAGCTTAAAGAATGCCTTAACCTAGTCAATAATAAAACAAATATAAATAAAAAATTAGTAGAGAAGTTTTGATATAGTTTTTTATTTGTGATGGAAGTGTTCCTAAACATTATGCATAGGATTTCATATATATAGACTTATTATTATTTGTGCAATTAGTTAAGCAATCCTCATAATTTCAAATTTTTAAAATTGATATCACAATTCAAATAATTTTGTTCTAAAGAATATTGCATAAAAAGAACATATATATGTGTAAATTTCTTTTTTAAATTTTATAATTTATAAAAATGTAGTAAATTGCTTTGAATTTAAAAAATTATAAGCAATTTTATAAAGAAGTGAAGTTTTAAATTAAAAGATTATATGAACTATTAGATTTTTATGTTTTTGAATAGCATCTAAACAGAAATATATATATATATAACAGAAATAGATCCCCGCCCCCACCCAGAAAAAAATAACTGCGAAATTCTTCATGGACATTATTAAAAATAATTTATTTTAATTATTGGCTGTAGTGATATATCAAATATCAAAATATACTTTTTCCAAAGTTTCAAAGTACAAGTAATTTTAAATTTCTACTTTCGTAAATCTTGATGTATTGTACATTTATGACATATTTTACTAAAATACCTTGCTTATAATCCATTACAAAACAGATTGTGGTTTCATATACAATCTGCAGCCTTTTTTCCCCTTAGAAGTTTTATAAAAATAAATTTTTTTAAATTGTCACATAAAAATGCTTTTTTAGGGGAAAAAAATATGCATTTTTTTTTTTGCAGAAGTTTGTGTGAAAGCATTCAAAATCTTTGAAAAATAACATATATCATCTATATAAGCAAGACTTTAGAGGACAAAAATGGACTGGAATTAAGTTATGGATAGAAATTAAAATATTTTACACACAGCAAAATAATTGTGCAATTGATTAGAATTTTAATCTCCAGTCAATACAAAGGTTGCAAATAATAAAAAAAAAATCTGTTTTTTTCACAATGTTCTTAAAAGTGTAATTTTCATTCTGGTTTCCAGTATCTTAAAATGTAATTGTGGTACCAAAAATGCCTTTTAAAATTTAAAATCATTTCTTTGTTTTATGTCATGGGAATAAATATAGAATTTTTATAAAATATTTAAAAAGGCAGCAGCATATCATCCAGAAATTATACAAGTAAAATTTGTTGATGATAGGTTGCTGTGTGTAGTTTTATAGGCTGAAAATTATGTCTGAAGGTTATACAGCACTGCAGATCATATATAATCAGGAAATTACAGTATATAGGGAAACAAATCTATTTTGTAAACAGAACATAATAATAAATCCAATTTATTATTTATAATAAATAATAAATTGGAATCCTAGTAATTGAGTGATTTTCATACTGAATTTAAGGAATAAAAATTAAGATTTACCACTACTATGCTGCTTACATGATTAAAAAAATTATCATGTAAAATGAAAATTAAATCAAACATAGCAGAAAGTTTAATTAATGTATTCTAATTATAATAATATACAAACCATTCCGCTGTTCTCGGAAAACCAGAGCAAAACTTAACACAGCAAGGGTAAGAATTGTCACAGCTACCATACAAACAGCAAGTAGCCAGGCTGTGGCTCCAAAATTTTCAACATCAGTTAACATCTTACTAAACAGTTCTATAAAATAAAATTTTGCATAAGTTATTAGGATTTCCATTGTTGATTTTCAGAAGTAACTCATCATAAGTTACTTTCAAATACATGAAATTCAAAATACATCTAAGACAATATGGCTCTTATAAAAATTGTTTTTGTCTATGAGGCTTCAGTACAATGAAGTCAATCAACTTTGCATGACATATGCTTTAAATGTAGATGGTCATGGTTTATTCAAATAGTTTAGTTTTAGGAATATAGACTCAATAGGAATAGAGCCTACAGGAAAAATAGGCTCATGTGAAGATTTTGATGAATTTGCAAATTGATTGGAAATTAAAAATAGAAAAAAAATCCCAATTTCTGATAATTAAAATTCAGAAAAAAATTTATCTTTATTGCTTTAAATTGTTTGTGCATTAAGACTCACTTAGAAAAATAATATTTATTGAAACAATTAAAAATTATTATAACTTACCTGGTGGATCTATAGGCTTGCAAGTTGCAGCTCGAATGAACACAGCTTCTCCTGGTCCAAGTTTATTATTTGCCCAAATTTTAAAAGTGTAATTTGTATCAGGCTTCAGTTGATAAACAAAGAATTGTCTCTGAAATATAGAAAGAAATTCCATAAATTTCTTTAAAAAAAGTATGAATTTTACAGTATATAACAGATATGGCTGATGTTTGATTTTGAAAAATGGTTTGTTGACGTTTACGTATTTCTGTTCTGAATGACATTTGGAATAAGACTGACCAGTGGTTGCACAATTATTCTTTACTTCTGCAAACTATCTATCTATGATTATATCAGAATATAGGTCAAATGTGGTAATTAAGATGTCCTATTTTTCTAAAGTACATGGAGTTATAGAATTTCTAAAGTACAGGTTTCATCGGCATAGTTTGAATTATTTTAATTGTCTTCTTCAACCGAAGCCCACCTGTGGCCTTTCGACACCACACTGTCCAGTAGATTTGCCACCCCCTCATAGCTTCTATCGAGATCAACATCGTCAAGTTCACTGCAAGATGCGAGGTGGTCTGCAGTGCCCTCATACGTTATTTTAATTGTGATATATTACAAACATCTTGAATGTATAATTATCATATTTCAGCCATGGAACAGGTAGTAAATCAGTCTCAGATATTATACCATTACAAGAATTTAACATAAAATGTAGTTGGGCATTCACAGAATAATTAAATAAATTTGTTACTTTCAAAAAAGTGAATTAAGAAGGTCTATGAAGTTTTGATGAATAGCTCACTTGATTTCAGAATCTTAACTAAACTGTAAGCAGTTTTATATTGTGAAAAATTGATACTATCAATATTGCACAGATTTCAGATACTAATTGATCAACGTTCTGAACAGTCACTAATTTCATTTCTAAATTTACATTTATATAACCTTTATCTTTTACAATAACATAGACTTAATTTGAAAAATGCATAGATTTAATAAATTTTACAATTCAAAAATATTTAAATTTCTACAAGATATAATTTCTTGTAATAGAATAGAAAACTTAAATTGAATCTACTAGGATGAAATATCCATAATTTGTAAAACAATACATAAATTCATCACTTGGTAATTCATTTATAAATGCCCCAATGTTAAATTGATTAAAAATGACCTCAAATACTAGATATTTCTACTTAAGTTAAAATTTAATTTCGGAGGTAAATATTATAATTTACAATAGCAAAATAAATTAAAAATGAACTGAAATTAAAAGATTTTAATACTTGCCATTGCTGGACTCACATGTACAGGTTGAGGCATATGCCATGACTCAGAAGCATTAGCTTTAGATGGTTTGAACAACAAAGTAAAATTGGTAATAGGATATCCACCATCGTTATCAACATGCCAACGGACAGTAGCTACAACAGTAGATGGGTGAACAGTGACATTCTTCAACTTACCAGGAGGAGCTGAAATGATTTATTAAATCATAAAAATACTTCACAATTAATTGTGTAACAAATTCTTTTCATAAAATTAAACAAGCTCGCACTATTAAATATGGAATGATAAATTGAAGAATAACAAAATGGAAAGAAATTATATTAATTAAAAGATTATGTATATTTTTATCAATGAATAATACATGTTAATATCTTCAAAATTAAAAAGAGATGTGTTATATTCTGTACATATGTAAATTCTTTTCAAAATTAAATTTTCATACAATAGTTTCTTCATACACACAAATTGTAAATATTAAAAAGTTTTTTTCTTTTATTCTCACATGAAAACTGTTTTATTATTGGACTATTTTAATAGCTTATTTAACGAGATATTAAAGCTATTCCTCTCATTTTTGTTTTGTCTGATAGTTTTTTTTTAAATATGTTCTTTTTCCTAAATAAACTATTAGTAAATTTAAGCTTATTATTTAAAAGTAAAATAATAAAAACACATGTTTGTATCTAATAGAGAATAGAAAATATTTCTTGAATATAAAAAAAGTACTCACTTTTTACATGAAGTTGCGTACTGAGCTCCTTTAAGTCATACAGATTACTAGCTAAACATGTATAGTTTCCAGTATCAGATGGAATCAAAGGATAAAACAGAAGAGCTCTACGATCCATGAACAGATGTCCTCTAGTGGAATTCATTGTCAAGAGTCGACCATTTTTGATCCAAGATATACGAGGTCGAGGTTTGCCAGTAACATTACATGGTAAAATAAGATTTGTGCCCACATCTGCTTTGATCACAGATGCAAAAGGAGACAAAACATTGATGTAAGCTAAAAATATAAATATAGTTTTTTAAAAATAATAATTAGGATAAATGGGAAATTAAAATAAGTACAAAATTCAGAAACAAAAAAATATATTATTCTTGATCATCATATTATTTATAAATTATTATTATATACATTAGTGTAACTAATCCTAACAAAATGCATATTAAAAACTACAATCCTTTGTGATATTTTTATTATAGGTGCTGAATGAATCAATGTTAATGTGACAAACCTTTAACAAATGGCAAAGCACACAAAACAAATAAATATACTTATATCTGCATATACATACATAAAGTAAGAATTGTGTGTTTTAAAAATTTTAAACAACACAATTTTCCAAAACCCCCAATTCATTAATTTTTATTGGATGCATAGCAAAATAATTCTTTGTTTAGGCAATTTGAATTTCACATGGTTAAAATAATAATTGCAATTAAATTTTAAAAACATATCTGTTTCATTTTATTAAACTATATCACTATTATCAGAGCTTTCTTCCAGTGTATATCTCCATGACGCTGATGAAGGAGAGAGACGTTTGGTACATCCTTTTCTATTTATTAAGGTCCGTTTTGAATTCTGTTTCATGGTATATAGATTTGTTTTTTTCGATTAAAGTATCTGTTGGGATTTTTTTTATTATTTTGAACTACATTTTTGTTGTTTGCATTTTAATGACTTACTTGTTTGGTTGGTTGAATTTTCTGTGGACGAACAGTATTAGAGGGAACAAAATTGGACATTGACCAAACAGATATCAAATTGACAACAAGCTTGTGTCCCATGAGAAGCATTTAAAGAATGTCTAAATTTTTGACAATTAAAACATTTGAGTGAATTTGGAGTGTAAGAACCTATGCGGCAATTAAAAGATATCAGGCTTTAACAGTTTTTGCAACTTTAACAGTTGTTAACAGATAGGACAGATTCATAGTATTTCAGAACTATGTGTTTTGTTGATATGATATCAGAGTTTTTAAAAAAAAATTTTATTATTTATTTATGGTTATTCTGCAGGTTGACAAAACACCTTGTAAACTTAATTCTGAGACAATTTCTGTGAAGAATACAAGTTAGAGCACTGATTCAGAAATAACACCTTTGCAACAATCCAATACTTTGTGAGTTTCTACATTTAGTAAAAAATTGAGAAATCGGTTAGTACATAAAAATAATTTTGACTGAGTAGTGATAAAATTTTCGATAAGATCATCAGATTTAAACTTCTTGACAGTTTCAAGGTTGCCACCTATAGCCTGCAAACTTTTTTCTATTATAAATAGTGAAATTGTACTAAATTCTTTGTTAGGAACAGATATGATTAGAAATGTAGCAAATTTAGATGCCCATTCATGATATGGTATCTGTAAGTTTTTGCCAAAATCAGGAACAGATAAAAATATATTCGAGAATATCAAATTTAGGCTTTCGACTAAACATGAAGTTTTAGAGAAAGAAATCATGCAGTGAGAAAAAAATAGTATTTAGGTCCCAGATCACATCTTCTACTTTGGAATCCTACAAGGTAAAGTAGATTCCTGCCTTACTGCTGTCAAAGACTATATAGTCACAGATACTCCCTGGAACTGCATCCTGAGCAAAATGCCCAAGAAGTAATCCATTGCAATCCGAAGCCATTCCAGCCACGACTGGTAATTGCCAACCGAATGACACATCTGAAAACTGAGGTGTACCTCCTGTCTAACAGAAGTGGAGGACAAAGATATATGTTACCCACATGAGAGCCACAACTTTAGCTGGACTCACTCTTCAGGATCCTCTTTTCCTGGAGCTGGTTGCCATGCACGACAAATATGACTCAGAGAATTGACATTCAAACATAAAAGAAGAATTGAAATCAAACATAAAAGAAGGACAAAACAATAGTAGGGAGATAAACATTAAATGCAAGATAAAAAGTATACAAAACACAGGATGTTAATGAGAGGAAATGATGTGATATAATAAGGAGGTATGTGATCTAGATGATGTGGGGGGAAAAAAAGACAAAAGAGTGAAGGTAAAGATCACCGAGTCCCCCTGGGTCGTGACACCCATATACATCTAAAAAAAGATGTACCCCAAAGGAATGGCATCATTCGAAGATGGAATTCAAAAAATTTCAGTACTTGGTGCTATGTATAAGAAAATACAATTACAAGCTTACAGAAGAACAGAATGATTAAATAAAGAGGTGGGAATTTGCAATCAATATGTTTTCAAAGAAAAAATTATTCTAATTTCTAAATTGTATTTGTTTTTCAGAGGAATCAACATTACCTGTTTCTATAAAAACTAATCACCACAACCTTCAAATATATGGCTTGTAAAACCATCATAAGTTTGAAATTATTTATGATTAATGATCCTATCTTTTTTAAGAGACAGTAACAAAAGAAATTTATTTTAATATTACAGAGCAATTTATCTTTCCTCAATAAGATCATCTGCATCAATGGATTATTTTTCAATTACAAAAAAAAAAAAAAAAAAAAAAAAAAAAAAAAAAAATGGAATGGAAGCTGTTCCACCACTTCTGAAGTTCATGCGAGAGAAAATTAAATGTGATTTTCTCTGACAGATGGATTAGATGTCCTGGTTCAACATATAGCCACCTCATTAATCTAACATAAATCCTCTTAACTTTAAACTATAACTTTTTTTTATGGGATTTTCTAAAAGATAAAATATATGCCATAAATGTTTAATTCTCTTGATTTTTTTTTGAAAGTTTGAATTACAGCTGTAATTTCATCAATAACCATTGCGATTCTATGGTACATTTGGTTTAAAACTGATATTCACGAGGGAATTCTTTGTGCTATCAAAGGATCACATGTAAAAGGTTGCATTTTCTTATAGACTTTTCTTTTTGCTTACAAGTGTAATAGTGTTTGTACTGAAATATTCAGATGAGGTACTTTTGAATGGGGCATAGGAGTATTTAAATATTTCATTCCATGTTTTGGAAGTATTTTACTCTTTAATTTTGTTACTATATAAAAATGTAATCATGCCACATGATTATTAATAAAGGATAATACTCGGTTTTTTAAAACTTAAATGATTAAATTAATATGTTGCATATATTATCTTGAAAATTTTCTTCAACCTTTTTCGCATTCTTCACTGACACTTTAATGCTTAAATTTGTGCAAAAAAAAAAAAAAAAAATACATTAATTACTATAGCTTGGTAACGTCTGGCTAAATCTATTACTGAATGTGTGCATCTATGTATTTCTTACTCTCTATATATAGCAACATATGAAGCATATGGGTTTACAAAGAAATACGCACAGGTATCTTAAAAAAAAATATATAGGTTTATTTAATATAAGAATAACTTGCTTTTGCTTATGTGCATCACAAAATTAGATTATGTTTTCTCGACAAATATTTTGAAATTGAATATGTGGAATATAATTTGCTCAACATAAAAATGCTCCAGAGCATTGTTCATAATGATTTTCTTTCAAAGCAAGATTTGCAAAAAATTTATTAAATTAGATATTGCTTTTTCTCTAACAAAATTGCTTCATGATGCTTTGATTGCTGTTTATAATCGACTACGGTTTCAGCAGTCTATTTTTTTATTAACAAAAAAAAAGTTTTAAATTATTTCAATAGTTACATAAAAAGGGTACATTCTATAGAATAACAAGGAGAAAATTTATTAAAATATTTAAAAAATGAGAAATATTTTGATAAAACAAAATTTATTAATTTTAAATACTTCAATAAAATAAAATTTATTAATTTTAAAACTTTGAGTAACAAATTAGTATTAGAATTTTAAATCAAGACATGTTAGTAATTTTTGTAACTAGAATCTATATTTTCACATTAATAAAATTTTATGCATAAACACTCATATCTTATAACATTAATAATGAGAATATTTAGCATAAAAGTAACAGATTTTAATATGCATTTTTCAAAAACTACCAACAAAGCAGAAGTTTTAAAAAGAAAATCTGAAGCTAAAATGGGAAGCCATTTTATATGCTTTGCGCACATAAATATTCTAATTATTATTTTAATGGATAATTTGAGAATTTTCGAGAGAAAATAAATTTTTACCGGTATTTTTTTATGTTATAAAATAAAAAAAACTACATTTCTTTTATATTAAACTAAAAATACTGTAATAAAAAGAGCAGATTGTATAATTCTACTGGTGAGAAATCAAGAATCGATAGGAAGCGATCATTGCAGGAAACAATTTTATGATACTGAAAATTTTAAAAACTCACCATATGAAAGATCAATATTCTTCAAAATAATGAAAATTACGAACAATATCCATTTAATGGCATGAAAACGAAAGTAGAAAGCCAAAGCCATTGTCAATAAACTACACAGACCAAGATTCTCGAATAAACATGACTTGAATTGCCATTCATATAATGCTGAGTATGTAATTGTATTCTGGTCTTGATCACAAATTGAGTTTTTTTTGAAAAAAAAAATATGAAAAAATTAGAATGAGAAATAAATATTTGACTAATTAAAAAAAATTATTTCTTTTTATTAAATTAATTGATATAATTCTGGAAATAATTTTTTTATCTATAATGTTTTGGTAAATTTGCAAACCAGCCTCAGAAAATTCTATCGCTTCACGAAAATTTTCAGTTTTCATCGGAAGTTCTGGTTCTTTGACGTCACGAATAAACAAACTAACTCTGTTGCAGTGGTTGTCGCACGATGCAGACGATAGATAATCGAGGCATTGAAAACATTCTGTGAAAGCGGGCTTTCTTTGACATTTTCTATTCCACCAACATTTCACGATGTTCGGCATTTGACCCTTTGTGTTTTTTTTTGTGGTAAGCATAAATATTTTTTCTTGAAGTTATTTTATATGATTAAAAAAATTTATTCGTAATAATACTTTTTAAAATAAATCATTTATTTTTTTAAAGTTGAATTTTTCTCATTGTGATGTTAAATATGTATTATTACTTTTGTTTTAGACATTTTATGTTTAATTTTTATTTAATGTTAAACAATTGCATGCATTTTTATATGCTATTTAAAAAAAATTATGTGGAAAATTAAAATAATTTTGATTTAAGCATTAAAATTCATTTTATTCAAAAGATCAGATTGTATTTTATTATTAGACTAATTAAAATTGACCATTCATTTAATTGATTTGTTAAATACAAATACATAATTAAAATTTTTCAAACATCTTCTATAAGACAAATTTAATGTACCAAGAAATGAATGAATACAAATAAAAAGAAAACTGTTCGAATTGAATTTAAAATCTCTTTTGTTATTTATTACTGTTTACTTTTTGATACTTAATAATTATATTATATATAATAGTTATTTAATGAATACATTATAAATAATAATAATATTCCATAATAATTACAATATTTGATTCATATATTACATTAAGAATATAATCAGTATTTAATAAAATTCCTCTGTTTAAAATTGTGTTTTTTGTAATTGTATATAAAATGATAATACAGTTTGAATTTTCAGTTTATAATGAATATTATTAACATTTAATATTTCTTTCATAATCTCATTTTATCTTATAACTTTCATTGAATATATTACTTTAAGTATATGATAAAGTTACAATTGATTTTTTTTGTACGTATTAAAATTATATTGATCGATAATATTTTCTGCACTTAAATTCAGTAAAAAAAATTTTTTTTATTATCTGATTTATAAACATAAGATCAACAGAGGAAAAAAATGATGAATGATTACTTTTTGAAATGATGACGAAATGATTACTTTCTATAAAAGAAAGAATTTTACATTATATTTGAAATTTAGATAATATGAAATGTTAAAAAAGTTATCTTATGTTATCCAAGATGTTATTAAATTATTTAAAAACATTTTAAATATTTACATTGATATACTAAATATTCTTATGATGAAATGAATTTAGTATTCTTTAAATAACAAAATGTTTTTAGAAGTGGTGTTTAGCTGGGAGAAAAAGTGACTTGTAGTGCTAAGTCACTATCAGTCCTTTCTAATTTTTTATTATAAATATATTTAAAAACATTGAAATTATACAAATTAACATTAGTATTCTTGTGAGAAATTTTAAATATAATAAAAATATTTAAGCATTTTTTTTAAGTAAAAAAAAAAAAGTCTTGCCTGACTAAATAGATTTTTTTTATATACTTTTTTGGCTTTTTTTTTTTAAATTTTTTTTTTTTTTTTTTTATTTTTTTTTTTTTTTTTTTTTTTTTATAAATCAGTATTTTTATCTTAAGTTTATTTGCTTAAAAACAAACAAAAAGAATATTTGTTTCAACTTAATGTCTTAAAATTTTTATATTAAATTATTCCTTTAATTTTTTTATTGAATTCTTTAAAATATAAAATATTAATAAATACAGCTAATAATTTTCTTCTTAAATTTATTAGCTGTATTAATGAAATTTAAAAAAAACATAATTAAATATTAAATAAAAAATATTAATGTATTTTATAATTTGTAACTTTGCATTTCAAAATGTGTTCTAAGTATATGATATTTTAATTAAATTTTTCAATAAAATGCTTTTTCTTTATTTTATGAACTTAATTTGTAAAATAAAGGGATTGATTAATTTTTTATTCAAAATTGTAAAACATTAAATTTGTGTAGTTTTTTATGGTTAAATTATAGGGACTTTTTTTGTTAAAATTATAAATTTAACTATTTAGGTATAATTTTTTTAAATATTCATTTTCAAATTTGATTAAAATAAAAAAAATGCAGATAAAATTATTAGTTACTTTTTTTTAATAAAAGTTATTTTTTTATTGAAGAAATATTTAAATTTAATATTAAATAAAATAAAATAAAACAAAATCTACACTGATTTAATAAAAGATAAATTTTTCTTGTATATATATATATATATGTATTAAACGGATTGGTAAATTTTATTAAAGAAAAGCTTTCAATTTCGGTATATCTTTACAAACACAATTTATCAGCATTCTAAATAGTTAACGAATATCGCACTGATAACGTATACAAATATTTACTAAACATAGGATGTTTGTCACATTAAACTCATGGATACCTACAGTTATCGGTTTTCGTTATTCTGATTAAAAAGTGACGCATTGAAACGCCAAAACTGAAAGCCACAGTTTTGTGGATTGGAATTTTCTGAATTATCCGTTTAGACTTCCGATTTATTGGATATTCAAGATATGGCGGATATTTGAAATCGTCACATGACATATCAGTGACATTTTTTAAATGTACAAACAAAATATAAATATTGTGAATAAAATTAATAATTATTAGGACTGTATGTAAACATAAAACGAAAATAAAAAGACATTTAATCAGGAGTAAGAATCTGAAAATTTTTATATTAGTTGAAAATAATGTCGAAAAAAGTTTTCATGAGTTTCGGTTTTGGTTAACCTGTACCTATGTGCAAAAGATATTGTTAAGATAATCGAGAGTTAACTGTACCCATTCCTGACCTTATGTTAGAAAAGTTTTAAATTTTTAGCCTATTTGAATTCTACCTTCGTATATTTTTAATATAAAATCGAAAACCAAATTATCTAAGAACTGCTGTAATTATTTTCAGAAAAAAAAATTTCAGAGGAAATTAAATTCATTGCAAGAAATGTTTATTGTTATTGTAAAATATTAAGCTAAATGAGAAATATTAAATAATAAAAAAATGTGAAAAATATAATTAATAAGTAAGTAATAATGTAAGTAAGTAATGTAATAATGATACTCATATAATGGTAATATAATAATGATTTCCATTGCGTCTAAAAGGGTTATGCGTGAATCATGCAAATTATTAGTTTAAAGAAAATAACGATGATTTGAATTTTTCTTATGCCCGACTCGTGGGTCAGTAAAAACGCGCGCCGCTGGTGACATTAGGGTTGGAGGTTCCATCCGCTGCCGGCTTTGTTGTAAACACCGTATCAAAAAACGAGGAGTCCCGAATGGTGTTTGGGATGTTCAGCAGTATCATTAATCAGACTATCCTGGTGGGTGTTTTTCCGAGTTTTCTACTATACGATGCGCAAATGTCTGGTAATTCGCCCTAAAAGTCCTCCCGGAAGGCACTGCCCTCCTTCTTCAGCCACACGGAGCCAAGTCAGACTTATATCTACAGATGCTCCATCACATCAGAAGCTGTACACCCCTTTCTTCCTTCCATGAGAATACACGGGTTCATAGACTTATTCTAGATGTTGTTATCGACCAAGTGGGATAAGAAACACCAACATGCTTATTTATAGTTACTTATCTCAACCAGCAAAATGATTCAAAGAAATGTAAGAGACTGAATTCATCCGTAAATAAAAAATATTGTTGTATACAGGTTTCTAATAGAACCAATAAACAATTATCTTATTGTGGCCGAGAAAAAAAAAAAATACCAAAATTAAATTTTTTTATCCGAAAAAAATTGTTAAACTTAGTAACTACAAAAACTTTTAAATTGTTTAGTAATTAAATTTGTAAAACTATAAGCAATTTTAAATATTTCTAAATTTTATAATTCTGCTAAAACTACTGAATAATTTTATAATTTTTGTTAAAACTATTGAATAAAATACTTTTACAAATTGTAAAAATTAAAATAAATGAAAAAAAAAAATTTTTTTTTTAGATTTTATCTTGATTGATTTATCCGACTTTATTCTTCTATATTCTATTTTTGAAAAGCTTAAAAAAAGGCTATATTTATTTTTTAAAAAGCTTAAAATGATAATAAAAAAAGCAGAAGTAAAATAATTCCCATAAAAATTTTTGAATAAAAGTTAATTATATATTTCACATTATTTATAATACATTCATTGGGCAATTAATATTTATTGGCGAAATTTGTTATATCTTGGCCAATATTTAAGCTGCAATTTTTAGTTCTAATTTTGGAAAAAATGGTTTCAAAAATTCTGGTTTAGAAAGGAGAATGTATACACTAAAAAAGTACATATTTAAATTTTCGACTAAACGTAATATAAACGCTTCTTTATATGGAAAAATTAAAAAAATAATAATAATGTTATAAATAAAAAATGTTAATAATAAATGCTACAAATAATATTTATTAATACAGTATAATGTAATAAATAAATGTTTGTATGTATCATGGAATTATATTTAAACTTTTTTTTTATTACTCACATGGTTCTAATTATTTTAGAAATGTTTTAAACTCTATTATAATATCGAAACTGTTTTTCAAAAATGTTTTTCTATTGAACATTTTTCACCAAATTGCAAAACATTGTTATTACGCAAATCTTTCTTCCAAAACTAAATGTAGATCTTTACGGAAATAATAATTCTAATCAGTGCATCTTCAATGAATTGTTGTCAATTTAAATTGATAATTTGATATTTTATAAATTTGTTAAATAGCTATATAAGTAATGTAATATTGCATGTCGTAAGATTTTCAATCACTATTGATTTTAAAAGAAGGGCTAATGACTTTGGAAACTTAATAAATAAAGCAGATTTTATAATATTACGAATTTTAAATTTCACCTAAAATTTATTGCTTTTTAAAGGACTAAATTTCTTCTGCATTTATAAAAAAAAAATTGTCTAATTTTTATGCGTGCCAAAAAATTAAATACGATTTTTTTTAACTATATATAAAATTTATATCAATATTAAATTGCAAATTTTGTGGCTTACTTTTCTAATGTAATTTTTATAAAATATGTTCTAAAAATAGCACGATATTCAATTGTTTTCTTACAAATTATAAAGAAGTTAAATAAAGCATTTTAATTTCTCTTAAGGGAAGAAGCTTTGAGTTATTTATAACTTAGAATATTATTTTATTTATTTAATATTTTTTTTTTACTTTTAAAAAGGTCTTTTTTTTTTGCATTTGTTATTTTTAAAGATGAAAATAATTTTTCTTAAAATTAAAAATACTTCTTTTGCTATTTTTTTATATAGCTATTTCTATTTTAAATTACAATCAACTGATTTTTTGAATTTATATAATACGTATAAGAAGACATCGATTTCTTATTAAATTTGATGTTTTTTTTTTTATTTAAAATGGATTTCCATTGAAATTATATAATACTAACATTTTTTAAAAATAAAAACTATTGAAAAATAATTGTAGATATAATATCATGCATAAATAGGGTTACTATCTTTTGTTTTATAAAAATTGTCTTAAAAAATCAAGTATGCAATTATTCTTTTATATAGATAATTATATCTTTTGAAAATTTTTAAATCTTCTATAATTCGTATGGGATATGTTAGAATGATTCAATCTTTTAAAAAAAAATAATAAAAACAAATTTTTTTCTGTATTCTAAACGAATTTTCTTTAAAAAACAATTCTTTTATATTTTGCGAACTCCGTTTAAATAAAAATAGCTATTTAGAGCTGCCGATGAAAGAACTGAAAAATATTCAGCAGTATTTTTGCATTTCTACTAAAAACCAGTCGAAAACGTTATTTTTACTTCCGAATAATTTCTCATGTTAGAATACAATAGAATTCTTTTCTTTCTTTCTTTTTTTTTTTTTTTATCGTTTGCTTTTAATATTGTATTCAATATTGATTTTTGTTTAATTTAATTATATTTGTTCAATAAAGACTACGAAATTCGAAGCACTAGAGTTAGAGTTTAAATAAACAGCACGAAAGAAACGAAATTGTCTTAACAGCCTCATTTGTATTTATAATCTTATTTCCTTTTTCGTCCTCTACTACATCCTGTTCTCAAGCGGCCTAAATGTAAAATTCCTTCCGTCATCAACTGCGGTACTTTGACGGGGCTTTCTTCAAATTAGTCGTTTAACTGAATTATTTTTTTATTTTTTCTTTATCCCTTGTTAACTTTCACTGAAGCGAACTAGAACAATTCCAAGGAAAATAATAAAGTACTGCAGATTAGATTGTGGCAACGTACTTTAATGCAAACGATTTTCGATGCGATCTGGTATAATGATTAAGAAGACATCCGTGTGCTCAGTTGTTAAATCATAAAAAAAGGATAAATTTCATTCCAGTTTTGTCTTCCACTATGTGCAGTGTCAAGCAAAAGTGTGAAGTTGGGATTAAATATGGTATATCGTTTATGCTGCTTTTATAAATTCATACATATAAAAATTTTCATGCATTCAGTGCATGAATTGTTTTAAGATATCCTCTTAAATTTCTGTCATTTTTATGGTGATAAGAATACGATAATATGATAATTATTTGCAGTTAGGTTTCTAAAGAATGTCGCTTTGTGCAAAACAAACTACTAGTATAATAAAAAAAAGTAATGTTTTAAGGAGTAAAAAGAATTATACAGTATTCATTTTATAATCGAGAAATATGCTTAATAAATCAATAATTGATCAAAATTATTGCATATATTTTTTTGTTGAACATCGCTGGGCCTCCTTTTTCCACTGATGTATGTCACGAATAGCTCACCGAGGGGGGATGATAGGAAGGCAGTTATCACTTATTAAGATTCATTTTTTTTCTTCTTTATCGTCCCTACAGATTGCCTTTAAATGAAAAGTTTCCTTTTTGGCAAAATATCCTTGCTTTTTGATCTTGCTTCATTTTATGTTCAGTGATCTATTTAAAAAAATATCATTTGAAGAAATTAGAAAAATCTAGGAAAACTAGTATAATAAACAAAGTAATGTTTTAAAGAGTAAAAAGAATTATATAGTGTTCATTTTCACTGAGTATATATGAGTCACTAAAGTGTTTCACTGAGTAATAAAATTTTTAAAACAACAATTGATCAAAATTACTGCATATATTTTTTTGTTGAACATCGGTGGGCCACGTATTCCACTAATGTATGTCACGAATAGCTCACCGACGCGTGATGATGAGAAGACAATTATTACTTATTAAGAATTATTATTTTTTTTATCGTCCCTACAGATTACCTTTAAATAAGAATTTTCTTTTTTTGGCAAAATATCCTCGCTTTTTTATCTTTCTTCATTTTGTGTTCATCAATGATCTGTTTAAAAAGAAAAAAAAAAAATGTGCAGTTTTTGATTGTGTACTGCTATGAGATCTTTATAGAGTTAAAAGACTCGTGTATTTTTCTTTTAAATTTATATTATTATCAGTAGAAAAATTTCCATTTAGAAAATATAATTTCAATTTTTCTACTAATTCTAAACTATCTATTTGCTTTTTTTGGGTCCGTTTCCGTCTAGATATCGTAATGACCTTTGCAATTTCAAATTACAGTCACTCTGTTCAGGGATATTTCTAATTTTTCAAACGATATTTCATGATTACTATAAGAAAACATCTGTATAAAATTTCTCCTTATTTTCGAACAGTGTTTAAAAGTACAAGGATTACTTGTATTTATTATAAATTTAAAAAGTTCTTTTCCTATATGTTTTTGCTGAAGTTAAAAGATTGATTATATATTTTGGAAAGCAATACTGTGTTTACAATGATTAATATTCAATATTTAGTTGAGAAAATACAATCATGGTTAGAGATTTTATGCAATGATGATTAATTTCCAATGCTTAGTTGAGACAATACAATCATAATTAGAGATTTTATGCAATGAACTGAATCTTGCGCAAACTTGAAATTATTTATTAAAAGAACATTTTTCCTTTCTTTTTTCTTTTTAATACCTTGCATTTGTCTAGAAGTCAGTTTAGTACTATTGTAGGTTATGAAATGTATTCTATTTGTCACTAAAAAAAATTTGATCTTAAGGTTTTTTTTGTATTTCTATTGTGAATTTTTAAATGTTTGTAAAACTCCGTTCCGCTTTATGCTCTAATAATTTTGTTTTTTTCCTTCGAGTTTATAATGTGCATGAATTGGTTCCAGAAGATAAGAGAAATTCAAATTCTGCTTTTGAATTACAAAATTTATAAAAATTTAAATGTTTTTTCTCTATTTATTGCATATCTTACTAAAAAAAATGCAAGAGGTGTAAAATTCCACCTTCTGAGTTGTTCATTTTTGCAGGTAATATATTTTTATACGTAACTGACAATAGAAATGATATTTTTTCATTAGGGTTGATGAATTTCCGTTTCTAAGGAATGGGGTCAGAGATAAAGAATAATATCTTTTGAGTCATTGAATTTTCTTGTGCTGGAAAAAATTACTATATTATTAAATGCTGTGGAATCAATGTGGAAATGTAAGAAAAGATAAAATTGGTTAAAATAATTTAATCGTTAATTTGTTGGTTAAAACACAAATATAATAAATGCAACTACAGAATGTATATGTTTTTCAAAAAAAACTAATTAAAATAATAATGAAATTCATTCTTATACTATAATAATTAATTAAACATATTGCTGTTAAATATTTATTAGAAATGAAATGAGAGACGTTGTGCAGAGACTATAATAATCATTAAAATTTCTCTGAATTTAAATAATTTGTTTTTAAAAGAGTAATAATAAAATTTTATTTTGAAATCTGAAATAAAATATTAATATAAGTAAGGCAATATAATTTAACTAACGGAAGTGTTTGTTGCGATTTGAATTACTCTGAAGCCAGTATATAACTTGTTATATGCAGTTTCCAAAGCAGCAAAAACTTTTAATTTTTTAGATTTTCGCAAAATTAGTTTTACCAACATACCGTTTTATACAATCTTAATCTTAATCTTAACTTTTACTTCTACCATTAAAATGTTATCAATTATTTTTTTAAATTAATAGCATTGTTTTCAACTCATATCAGAATATTTACATACTAACAAATATGACTTTTATATTTTTAGATTTGGTAAATCTCATTAAGAAAAAAGAAATATTTATACAGAATTAAAGGCTTGAGATTCTTAAATTTTCATTAAATAATATAAATTGGTTGAATAAAGCTATTATTCTTATCTAAAAATGTTTTCCACCTTTAATTGGTTAGTATTTATTTTTAAAAGTATAATAAAGTTAATTTAGACAATAAATTTAAAACTAATACAGTAAATTTTCTTTTTTCTTTTAACAATAACTTAACTAATCCATTTGGTAACTCGAAAGTTTGATAGCTGCAAAAAAAAAAAAAGTTTTTAATTTAATCAGAAAATAATTAATAAATTAAAAAAAAAATTAACTACGAATTTTTGGAATAAAATAATAAATTCAGATAAAAATAAATTCCCATTCTAAGTGATACAGTTTTATAGTTATGCTAAGAACATACGCACATATGTAGTATCGTTTGTGGTCGTTAAAACTAGCCTAGATAAATCGCATGCGAAATTCTTGCTTCTAAAAATTAGTATCATGATTCAGTCCATTGTATTTTTATGTTAGTACTATTTATAATTAGAGAAGAAGGACAGGAGATAAATCTATGAATCAATATTCTGCACTTTTACTTCGCGAGGCCTCTCTGGGGAGAACCTTGAAAACTACATTTCACGAGGGGAAAAATCGTAGCTGATTATGGTATTTTTTAACACGTATGTTATGAAAAAACTAAATATTAACATTTGCTGCTGAAACACAAACTAATATTTTTTAAATGAAAATGGTAGGGAAAAAATCAATTTTTGTGTTCAGCAACAAAGAACATTTATATTCCATTGCAAATACAGAATATTATTTAATTCGAATCACGCTGTAAATTATTCATCATTATATATATATATATATATATATATATATATATATATATATATTGATTAAGGCTTCTAATATCAAATTTTAAATGTGTTATAAATTT
The DNA here is from genome assembly GCA_021605075.1 of Caerostris darwini. Taxonomy (NCBI): domain Eukaryota; kingdom Metazoa; phylum Arthropoda; class Arachnida; order Araneae; family Araneidae; genus Caerostris; species Caerostris darwini. The sequence goes on along the minus strand of BPLQ01007133.1, from coordinate 241,402 downwards.
ATATAAAAAGAACAATAAGTTCTAGCAAAATATAAATTAAGTTAATTATTCAAAAATTAAATGCATTTTTGAGAATAATTGCTCTAAATTATTGAAAAAATAAAGAATGTAGATTATTGTGTATAAGTAATATTGTTTAAATCTCATATTTTAATTATGTTGGTTAGATAAAAATTAATAATTGTTACTAGATGAAATTATTGCCTTTAGTGATGATTTATGTTTAAATTCATCAAATGCTAGCGTTTCATGTATAAGTTACATTTATTTAGCAGATTAACGAAAAGTTTTTATATAATTGTTTTATATTTTTGCGAAAACTTAAACTTCCATAATAGTTTATGAAAAAAGTTTCTAGTAGAACATATGGGCTTAAAATGATAGTTTAACATCGGCTTTGGTAATCTGTTTCTCTAACGGCTAAGCTTCTTCGGTGTTTTTTTTTTTTTTCTTCTTCCTGGTTCTTCTTATAATACAAACGTGAGCCAATAATCTGTAGAAAAAACCACAAGAAATGCATTTTTTCATCTTGCCTAAGTATTGGAAGTTCCTTTGGTGCATCCTGCGCAACTCTGAAGTTGTTCTAAAAGTCTACCTTATCCGTGATTAATGATAGGTATAAAACTCCCAATATTGCTAAAAAAAAAAAAGTCCTTTGACAGCACAGAAATTTAAATTTGAATGAATGAAACAATTTTTATTTTTAAATCTATGTGATAATACGAACTGTCCATATTCACCAAACGTTAGAGCAATTGAATAAAGATTTCATTATAAACTGAATATAATTAAATTTATCATACATTTCAACAATGGTGTGAATTTATAACTTACCTATTCTAAGTTAACGAATTGAGCTGGTCAGATCCAATTCTTACTTCAATGCAATTTATTGAAAAAACTATCAACAAATTATTTATCTGAAATTTTATTTAAACAATATCTTGTTATTTAAACAATCTTTATCCTGTAACTTTAATAAAAGTAATTCTTAATATATTCACATTTTCTGCAAACATCCGAGTATTTCAGTAAGTATTTCGGATTGTAGAATTTCTTGTTTCTAGTCCAACTTTTCTTTACTCAGGAGTTTCAAAATTCTATCATATAAAAAGCATAAAATTCTATTACAAAAGGCATCAGTTAAACATTTATTTTATATAAAAACACTTTTGCTTAATGTATAATTATGCATCAAAAATTAAAATCACATTATGTCATAATTTATAGATAGCATATTACTTGTAAGTTCCAGATATGTAGCATCTTTTATTATTTGGTCGGTGTTTGGTGCCAAAGTAGTTGTATTGATTTTGAGAATTAACCGAATAGGATCTTTAATTGAGCGATATTTATTTAATTTCGTTGCTGAAAGCAGATTTTCGCGCAATTATAAATTTTCGATTATACTTAAAATATAAACATGATTTTCTTATTCGGTTAATTACTGTGAAATTTAAAATATTTTTACTTTTGCATACAATTTCAAATTCGAATTCAATGAAATTTCCTTTTTGAAACAATATCACTCTACTAAGTCAAAATTTCCATTATAGTTAAGGCTTTTTAATATTAACCATCATTCAATATATATACTTTTTACTTTATATAGAACACTTGACTGTTCATGATAAGTCCATTTTTCATTATGAAATAACAATGTGAATTTTCCTAATATCTCTACTGCTTGAGTCGAAATCAGTCTTGAGTTTAAAACTCATTTTTTCCATTTTAGTAGTTTTCTGCTATTCTAAAAATAAGAACATTTCTTTTATTGTTTTCCATATGCATATACAATGTGAAATAAAGTGTATTTATACTAACTGAGATAATGATAATTTGCAAAACGCCTACCAAATTCATCAGTAAGATCAATTATTCATAAAATTCAAGATGCTAATAAAAACGCTGGTTCATTTAATGCACTGAGACCTATTTTTGACATGCCTGCTCTATATTAAGACTTTTTTTGATTTATCAACAAATGTGTTAGTTGAAATGACTCAGTACTTTCGTTTAGTAAATTGCTGAAAACGAAAGATCCTACTCTGATGTAGAGATTAATCTTATCTGCTGAGTAAAGAACCCTGCTCGTTCAAAAAAGTTGGAGGAAAATTCATTGCTGAAAACACAAAGTTTCAAAACATTTATTCATATCACGTGCATGTCTTTTGGCGGTAAAATTTTTTGAATTGCTGGCTTTTGACATGTAATGCTTAGATCTTTTGATTCATAGGGATCTATTGGTTAATGTAGGCTTAAATGGCATGGAATTTCAATGCATAACATGCAATATTTATTACATTTTCTTAATAAAAAATTGCTTTATATTTCATTTTTTTTCATTTAAGAAGAAGCTAATATTGATTTTTTAAAATTAAATGACTGGTTCTTGTACCAACATCATCATCAGTAACGCAGCAGCCCCATGGTGGGCCAAGGCTGTCTGCCTACCGGCAGATTTCCAGACAGGAGATGTTTCTTTTTACGGGGTAGGGTTGTCAGCCCTACGCCCAACGCTCTGCAGTCATATTAGATCGGGACCTACGGCTTAAAGTGGATTCCGAACCTCTACAAACATCCATAACTCGAACCCGAAACCTATGGTATTGAGCGCCAGAGCGCTAATCACTCACCCCTGGTTCTCTAGCCATTTTACAAAAAAATTTAATGAATCCTTTTTCTCATTAATGGTTCTGTGGTGTTTTATTTTTTATCATCTAATATACATTCTATATATAACATCAGTTCTTAAATTCGTTTTAAATTTAAGCACATAATATTTTTAATTATTGAAATTTTTAATTTAAATAACTAATGTACAATTTCAATTCAAATATTTATAAAGGAGTTTGTGTTTAAATCTTATTTTTTCTGGCATTTATTTTATTTATTTACTTTTTTTTGCATTTTCACTCAAGTTCAAATTCAAACGTTGAAATCATGCTTAAAAAATTTAACTTAAATCAAAAATTTCAAATTCAATTTAAATTAAGTCTAATGATAAATAAATATCTTTGTTATGTAAATAACTCCAACAAAGTAATTAATCGCATTTAACGAATATCCAATGATTGTCTCAAGACCATTGCCTTTACTGTAAAAGCCACCATTTTAATGTTTCAAACATGTCAAATAAAAAAATAATTTGTTTCTCAAGCATTAATTTTTCTGAATTATAAATCGTTATCTGAAATAGTTTTCTAAATTTTTGTTAGCAGAAATTAAATTTACATTGTATATCTACTATGCTACTTCTCTTCTAATTTTTGAAAAGCCTATTAACAAAAGAGTTCTTTTTTCCAGTGTATGATAAAGAATAAACATTTATTTTATAAGAATAAAGTCAAAGTACATTGTTGTAACTTACTGTATAAAACTAAATGCAGTTATCTAATTTAATTTTGTTTATATTAGTTGAGATGATTATGCATGACGCATTAATGTGACAGTTGTGTCTTTTCAAGCGTCATACTGGTCTGATATATGAACACGCTCTTTTTGATATGCTCGTTTATTTGTTTGAAATACCCATAAAAAAAACAATGCAGTGATATAAACAATATTAAACTTGCTGTAATAACATAGCTTTGTATCCTTTTCGTATGAGAAACTAATTTTTAAGCATTAGTTTACCAATGGAATTGCTGTATCATTGCAAAAGGACATCATTTTGAAACATGATAATGAGTATTTATTGTGAATATTTAATTTCTATTAAACTTTTTATTTTGAAAGGGATAAAAATAATTAGCAAGGTCTTAAATAATCAGTTACGTCAATATTTTCAGCTGAAACGTGAATGGAATGAAAATTCAGCATTCAGCATTCAGAAACAACATTCAGCATTTTAAATTGGGTTATTTTGCTTTAATCTTTCTTGTTTTGTTTTATTCTTTTCATTATGCATGGCGATTCCAAAAGAAAAAGTTACTTTGCAGTTTTTAAGAAATTTTTTTTTAATCGTCCAAATGTGAACTGTAAAATAAATGTTAAAAAAATGTTATTTTTTCGTTATTTTTTTTTTTTTTCTTGTATTTTTTTATTCATCTATTTTCTTTACAATTATTTTTAGTTATTTTCGCTACAATTATTACTTAAATATAATTTTTAACAATTATTTTACCAATGGAATTGCTGTGTATTACAGAAGGACACCATTTCGAAACTAGATTATAATAAGTATTTATTGTGACTATTTCATTTCTATTAAGGTTTATATTTTTATTTTGAACGGATAAAAATAATTAGCAAGATCTTAAATAACCAGAGAAAGATCAGTTACATTAGTATTTTCTGCTGAAACGTGAATGGAATGAAATTTCTTCACCAACATAACATTTATCAATATTCAATAATTAAAATTAAGTTGTTATTTTTTGTAATGTTTTTGTTCTTCTCATTATGCATGGTAACCTATAAAACCCGCTCACCGCAACCTATAAACCGCATAACTTGCAAAAGAGAAAGTTACTTCGCAATCTGTAAAAAAAAATTTTTTTTTTTCAAATTGTTTCTAATTTGTTTTTTCGCACATATTCTTTTATTCATCTTGATGTATATTTTCTCTGCAATCACTTTATTTTCTGTACAATTATTTTTAATTATTTTCTCTAAAATTATTTTTATTTATTTTCTCTGCCGTTATTACTTAACTATAACATACAAATATTCTACTTTCAACTTACAGCTATTCTTCCACGAAAAAAAGTATTGGTAATCAATCCAATAAATATCGAAAATCGATTAAAATCCAATTCATTGACAATCTTTTGTATACTTAAATACATCGTTACTCTATGTATTAAAAAAATAGAGAGAGATTTGATTTCTTTCAAAACTACTGCTTAAAATTGACATGCCGTACAAACTTTGCTTAAAACTATTAATAACCATGTAAAATCCATTTATTTATGAAAATATTATCTCTGTGAACACTCTATTAACCTTTTTTTTTTTTCAAACCAAACCAACATAAATATTTTTTTCAAATAATTCGTAGGATCTTTTCTTTATTTAGCTTTTTCCCATTGCCATCAAAATGTTGGATGTCACGACATAAACCTCCCCACAACGATCCTCCTAATCTTTCACATTTTTTCCGATATCTCGTGCGAATCGAAGTGTGCACGCTTGTTTTTATGGGTGTTGCTTTGACAACGGGCGGCAGAAGCAACGTGCTGTCAAACCGTTCCATTTAAACTCCCAAAATCCTAGCGATCCGCAGTTCCCCTTTTTCTAAGGAGCTCTCTTCACCTTTGATATTTGCGGGCCCGCGCCTGCGCTTCAGGGATACTACTTTTCCCGGAACTCTTTGTCCTTTCGGGCCGCATCTCTTGCAGATCGCGCCCTATCCCTGAGAGAAATGAAAGAACATAAAATGGCCCATCACCGAAGATATTTTTAAATGGGGCCTTTCGAAAAGGAGTTTTTATTTTTAGTTAATGGTACTTCAGTACTCGTCAATGTTTCAGTAAATTTAAGGATTCAGTTTTATGTATAATTTTTGTACATCATACTACATATTATTTAAAGTATAATTTTTATATATCATACTACATATTATTTAAATGTATATATTTATAATCCTGCGTTCTAGAAGTAAACTGTCGGTAACTTTCAAATTTTGATTTTTTTTTTTTTTTTTAGTTTACTGTCGCATTTGTGTTAATATACTATCTAAAGGTTAAATATAAAGTCTATAATAAGGTAAATGTAGGAGTATATTAAGTTCATGCTACAGATATGACTCTTTACCTTTAGGTAGTATGACATTTATTGTTATACGACAATTAACAGAAAAATCAAAATTTATATACTCCGACAGTTTACTTCTGGAGAATTTGAAATTGAAATTCAACTTTAAGACAAATTCTGTAGAACTTCTGTAGAATCACACCTTTTCAATGCAATTCAATGCTGTTATAATGGCCAGGGATATTACTTTTTCCTGAACTCTGTGCCCTTTCGGGCCGCATCTCTTGCAGATCGCGCCCTATCCCTGAGAGAAATGAAAGAACATAAAATGGCCCATCACCGAAGATATTTTTAAATAGGGTTGCCTCTCTGAATGGCTTGTTTTTAGGGTCTTTTGAAAAGGGGGGCGGATATCGTTTTTATTTTTAGTTAATGGTACTTCAATACTTGTCAATGTTTCAGTAAATTTAAGGATTCAGTTTTATGTATTATTTTTATATATCATACTATATATTATTTATAATTCTAGAAATAAACTCACCGAGAGTATTTTTAGAGTATCACCGAGTATTTTTAGTTAACGGTAATTTTTTTTTAGTGTCGCATTTGTGTTAATATCATACTTTCTAAAGGTTAAATGTAAAGTCTATAATAAGGTAAGTGTAGGCGTGTAGTAAGTTCATGCTACTAATATGACTCATTTCCTTTTGATAGCATGACATTTATTAGCGCATATACAATTAACAGAAAAATCAGATTCTGTAGAATTTGATAATACATCTTTTCAATGCTGTTATAATGCCCAGGGATATTACTCTTTCCGGAACTCTGTGTCCTTTCAGGCCGCATCTCTTGCAGATCGCGCTCTATCCCAGAGAAATGAAAGAACATAAAATGCCCCATCACTGAAAATATTTTTAAATAGGGTTCCTTCACTGAATGGCTTGTTTTTAGGGTCTTTTTGAAAAGGAGGGTGGGATATCGTTTTTATTTTTAGTTAATGGTACTTCAGTACTTGTCGATGTTTCAGTAAATTTAGGGACTCAATTTTATGTATAATTTTTACATATCATATTACATATTATTTATATATATAACTTTATAATTCTGGGGCCTAGAAGTAAAAGACAGGTTTCGGCAAATTTCAAATTTTAATTTTTTTGCTTCATTGTAGTATTTGTGTTAATATCATATTCTCTAAAGGTTAAATGTAAAGTCTATAATAAGGTAAGTGTAGGCGTGTAGCAAGTTCATGGTGCTAATATGACTCTTTACCTTTAGGTATGACATTTATTAGCACAAATACGACAATTAACAGAAAAAATCAAAATTTGTATGTTCCCACAGTTTATAAAATGTGATAATACACCTTTTAATGGCAATATCAATGCTGTTATAATTATTTTTATTATTAAAAAAATATGAATGAAGCTAAAAATTCTTTGGAAGTTTTCTTAATTCTGTTTCAATAAACTTGTGAAACCATTCTTTATATGTAATCTTTACGCATCATCTTTTAATATCTCTGTCTCTTTTTACTTAAGTACTTAAAATTAATATTGAGGAAACTATTTCTGTGAATCGTTTTATAGCCATAAAATAATTTTTATACCAAATTATTATTATTTTTATGCCATTTTAATTATGCCGACACAGATTAAAAATTACTGCTGAAATTTTGAATTAGGAATCGGATTAAAATTCTTTTATTTCATCCCTTATTTTTGCAACTTCTAATAAATGTGTGCATTCAGTTTTTATACATAATAATTATACATCACATTTTACTTTGTGTTTTATGTATTTACTTGTAAGTTATTAATACAAAAGAAACTTCCAGTTTTTATAGTTATTTCAAGGTTGTTATAATATATTTTTAACCATAATTATTTTAGGAAAGGAAAGAATAACCGACTTTATAGCCAAGCATATCAGATTACTTATTTTATGTACATCATAATAGTATGAACTTCCGTTGAGCTGCATTGCATACTTTATTATCATAATTTGTCTATTTATTTTGCTTAGCCCTCGATTATTACGGAAGAGTTAGTCTAAAAATTGATTCAGTGTGAACATTTACAAAAAAATATGTTAAAATTCAAAGTTGATATGTAATATAAAAACTGAAATTATATAGACAAACAACCAAATAAGCTTAAATTTGTTCAGATTTTCTTATAAGTTTCTAACGCCTTTTAAGATTAAAGGCAAAATATTTGAGTACTGAAAGAAAACAATTGCAAATTTGCAGTTGCAAATTTTTATTTTAAGTGAAAGAATATCATCATACTATCACTGAATCATTACAATCATTTTTAAAATTGTCATGCATTGCTATCTACTATGTACAAATATTTAAGTTACTTTTTTTGTACTTATCATTTTCTATTCTCTACAGTAGATATTTTTTTAGACTTTTTTTTTTAATTCAAATCGCTCATAGCATTTTCGGCTGTTTTTCTATTTATTGAGAAGTAACATTTCTACCGTTCTATATAAAAGAGTTCGATCAAAAGTAAAGACCTTTTCTCTTTACCTCTTCTGTTATTTTTTCATTCCATTTTAAATTACTGAATGCGTTAAAGGAATATTTTCTTACCTCAAAACGTTATTGTTATTTCTTTTTGTATAAAAAAACTTTTAAAGTTTTTATTATTCTTGAAGACATTGAATTTGAATACACTGAAAATGGTACTTTTCTTGGCTGTGCTTCTTTTTTTTTGTGATTCAAATGGTGCTTTTATTACTCTTTGAATTTGTATTTGTACTTTAGTGGTTTCATTGCCATTTATATTTAAATACGTCCATTTATAAAGCATGTTAAATCACTGTTCTTAAAAATGACAAGTAATTCAAAATGACAATTTTTCAAAAACTCTCGTGTAATAAATGATCTTATTTGCAATTTCCACCTTGTTGCAAAATCCATAGAAATCGAAATGAACGAAATATCTTATTGAAAAGAAAGACGTAGTCATTAATTTTAATAAACTTTCAAAATTTAGATCATTGTATTTTACTGAAATAATTGTATCCAAGCAATAAATAAATTTTATGACAGAGAAATATTGTTTTTTAAGATATTGTAAAAAAGTTTATCCTATATTTCTTAAAATTTGTGGCTTGTTGTTTGTTTGAATTTTAAATAGTTATATTTATTTTTCGTTTTTTATTTGGACTATTTCGAATTTTATTTAAAAGTAGACAATGTTATAAATACGCTTAAGAAGATTCGATCATATCTATAATTTATTGAATTGTTTTTATATTGTTATTGTTGACCAGTGTCAATGGTAATTAAATTTAAAATAATTTTGTAATACATTTTCATTGAATGGTATTTCTTGATAACGTTTTTTTTATACGAAATAATAGAGAGTTTTTGCATACCGTACGTTAGTTACCGTAGGACGTCCGTTAGCTTTTTCTCCCTAGCGCGCATGCTCAGTTTCCTATGAGCATGCGCGCTAGGGAGAAAAAGCTAACGGACGTCCTACGGTAACTAACGTACGGTATGCAAAAACTCTCTATTATCTAACACACACTTACATATTGTATTTATTTACTTTACTACTACTATTATTATATACTATTGTATTAATTTATTGTAGTGTAGTATTTATTTATTGTACATAGTTAGGCAATGTGATGAAATCTTATTCTCAAACAAGATATTAACTGGAGGGATAAAATAAATATTTAAAAATGGAATTATTTTAAATATATTAAATATTTAAAATAAAATTTTAAAAAGGAAATTATAGACATTTATTCGGATAATATAATACTTTTTACGCCAATAATTCTACATAGTTACAGTAAATTAATACATTTTCAGTAAAAAAAAAGCGCGCATGCTCATAGGAAATTATGTTTCCTATGAGCATGCGCGCTAGGGAGAAAAAGCTAACGGACGTCCTACGGTAACTGACGTACGGTATGCAAAAACTCTCTAATACCTCATACAAAAGTATACCAATTTATTCAATTATTAAATTTAATAATTTTCTCGCTAAATAAAAACAATATTCTTTAACATACACGAAATTATCACAATCTGTTGATCGCTTTCCTTTCTTTAGCAAAAAAATGTTTTGTGAATTTGAATATATATATATATATATATATATAAATCTTTATAAATTTTACTTTTATAATTTTCCAAAAATTAAGAAAAACTCAGAAAAATTGTTATTACACTGCCAAAAATAAAGTTTTCATAAAAATTGGGCAGTATACGTAAAAAAGTAATGCTGCATCAGAATATGATATGCAAATTAGTGGATCTTCTGCTGTTATATGTGCTTGAAAACAGACTTTAAAAGCATCTACAATCCCTGTAAATAGGAACTTCATAGTAATATTTCGAGATAGCCATGTTTTAGATACGAGTATTGAAAATCCTATATTGCAAGATGGTTGAATGTAAACCTTTCTGTAATTCCATAGCGTGCGGAATGCATTTGTGAGAACAAAATCAACTTCTAGAAGGCACAGCCGAGGAAGATCTCCAGCTGTATGTGCCACAGCTGCTTGTTATTTACAACTAACTACAAAGAACTTATAGAACCGCTGCACCCATCTAACTCAAATCTTCTTTTATAGCAGCCACTGGAACATTCAGATCAACTGTAAACAGATAAATTCTTCTGTTGGTATTCAGATCAACTGTACGCAGAAGGATTCATGAGGGAAGGTTGTGTGCTTGACCTCCAGCATTGTGTGCACTTTTCACACCATGTCATGCAAACGAAAGATTTAATTGGGCACACGTGTCAAATGGAGTGTTATCGCCATTTTTTTTTCCTATACTGATGCCTTCAGATTTTGTTTTTCAAGTTGATTCAAGGAGATTGTTGATCTAGCGGGAATCGGGAGCCCGCTATTATCCCAGTCTTATCAGGATTGTACAACAGCGATAATCTATGCTCAAAATGGTGTTTACAAACACAGTTTGCAGTAGAGTCCATTTCTGTGCTAAGGCAAATTTGGTGGATCCAATGCATGTGTGTGAGCACATATGTCTTCGAATGGTTGCACTGATTTATATATCTTTTACTCGTAAGAGTGACAGTTTATGCTCGGTTATATAGAGACGAGATTCTAGATCCAATTGTTCGTCTTTACGCAGGGAAGAGTGTTACCTGCGTGAGGCAGCTATTGTGTAGTTGGGTTGGTCAGCAAGTTCTTTGAACTTATTTTAAGATGCACTAAGAATATGCATTATTGCAGTTAACCCCTCCCCTTGCTTCTCTTCAGAATCTTCGAACTGCTTTGCCACAGTAATAAGATCTTCTGCAAACTCTGTTTTTATGCATCGTCATTTTGGGCATGAAATATTGATGATGTACCTGTATAACTTAAAGGTGATCACATTGGTTTTTTTCAATTTTAAAGGTGTACTGAAGTAGGTCACACTTTGAACTTAGATACTATTTCTTTTGGTATGTTCTTTTGTGTATTTTTTAATTTTTTTATTTATGTATAATAAACCTATTTTTTTTTGTTGTTGTTGTTTTTCTTTATTTCTAATTTGTGAAGCAATGCTTAATTAATGTTTTTGCAAAAATTTGATAAAACTTCAATTATAGAAATTTTACAATGACAAATTTTCTATTATTTTTTCCCTTTCATTTTTGGAAACCAATGTAGTACTATCATAAGTATCGTAGCATTTAAAAGAAATGTATTCATTCTGCTCTTTCCAATTGATAAATTTTACTAGATAATTCAAATAAAATTGTCATTTCTTAATGAAACATCAACCATTACATTAATTTTTGTATTAAAATATGTTTTTAATACTTTCTATATATATAATATTTCTTCATAATCGTTTTTATACCTAAAGAAAAAAAAATTATGTGTGCATTAGTATATGCATTTATGTATGTGTTATTTTCTTTCTTTTCTAAATATAGTATTTTATTTATGTATTTCTTACAGATCATTAGAATCAATAGAAGTTCATTTTGATTATGATTCAAAATCATTGTATTTCATCTGAATATAATGAAATATAGAAGTTCATTACGAATTAATGAAATATTTTTCAATTTCTTTAGAGGTCTCTTTTTATGGGAATCTCTATCTAATAAAATATATAGGATAACTTTCATTATTTTTAGTAGCTAAACTTATTTTTATTTGAAGAATAGAATTAAATTTATCAATGTGTTGTATTTCATCTGGAGATATGGCATATTTGGAGCAATAAGATGAAATGCCTGTTAAATTCTATTAAAATATGCATCATTTTGAATAAAATGTTAACAAATTTAGGTCTTAATTTGAAATGATTTACTGGTATAAGAGAAAGAAAAAAAATAAGTAATAGTTTTAATTAAGAAATATTACTTACGTGCTACTTTTTTTTTATTTTCATTGAATTGTCTTAGTTTTTGCAGTGTCTTATTCCATTTATTCTCCGTCCTTACAAAATTTTATTAAAAAAAAAAATGTTCTTAAATAAAATGACTTATATTCTTTTCTAAGATGTTTTGTTTTAATGCTAATGTAATTACAATGATAAAAATGAATTTCTCGTATGTTGCCAGAGAGTTTTAAGATTTATTGATAAATAACACTTAACTGTCAAACATTCTTTTTTCTTCTTTCATGTTGGATTTTTAACTTGATTCCATGTTGCTTATCTGTAAAAGTTAGTTTATCTTTTGATGTACACGTAAGGTGGTGGTATTTATTTGGTAATCATCCAAATAGGCAAGGATACACGTCTCGAGAAAAATAAAATGTGAAGGTCGTGGATGTGATAATTAACCGAGTTTGAAAGAAAGAACAAAGCGCATCATACTTTTGGCAAAGGAAAAATTACAGACGTCTCTTAAAAATATTTTTTAAAAAGAAATGATATTATAAATCATCATTTAATTTTTAATACTTATAAGCAAAGTTTTTTTTTTTTTTCTTTCTTTTTGACGATGGTATAATATTAAGAATAGGCCATTTAAATTAGGAAAAAGGGCTGCACCCTAAAAAAAAAGGGGGGCTTGATGGCCGGAGTGGCTAGCGCTGTGGCGCTCGGTACCACAGGTTTCGGGTTCGAGTCCCGGCGGTGCCATGGATGTTTGTAGTGGTTCGTAACCCACTTTAAACCGTAGGTCCCGATCTAATATAATCGTACTGTGTTGTGGGGGTAGTGTTACTCGCGTCCGTAGCATATCTTCAAGCTGCAAGTGCCCCTTGGATAGTGCTAAATGAGTAATAGCGGTGCAGCTTTTGCTTATGGCATAAAGATTAACTGTCTCTCTATTGCCAACTGTATTATAACAACAAATTAGGGAAAAAGAAGAAACAGCTACAATTTGGTTCTTTAAATATTATATAAAATATGTAAAATATTTACTTTATTATTGTATTTTATAAAATACTTGTATATGTAAATTTTTAGATTTAATTTTAAAACTGAATTGTGTTGAAAAACTCGTTGTTGATTTTGTGGCCTTATGGCCAATTTGGCTAGAGCTCTGGCCTTTGGTACCACATTCTTCAGGTTCGAATCCTGGCGGTGGCATGGATGTTTGTTAGAGGTTCGGAATCCACGTTAAACTGGAGGTCCCGGTCTAATTAGCAAAAAGTGTGCGCAAAATGACCGTAGAGTGACAAACCAAACCTTGTTGATTTCATTCAATTAAAAGGCAACTAATAAAGAAATGTACGGTTTATATATCCTTCGCAGAAGTTAGGAAAAGAAATATCTTAATGCAAAATTTTTTTGTATTTGTATTTTTTTATCATGTGAAAAATTAATGAATAGTACAAATAGAAGTTTAAATGTTATATCATAGATTCTTTTTTCTTCGTTTCTTTGTGTCTAATTCTATTAGAGAGGTTTTTTTTTCTCAACCGAAAGGGGGGATTTAATGAGTCATGGTTAAAAAAAAAATTCTTATTCTATCAAATCGTCTGGCATCAAGCCATAAGCTTCGTCGTTTGATGTTTCAGGAGCCTATTTTCATTGCTGTTGCTATATGTTGAATTACAGAAGCCCACATGAAGCGACTGCTTATTTGCAATTTATGCTATCACTTATCTTCATATCAATTTATTGCTTTAGCAATTTTTATTAGCATATTTTATCTGTAATATATCTTTAAGGCTTCATATGATATTTGAGTACGGGCTTTTAGATTTGAGAATAAACGTAGAATAAATTAAATGACTTAAAAATATAATATATATATATATTATATTTTTAAGCCATTTAATTTTTTTTAACACATATAGGTTGTTGCTTATTCGTACTACAAAATGCCGTCATTGTATTGTTGGAACTGAAACATATTTTTTATATGCATTTGTAATAAGATTTTAATAAAAGTGTTGTTTTACGAAGAAATATATCGCTTATTTACATTGCGTCATTACTTATAAACCGATACATTTTCTTAGATAAAGGGATCTAATATTTATTTACATTATGTAGATTCTGTTGATCAATAAATATTTTACAAGTAAATAGAGTTAAACAATCGATGTGTTTTTTTTTAAATTCTAGCTGTCTTATGTATCAGATTTTTGTATATAAATCTTCTTTATTATAATAATATTATTGATATAATCTTCTATATATATATATATAACTATAATATCTTCTTTATAGCATTATTTATAATATTTACATGTAAACTAAAAATAAGGGGAAGTTTGTAGAATGTGATCTGATGTAAATATGTTGAATTATCTTTTTGTTACAGAAAAATATTAATTATCATTTAACTTTTTTTTCAACAAAGATAAAATTATATGAAACGTATGGGTACATGTTTGCTGTTGATTTCTTTTTAATTTGTTAATATTAAAATAAAAAAACATTATTAATACAAGGAGATGAATTCTCTTTTATAATAGAATGTTTATTTAGTTATTTCAAGAATTCAGAAATTATTCTAATACTTTACTTTATTAAGACTAAGATTCTTTTTAATACGTTCTTATTAGTTTCACCTGTATGTTTGTTTGTTTGTAACTGACTCTTTGGACTCGATTTTGCCCTACTTTAAGCGATCAGATTTAATTTAAGCGTTGCAGACTTATCAAGGACCGACGACAATAAAATATTTTGATAAGTTTATTATCTCATCATGATTAGGATCGCCAGGATTAGTGATTTTATATTAACTTATGAGGAGCAATTTAACCCATGTAAAATGAAAGTACCTAAGGCATTCAAACCTACGTGGGACAGTGGCACAACGGATAACGCGCCTGACTACGGATCAGGAGATTCCCTGTTCGAATCCTGGCTGGCTCGACATATTCGCATTTAGCCTTTGTTTTACTCACAATTAAATTATTATAAGAACTATAGTTCCAGTCTCCGTACTGGGATCTCATTTAAATATTATAGTTTAAAAACACGCTTTTAGAGTTAATCAAACTAAAAAGTAAAAAATAATTGTTAACATAAGAATAAAATGACTGACAAGAAAATGAATGTCACTGTTCTAATAGCGTGGGGTGCTTTGTGTGGCATTTTTAAACTAACTCTGCATTTCGGAATGAAACTAGTGAAAAATTATAACGATTGATATCGAGCACCCCATGCTTTTAGAACAGTGACATTGGGTTTCTCGTCAGTAATTTTATTCTTATGTTAACAATTATTTTTTACTTTTTAGTTTGATTAACTCTAAAAGCGTGTTTTTTAGTGCTTTTAAACTATAATTTATTTCTGCAATTCATGTTGAGTATTTATTGATTTGTTTGTAGTCTATTTGAATTATTTGTTCTAAAAGTTTAATTTTTTAGGGACTTTGGCACATGGGTAATTTGTATTATTTTGCAATGACTAGAACCAAATATTGAAATGGATGTTGAAATAATTTTATTTTAAATGGGTAACACAAAAAGGCTTTATAACTTAATTTAACATAGATAAAAATTAATATCTTAACAGGAAAGATATTTTATAAATTATTTTGTTGTTCACAACTCATCTATTGCATTAAACTTGAGTCATACTTTTTTTTTTCTTTCTAATCAGGTATAACTATTTTAATTGTTCTTTGCCTCATAAATCCGCTGATCTGCTGGCAATTTAATTATATCAACTTATTTCGATATATCAACATAGTTTCTTGACGGGAAAAAAGTACATGTTGAGTATTTATTGATTTGCTTGTAGTCTTTCTAAATTATGTGTTGTTAACTTTTTTTTTTTTTAAACTTCTGTGACAATTTTGATGGGTAACTTCTGTACATAAGGCGCCTGATGGCCAGTTGGCTAGCGCTCTGGCCTTTGGTACCACAGGTTTCAGGTTCGAATCCGGGTGGTGGCATGGATGTTTGTTAGTGGTTCGGAATCCATGTTAAACTGTTAATATTATCTACCTTAATATTAAACTGTCTAATTGTCCTAAAGTGTGTAAAAAAGGACAGTAGAGTGACAAACCAAACTAATCTATATGTATGATTAGTGGGAGAAACTCCCGAGTAGTTTGTTTAATTATCGATGCAATATATTCTGCTTTTACCATCATGTCTTATACATTCTTTTTTACAGTTGCCATTCTTTTCGATGTAATGTATTCTGCTCATAATTATTATCGTGTTTATTTCTTTTAAGACAATAATTTTTAACGTATATTATTAACTACCACTAAGTTATGAGTTTTCCAAAAATTATAAACCTGACAAATGTACATCAAGATTTCGTAAAAATTTAAAAACAAGCAAGACACAAAAATGATCACTATAATAGGTTTTAATGAACCTTTTATCGTATTTATTGAACATTTATATGATTAAAAGTTTATTTAGAAGCAGCCATCATAATCATTATATAACCTTCCGAATGTCAAATTCCTTTCAAGTAACAGTTAAAAAAAAGTTACATAGGAAAGATCTTCACATGGGTTTACTAATAGTCAAAGAAGATCACGATTTGTTCCTATGGTCAGCTGTATCAATGCACATAATCTCATTTTGAGCAAACTTATCAGATCTCTGTATGGTTCTCGAGATTGAAACACGGGAAAGTACAATTCAAGGTAAAAATCTTAGAAAATAGATTCTACTACCAGGAATGCAGTTTGTTTTCATTATCAGGTTATTCTATACAATAAAAAAATATTTTACCAATTTAGTTGTAATATTAACATTATCGCAATATTAATCGCTATATTATTTAATTATTCTGCAGTAATATTTTTATATTTAAATCAGTTTCTAATATGCATTTTTTTTTTCTTAAATATTATTGAATTTTTTAAAAAACGATTAACAATTACAGTTTTCTTTCTTTCTCGGGTGTTAAAAAATAAAACAAATGGTATTTTCATTTATTAATTACTTTAAATGTTTAAGAATTTAGGCCAGTGGTTCTCAAATGATGTGCATTGTGATATTGCAGAGAAATATTTGTCCAGATATAAAAATATAGTTACTCTTTTTTATGTCAGCTTTCCTGTCCAAAGGCAACTTTTATTATGAACAACAAACCTTTCTGACTGCCTTTTTTTTTTCCTTCTTTTTTTCGCGCCAAACATTATAGTGCGAAACAGCAATAATGCACCCAAAAATGTTTCGGAGAAAGTAGCTATGGCTAGTCCATGGTTAGCTACTAGAAGTGCTAGCATCTATGTGATTTTCATTGTTAAAAAAAAAAATTTCTATTGCAGCCTATGAGACTTCGCCGTCTATAAGTTGTGGAGTTGATCATTTAATATTAATTCAAGAACAACAAATAGCTATAGCCACTGATCTTGGATTGAGTATTAAACACAAGGAATTTGTTTCTTTAAACCTTCTTTAAAAGAAGTATAAAAGACATTATCTCAGAAAGCTTTGAAAAAGTTGCTACAATTTTCGACATCATATTTATGTGAATTAAGGTTTTCTATCCTCACCTGAATTAAATGTAAAAAGAGAGGAAATATTCAACGTATTTACGAGAAAATGATAGTTTGCATTTCATATATGTATATGCCCAAGCATTGAAGAAATCGCTAAAACACTTCAGGCTAATGTTTCTCATAAAATTTAACCTTAATATATTTAAGATGTGTTTCATTTTATTATTTTTTTCGCGTTATTTTTTCTGTAATATTTAACTTATTTCTCATAAATTTGCATAAAGTGCGATTATAGTTATTTGTAGGATTTTAAATGCACTTCGACTTCAAAATATTTGAGAACCATTGCTTTAGGCTTTTGTTTGTATTTGAATCAACTAAAAAATATTTCGAAAAAAAAAAAACTGAATGAAATTGATTTATACAACTGACCGACTTATTATAAATTTCAAATAAAAAATATCGATGTCTAATTAAAACCATCATTAATTAATTTTTTATAATTTTTTCTAGTTTTAACTCAATTTGATACATGTACATTAAGATATAATTTTTTAATTCATTTACTATGAAAATAATATTTAATGGCAAAGCAAATATATAGTAAATATTACAATTATAATGATTGATGGTATAGTTATGCAATTTTATTTAGCTTAGTAACTTTTTTTAAACCAGAATTAATACTAAAAAAATCTTCAGTTAATTGTTCTTATCCGATAAACTGCTGATTTAATTATTTTAATGTTAGTGATATAATCAAAAGTAATTATCATCCACTTGTTACTCAATAATAATAATAATAATAATATTTTTTGATAAATTAAGTATATAATAAATATTACAATCATAATAATTATAATGATTGATGATATATTTATGCAGTTTTATTTAGCTAATAAAACTTTTTAAACAAGAATTAATACTAAAAAAGTTCTCCAGTTAATTGTTCTTATCAGATAAACTGTTGATTTAATTAAACAAGAATTAATACTAAAAAAGTTCTCCAGTTAATTGTTCTTATCAGATAAACTGTTGATTTAATTATTTTAATGTCAGTGATATAATCAAAAGTAATTATCGTGCAATTGCTAATCAATAATAATAATAATAATATTTCATGATAAAGCAAGTATATAGTAAAAATTACAATCATAATAATTATAATGATTGATGGCATATTTATGCAATTTTATTTAACTTAATAAAACTTTTTTTAAAAAAAAATTAATACGAAAAAAAAATCTTCTCTTAATTGAACTTATCGGATAAACTGCTGATTTAATTATTTTAATGTTAGTGATATAATCAAAAGCAATTATCATCCACTTGCTACTGAAAATCCCCTGGGTTGTAATTGTAGGAGTTAATACTGTGCTCCTTCATAAAGCAATCTCCCTTATTTCGAAGATTCCTTTTTTTTTTTCATGATCTCCAGTGACAGACTGGGGTGAATTTAATTATTTATTTCGTATGGTGTGACTTGGAACTTAATATTTCTTCCTTTACCATTCCAAGATTGATTTTTGTCCTCCTTTTATTGGATTAAGTCACATCTGTTGGGTTTCTAAGCTGTTCCTTCGAACGATAACGATAACTAACTGGCTTCAGGTTAAATTTTTTTTTTCTTTTTTCTCTTTTACGACAAAGCTGGGGAAATTGCTTTCAAATTAATTAATTGGCAAATCATACAGAATTAATGCTATTAGCTTTTAGAGGATTAAAGGTCCGATATAGACCTATAAATATGTAATTCTCATCTGCGCCGCATAAATTATTGCCGTCCATTCTTTTTTAGGATTCTAATTTTAGAACTTATGATCGCTTTTTGAAGTCTTTGAGTCTTGAATTGATTTTTATGGGTAATTATGTTCCAGTTAATTGACTATTAGAATTTTTTTTTTTTTTTTTTTACTTATTTAAAGAAGGAGAATAATTAGCCATTGTGAATCAATTGTATGTAGGCGTTTTAAATTTTTAATGTGCCGTTGCTATAAATATGAATTTTTATTTGCTTTTTGGGGTTAGGTTTATTATCTATTAGTTTTTATTGCATATCGCTTTCTTTCATTTTTAATTTTGTGTTTTGTTAAATTTGATAGTCGAAATTTTTCAAATTGTGTTGGAAATAGAATATTTTGTCCTGATATTTTATAAAAATAGAATTAGTATTGTATTATTTCATACTAGAAAATTTTGCATTTTCATTATGGTATTAGAAGGAAGTTTTGGAATTTTGCAATTTTATTTATTTTTATTTAATTTTAGTGAATATAAACTTTGATTAATTTCAATAAAATCAATTTTAAAGAGGCTTAATTCACATTTTTGGTGTGATTATTGATACCGTTGAGGAAATAAATTTAAATATTATAAGCAACAACATAGTTTCTGAATTTTCAAAATTCATATTTTATTACTACTTTAATTTATGACTTCTTCCATGTAACTTTTGTTACTGATAATTAAGAAAAATATTGTGATATCGTAAATAAGCTACTAAAGAAAGTGCTATGCTGCATAAATAACATTGGCAGAAATAAATTGATTCAGCATTTTAATTTTTAAATGAATAAATTCCTATTCTGATTATTTCTTTTATAAAATAATTTTATTTTCTATACTATATTTCAATAATTATAATTCGTTTCACTATTTCATTAATTTTTATTTTTGAATTTAAATAATGCTAACATGTCTAAATGATTGTCTAAATGTCTAAATCATTTAAATTCGCATAATAAAAACTATTCGTACATCCTTAATTTTTGTGTCCAGTTTAATAATATTGTATCAAAAACTTGTATGCTATAATTACTGATGTGTATGCATATTTCTCTTTTACTGCGATTTTCATTTTTCATTCGATAGAAAAATGCTAGACATTTTGCTTGTACATATATATGAAATATTTAAAATTTTCCTTTATAAGAATATCGCTAAAATATTTTTTTTAAAATGAAATTTGAAGTTAGTTTTGGAGATTTTTTATTAATTACCATAAAATATAATAACCAAACATAAAAAAATACTAAATGTTGGTTTATGGAAAAAATTTTATAAAACATTTATTAATTATTAATTACCTATAAAATTTAGAATTGAGTTCAATTGCTTTTGAGTGCACATTTATCAAAAAATTAGTTTTCTATGGTGATTAAAAGCTATAGTTCAGAAAAGAACGCAATTTTTAACTGTCTAAATATATATATATATATATATGTATTGCAAAAAAAAAATAGTTAATTCTTTGTAAATTGAAAAAATGTCCTCGAGGATGCTTACTTTAGATGTGTTCTATGATGAGAATTATTTCTGTCCGAAGTTTCACTTTAGATCGCCAAATCTTCCAATGATTATCACAATAATCGTTTTTTTTTTTTATTTTTTTTTTTTTTTTTTATTTAAAAACACCTTTTTGTAACAATAAGACATTCAATACTATGATATTTCCATTTACAATTTCTTTAAAAATGTTTTCCCTCAAATAGAATCGAACTAAAAGACAAATAATGTATTCGATTCTTGCTTTAATTTATGTAAAAAAATTAACAAAATCGCAAACGTAAAATGTGCATGGCAATTAGTTAATTTTTCGGCAGAATTAGGAGTTCAACTAGTAAATATAATAGAATTCTTTCTTTGTTGTTGTTGCATTTAACTTTTAAAAAAATTAGTTTCTTACATTTTT
Organism: Caerostris darwini; assembly: GCA_021605075.1. NCBI lineage: Eukaryota > Metazoa > Arthropoda > Arachnida > Araneae > Araneidae > Caerostris > Caerostris darwini. The sequence continues at coordinate 220,195 of BPLQ01007133.1, read as the reverse complement.
AGTGTCTCATTACAGCATAAAAATGAATAAATAAAAAATTAGCAAAATACGTGGGTGTAAAGCAGAAACAAAGCAAAATCAATTATTCTTAGGAATGTAAAGAAACATTTGCTCATCAAAGCAGTCAATCAAAAGTAATCATTGCTTAATCAATGCAGAAGTAAAATAAATTATTCTTAGGAATGAACAGAAACATTTGCTAATCAAAACAGAAGCAGAAGTAGAATCAATTATTCTTAGGAATGAAAGAACATTTTTTAAAAGAATTGCATTATCCTATTACAGCTTGCTTTGAGCATTATAACTGAGCATTATACCTGCATTCTTCTTCAATGGTGCGACAACTCCATGGTGGGCCAAGGCTTTCTGCCTATTTGCAAATTCCGAAACATGAGATGTTTTTATTTTTACTGGGCAGGATTGTCAGCCTTACACCTAACGTTCTACACACATATTCTACCGGGACCTACGCTTTAAAGTGGATTCCGAACCACTACAAACATCCATAGCACTGGCGGGACTGGAACCCGAAACCTGTGGTACTGAATGCCAGAGCGCTAATCAGGTCACAAATAGAACATATTTTAGTTCTTTTTGAAGAGTTTAGGCAAGCAATCATGATGTTTTTATTTTTTTTAATTTATATTCGGTCACTGTTTCTATACGTTATGGTGTTTGTTGTTGAGAGAATTCTAATAATGAATAGCGAATTTACTTTTGATTTTTATTTGATAGTTCATTTTTAAACAAACCCCTCGGGTTTTTTTTTTATTAATTGATGAATATTTGTAAGCTCTTATTGAAAGTGAATTTAAACAAGTTTAGAGTTGAATAACAAAAATATGATTCTGACTTAGATTTCCGAGAAAAAGGTATTTTTAATATTTTTCCTCTATTTTATTATTTTAATCTTCAGATTAAATACCGAACTATATATTTTAAAGAATATAATTGTCGCATCTTCTGATTCGCATTTGAAAAGATAGATATTAATTTCAATTTGTTTTTCAAAATTCTAAATTTTAGCATCACGTGTCTAAATTAAACATTTAAAATATTAAAAAAAAATTTTTATTGCTGTACAACATTTTAAAAATTAAATACAAATCATAATACGAGAATGATTGTCTTTATTAAAATAATTAGTTATTGATTTTAAATAGTTTTTTTTTTCTGTTACTATAAATTTCTACAATTTATAAGATATCATATAAAAACATGAAAATAAATGTCTTCTTAATTATATGCAGATGAAAAAAAAAAAAAACATCAAAAAATTAAGCTCTCTTATATTTATGTTACTGATAAAAAGAAATCAAATAAAAGAAATTTCTAACATATCATTAAACACTTTATATAGCCGTTAACTATAAGTGATTAAAAAATGTATAATACTTCGTTATGCTCAAATATTTATGTATGCTCACATTTAATACATATCTGTTCAGATGTATTTATGTATGCTCAGATTTAATTTATATAAGTTATTTGTATGTTTTAAAGTGTAGGAAAAATGATTGATATAATATTCATTTTTTTATAAGATATCTTGCTTTTATGCTCTATCTTAGTTTATGCTTCTATGTCCTTTCTTATCTTTCATTTATGTACTGTAACTTTTTTGCTACTTATTTAAGCATATCAATAATGTTTTATGCTTTTGAAACATAACTACAGGATAACCACATCATAATATTCCTATTAACTGTGAATGCTATGAAATGTTGTCGTAAACTTATACGACATACTGTTGTTGTCTGAACCTGCCTTCAAATCCATCTTAGTGAAGAACCTAAATTGAAGATAGATTACTAAATTCTTGCTTTCTGTGTTTAAAATGAAAAAAAAAAAAAAAAATAATAATAATAATAATAATAATAAATTTTTTGCCACTGACTGGTTTTTCAAGGGCCCTTATAAAATCTCAGGTTAATTTTGAAACTTATAATCACAAAAATGTAATAGCGTATATTTGTAATACAACGTTTCAATAGTTTACAATATTTTACAGTTGATTACATGTATTCTTTTCTAGACGAACTGTTTTTATGACCCAGGAGAGGTGAGGGATAAAATCATATTAATTGACCACTCATCTAAAAATAAATAGTCGCTAATAGGGTTTTACATAAACTAATTTCCTATTAGTACGGATTTTCTATATTTTAGAGCGATAAAAACATTACAATTCGTGCTAGTAAATCGATATTATGGAAAAGTTCCACAATAGTCCAAATTAATCTTTTTTATTTGTAAAATATTGACAGTTCAATTTTATACGACACAATAAATTTTGAAGATTTAATTTACAAATTACTGATTATATTTTACACAAAAACTCGTAAAAAAATGTAAAACAAAAGTTGAAAATATTAAATTTTCTGTGAATTCTATTATGTATGTTTTATTGATTATTTATACTCTTTATTTGACTACATGTTTATTAACGAAAAATTTACGCAATCATTCATTTAAAGTAATTTAAATCCATGTGTGGTCCTTTTCCAATTTAAATAGATGTGATTTCAAAATAGACCCATACTCAATTATGTGCTGCTAAGCTAAATAATAGTGCAAGCTATATTTATCTAATTATTACTATTACAACTCTAAAAATAAAAAAAAATAGACAGAAAAAAAATACTAAAATTTATAATTTGTGTTTGGAAGGTATAAATTCCTTTTTATATTTACGTTTACGTTTTTTAAAATATGTTTATTGATATGATGCATTTTTGTTTATTCTGATGCTTTCAAATACGTTTTCGCAAGAATGGAGTTTTTATAGATTCTCCGTATGATTGCGAAGTACATTTACATTTTGCGGAATATCAGGCGTGCGTACTGCTTCTATTGTATTCCTTATGAATAAAATTTATTAAATGTTGAAGGCAGCATGGACGCATGCATAATTTAAATGCAATGCCAGTATGGGAATTCAATGCATTATTTTCTCCGGGCATTGTATAATTTAATATCTAAAGGACTAATAAATATCTGCCGAATTTCTTTCGCGTGTATTTTCGCTTCCCTTTCTCCAAACTGTTTTTGCGCTACTTGTAGCACACATTTTTATTTATTTTTAGAAATATTGGAAAAAGAATATGATGCTTTTTATACTACTTTGGGTGATTTATAATTATGCAATTTACATTTGAAGAAAATTTGTTAAAAAAAATTCTTGCATAATAAATTTATTTAAATAAATTTGTAATGCAAGAATATATAGGAAAGTTAGTGAGTAATAAGTATGATAAATATAAGCTTACTTCAAAATCAAATTTGTTAGAGCTTTGTAGATCTGTCTATTATATCAGGGGTGACCAAACTCGGTCCGCCTTGAACATTTTTCCGGCCCGTGATATTTATCACACTTTAACAAAATATATTTATTTTATGATGGTCAAAGTAGTGAAAACCAATGTATTAAAAATATGAATTATTTGTACATCCATATATTTAAAAATGAACTGTCGAAATTATGCGAAAAAATTACTTTGATTTTAAAATAATACTCTTGCAATATGTGATAGATATTGCCTGTTTTATATATGTTTACAGTTATGAGTTAATTACATTTTATTCTGCGAACTCATGATGCGAGAGCATCGATTTACAAAAACTAAGTGAAAGAGAGGAGAAACAAATAACGCACTAGTAAAATAAATATTTTTTAATGATTTCATTTTTTTTTTATTTCATTTACATTTATTTTTTTTATATTTCATTTTTAGTGTTATATATTTCTTTATAATGTGCGTTTAGTATCTTTATTGTTATATTATCTATGCTTACATATAAGAATAATAGTAAACACAATAATAATAACTCATTATGTTTCAATTTTTCACTCCAAAAAATGTCTATAGTGAGTCTGAATCTAATATGGGTATATATAATTTTATATGCGGCCCGCGGAGTTAGGATGCATTTCCAAAGTGGTCCGCAAGATCATTTGGGTTGGCCACCCTAGGTCTTTATATTACATAGAAGAACTGGATTTCAACATTTCGGATATGGATATTTGATGATTATTGTTAAATGATAGAAATAATACAATTTTCTATAATTTTTAATTCATATTAAATATATGTTAAATCATAATTGTTTTTAAAAAATATTTTCCTGTGTATATCTCTCTTTTCATATCTTCGTGCTTTAACGTTTTACTTTTTAATTTTTATTATTTATTTCAAGTTTCCTCTATGTTTACAAATCTTTCGAAGAAAAAAGCTACTAAAAATATTAATTATTTTTCGTTTTAAAATGAGTTTTTACAAAAACCAATACAGAAAAAGTTAAATTAATAATAAAAAAATTATTAAAATTCATTTGTGCATGTCATTGTCTCATTCACTCAAAATTCATTGTCTCATGCAAGGTAAAATAGCTTAATAAAAATATATTTATCGTAAGTTTTTTAGGTCATGATTTTAAAATGAAATTTAAGTAAAAAAATAGAAAAGTTACATTTGGAAGGAAATTAAAAATTAACGGTATTGCAATTTTGAAATTTTTTTTAATATTTAAATATTTCGCTTAAATTTTTTTAAAATTGAAAAAAAATGTCAGTTATTTTTGAAGTTAAATGACTTAAAGAGGAATATCAGATATTCAATAACACAAGAAAGTGTAAAGATCGTAGTGATATCTTTAGTCAAATCTCTCGTTCCTTGAGTTTTGAAAGATAACACATGAAGACATAGAAATGTTGAAACATACAAACTTTTTTCCGAGATAACAGAATACTTTTTCTCATGGGTTTTCTGTTTTAAATTACACGCCAATGGAACGATATTTACTATTTATTTATCAATTAATTTCGAAAGAATACTATGACCTTTATTTATTTCGTTAAACCATAAATATTAAAAATATTATTTCACTGAAGATTTGTCTGCAAGTATACATCACTACAGTAAAAGAAAACAAAAGTCTATATTTGTAGTATCACGTCAAATAATTACTGCGTAGGCGTAATATCTACTTCATACATTTTGAAAGAATCTGCTGGAATTCTTATATATTTTTCTTTGTTTAATTAAACAGAACAATAAATGTAACGTTAATCTATATTGATGATTTTTAATCTAAGATGCTCGACCAGATTCCTGTGTTTCGTTTAAAACATGCTTCTACTTAAAAGAAAATATTTGCTTGAAAGAGGATAAAAATATTGTTGTAGTTCTTCCTTAGCTATATTTCAATATAAAATACATGTATTGACTTTGTTATTTTTGTTTGTTTATATTCTTTTGGTACGTGGTTATAGTGCACGCTGCTTTATTTCCGTTATCATTGAGTTTTCCGTATGTAAACACATTTCTAAATCGTTTCTCGCTTATCAATTTTTTTGCGGATGCCAGTGAAATTATTACGCTAACAAATTATTAAATACTGATAAACTCCATTGTTCAATAGTTATTGAAATACAGATATTTTCTGTATTATATCTAAACGTATTACATACAGTTTACGAAACGTTTTATAGATACTTCGATGAAAACCTGTGAGATATGATTTTTATTCTTAGTAACTTTCATTCTTATTAACTGAACATTTTTTGTTAATATCATTTTATTTGTAGATCTTTATCTTTGAAAGACATCTGCCAAAGCTAATTTTAATATTTGGAAACAATAAAATTCTTTCGAATATCTTAACCATGTCATCTGTCTGTTTTTGTTGAAAACATAATTTTGGCTTTGAATGCAACGTATATCTACTTCCTCGTGGTGCAGTCAGGGCAACATCTGATACGGCAAAATGATCTACAAATAAAGCGTTCATTCTGCCTCTCAGTGTGAATTTCTTAGAGCTCTGCAGTGGAAAGCAGGTAGATTGTCCCAAAACAAGAGAGGATTATTAAAAAGACCATTAGGCGCTCGTCCTTTGAAAATTTTGCTGTTAGAAATAGTCAAGTCCTGGTACGACCCTATTCATGCTATCATCACTGAATGGACAAGAGAAAAATCGGTGGCATTGCTACGGCTTTTCTGTGGTCACGATTGTCTCCGCAAGTAACTTCACAGAATTAAACTCACTCCTGACCTTCTCTGTCTCCTGTTTGATAACCAAGAAGTGGATATGTCTCACCTTGCTTCCTGTTCTGCCTGCTTCTTCATGGAAGTGTTATTAGATTGCCAGACTTAAATTGATGGATTAACTGATGACATTTGTTTCTATCTTGTTCTTTGTATTTATTTTTTTATGGTATCTGTTTTGTAAACTTACCACTGGAAATAAAAAATAATAATTTTGGTTTTCTTTACAAGTAAACCATAATTTAACCATAATTCTATTAACAGATTCAATTGTAAAGATGCAATATTTATCTAATATTCATCGAATTTCGGAAATGTATTTGTTTTTTTAATACGTTACACACATAATTTATTTTCATATGTCCGTATAAAATATGCTATTAGTTAAATGTGTTTATACCGTTTCATCTTATGATATACTATTTATTTGTATTTTTTACTTCAATATTTCCTGAAAAACGTGTTCAGTAAAATAAATAAGACTGTTCATTAAATATTTAAATTATTTAACCTTGGTTACAACCCATTTAACCAAGTATCATAAAAAGAAATACATATTATCAAAGCTGAATGCGCTTTTAATATGCCATCATTATGCTTAGTCATAAATATTCAAACATCCTGTCTTTTTCGCCCTTTTTATCTTCATTGTCTGTGACAATCTCCTTTTCAAAAGATATGAGTGCCTTTATAGAAAGGATGGGCCAAAAACTGTTGGATAAGTAATGTTTTTTCTCATTGTATTTTTACACTTATCAGTATTATCGTTTCTCAGTGTGTTTATTCACAAGCTGATATAAAATTAACCTATGTATTGTAACTATTTTATTATGGCAAAGAAGATAGCATTAAAATAGTTGCTGTAATATCTTATTATTTCCGACCATTATAAGTAAGGATTTTTATATTGTTTCTAATGTTTAAAAATATAAATTCGTCATAATTAAATAAAAAAGAACGTGACTTAATTTTTAATGAAGCAATTTAATTTTTTTCTATATTTATTATTAAAAAACCAACAAATGTTGAGCTGCAAATTTTTGGATGAGAAATATTTCACCTATTCTTAAAATTGCAAAAGATGTGATATTCAAAAGTGTGAGTCACAGTTTCTGTAGAGGCGAATTTTATTACTCGCTAAGACAAAATTTGTACAATTGTTAGCAAATCATTAAATAAAATATTTATGTAGCCAGACTTTGATGTAAGAGGAAATGTGGAATTTTAATTCCAAATGCAAATTTGCTTCTACTGGATTTCATATAAATCCATTCTTAGTTTTCCAATTTGTTTCAGCACTCATTTTAATTTTGAATTTTCGTTTTGTGAATATAGGTATTATTTTTCTGATGTGAGGACAATATTGTAATAGATAATCAATTTTCAATTTGCTCAATTTTTTTTTCATAAAAATCACACCACTAATAACTTTTTATTATGATGTGTTTATTTTTCTATATAAAGTAATGAAAAAAGTTTAAAAACTGTTCACAATTTTGAACAATCTATTTAACTGTGGTGTCTAATTTTTTTTCTCAGTTGAGATATTATTGTATAGATTCTTTAAAATGTTGACTTTTAATATTTTCGAAAATTTAAGTTTTCTTAATATAAAATTTAAATCATTTGAAATTTTAATAGTTTCTATACATGTGAAAATTAAATACATTTATTTATTAATTCATAATTTTTAGTATTGAATTTTTATGTTGTCAAAATTGATTAAATTTCTAGATGATCACCGAACTTTTTATATATCATTGTACTTTACTCATAATTAAATGACAATATAATAATTTACTGTTTATTCGATATAGTTAATTGTGTAGATTAACTGTAGTTTGTGTTTTTATATTTGTTAAATTTGAGAAGAGTACTATATATGTATATATATATACAGTAGAACCTCTGTAAGTCGAGGACACGCCAAATAATTCGAATTATAGATTTTCGACTTATGGAGGATTTCGACTTAAGCAGATTTTGTAAGGAAATATTCAACTTGTAGAGGTTTAAATTCTTTCTAACTTATTTTTAGTTAGAGAGGCAAAATAAATAAAAATTTAAGTTACAGAGGTAAAAAACATGTTTATTTGCAACTTAAAAGTTATATTATGTACTACAATAAAAAATCAAAATAATTCCGAAATCATTTCAAATTATCGAGTTGTAAAGGTTGTAAAATCAAACATTGCTAATGTTCGAGATACAGAGGTCCAATTTTTTTTTTTTCGAGTTATGGAAGGAAAATATATACCAAAATGGCTTGTGGGGATTGAATAATTATTTCGGCATATAGAAGGTTGAAATTTCGAGTTTTGGAGGTTTTCGACTTATCGAGGTTTGACTTAAAGAGGTTTTACTGTATATATATATATTTTAAGAATATTCTTTAAGGAATTTTCTTAAAATATTTAAAAGCAAAAATTAATTAAAGGATTACAAATATGTTTTAATATAACTACGAGCTTTTTTCGTCGATTCGATTTTCATTTAGTCAAGTGCTTTAATGAATAAAACTAATACTAAAAAGATAATTCTAAAATACATTATAGTGATCTTTGGTTGTTCTATTCTAAAAATAAATCAGGTCATTTTTAAAAATTTTAATGTCAGTGATAGAGAACTACAAACCTGTCACATTTTCAATATTGAGAGTCAATTAGCAAAATCAATCCACACCCTATTTCACGAGTGATTTATGACATTGGTGAAACAGAGGTCATATTCACCCACATAACACGTGTGTTCGTAAAAATCCTACATAATCCTACCCGATTTGATCCAAGACGATTAGCCTGAAATTTTAAATTGCTTGTTGTACAATAATGCTCAATAAATAAAAGAAATTAAATTTGGGAAAAAAAAAAAAAAGCAAAGTTTTATGTTATTAATAGCGATTTCGGAATACATTGATTTGTAGAATATTTTTTGTAATCTTTATTTATGTTAATGTGTGAACATTTGCATAGCATGAAAAACAATTACTAAGTTAATTCAATCTGTTTGATTGCATTAAATTACTCATTTAAAGTAGCTTCTGTCTGAATGAGTAATTATATAGGGGAAAAAAAATAGGAATCTTATTTCGTTTATTCAAACACTCCTTGTCCAAATGAATGTGTGAGGTTATTCATCACTTTTTATAAGAACATTTAAATATACTGAGAAGTAATGTTAGAAAATGATGGTTTAAAATTAAATATGTATTAAAAATGGTATTTATTTTTGATAAATTAATTTTATGTAATAGATTTTTGATAATTTCTACTAATTCTCAGATTGAATTTAATTGATATTTGTAACTTAAAATTAAAAATATAAAAGAATTAAAAATTTTTATATTCTGTGTATTTGGAAACTAAAATATTTTTGATATTTTAAAATAAGCATTTATATAAAAAAAATTCATGATTTAATTTTTCCAATTTATCTATTTTTATTTGAACTTTTTATAATTAATGATAAAATAAAATGATTGTGAAATTTAATGTAATAATGTGTTAATAAATTAAATTTACTATGTATTTAAAGTAAATTTTAACTAAACTTTTTAATAATTATAAATTTTATTTTATTAAAAATATTGTCAAATACATTTGTATGAAATTTAATGTAAAGCAATATTCTTTCTAACAAGTAATATAAAAACAAATTTTTTAAAGTCAATTCCTTCTTTTTTTTCACTATATTGCAGAAAGTCCTTTGTAATTAATTTTCATTCATTTTTTTAAGTTTATCTGGCGCCATCTAAAAAAAAAAAATTAATTAATTAAATTTAATTGCTGAATTAATGTTTGAAAAAATCATCAGCATGCTCAGTTGGGTTCATGTCTGTAAAATATGTTGGCCTATCCATATGGACAATAATGTAGTCACGAAGGCTATTCTCCAATTAAACCGAGCTCTGTGTAGTCCAACATTTTCTTAATAATAAGTAATCTATAATTGATACGACAATCTACAGGTTAGTGAGATCATCCAAAGAGATACCTAAGTGTACACACACTGGATCCACCAAATGGTTTCTTACCCCGCCTGACGAATTTACTTTCCCTCCAATTGATGTGCGTATTATGCCCAATTAAACCTTTTATTTTAGCTGCGTAAAGTGAAAGGTACATACAATTTTGGACGACTTGTATACAATTCTTCTTTTTGAAGTCTTCTGCACACAATTGATTTGGATATCAGTCTTCCACTAGGCTGCTATAAGAGAAGATTTGAGGTGTGTTGTTGTAACGGTTCTGCGCCTTCTTGTAGTTAACTACAAATAGTCATCTACGGCACTTCTAGCTGTGGATCTTCCTCGATTGTGCGTTTTAGAAGCTGATTCTGTTCTTAAAAATGCTTTTTACAGTCTGTGAATTATAGAAGAACTCACCTTATGCCATCTGACAATATAGGATTGACTTGGACCTGTTTCTATTTGCCTAATGTCCGCCATCGTAATTCTTCATCATTCATCAATATTCATTCATTCAGTCATCATTCTAAAATATGACTATTTGGAAATTTCACTACGTATTATTCTATTGTAAAAGTTGTGGACACTTTTAAAGCCAAGCAACACGTGCTCTATTATTTTAACGTCGTGTCCTGTAACAGCTTTACTATCTGCGCATCATATTCCGGTGCAGCGTTATTTTATATCTATTGTTTAATTTTTATAAAAACCTACTAATTTTTGACCGTGTTATCGCAATTTTTCTGATTTCTTTTTCTTTTGAAACCAGCGTAATGAATTTAATTATTCTTAAGTCAGAAATGAATCCAGAAAATTATCATTTAAAGTATCCAAATCTTTTATACACGATATTTATTTTTTTAGATAAGATCGAAGAAAACGAATTCCACAAGGAGTACTTTTCAAACGGGAAAAATTACAGCTGTCTTCATTTACTTTATTTTATCTTGCAATAGAAAATACGTAATATTTATAAATTCCACGCGTAATGTTAGGAAAAAAATAATCATCTTAAAGTAAATAGGAAAAATACCGGATTAAAAGTATAGTATGAAATTATATTAATTTAATTTCTTGAAAATTGAAAAAATTTGCTAAGTTGCACTTGTTTAAAGTTGTGGTATAAAATTTCGTTTCTTATAATATCATTTTTTTGTTTTATTGCATAAGATTATCATCTGATCAGTAAATATCACGTAAAAGTTTCTAACATAGTCGAAATATGTTTAAAAAAATTTCTTGTTTGACCATTTAATGTAAGATAATTTTGTAATCCCGAAAATTTCTTTAATGAAATGCGTTTCATCTTGATCTAATTTATTTTTTTTATACTATTAAATGAGATTTTCTTTGTATTAATATAGTCTACTAATAAATTTATAAGCTTTAGTTTCTTTTTAAAGGTTGCATTTCCTTTTGCAAAGGTGAAGGCCATTAGTTGCAAACAATCACTACATGTCTGAGCAACTGTTTGCGGTTTTATAATGGTGATGGGAGGGAGGGGGAATGCGGACCTACTTGTCCAACAACTTACAACAGAACAGAATTTTTCATTGTATTCATTCATATTCTTCATTTATAATATAGAATACCTTTTTGATACGATTTACCAGGAAAAACCTTTGAAATCTTTATTATTTACATTTGTTTAGTAAATAATTATACATTTTAAAGTTAAGATATTAATACTTTTCTGAAAAATCAAATACAACTTGAATACTTTTGTGATTCTATTACTGAGCATAAATTAATTAGATTTACTTCTGCTTAAAATATTTTACTTGAAGAAAAAATGATTTAATTAAAATTTAACTCAATTCTAGTGAATATTTTCTCGTAGAAATTGTCAATAAAAAGCGACTAATAAATTATAATAAAAAAATTAATTAAATAATAATAAAAAACCATTTATTTCTAAACATGCAAAAAGAAAAATTTCAATGATTGATGAAATTTATTGTTATTTGTTTTTATAATGTGTACATGTCGGTAAAAAAAAAATTGTCTTATCTGTTTATAAATATAAAAGTATCAAATTTTCTTCTATTTAAGTAAATAATTTGATTATTTAAAATAATTTTTGATTAAACAGAAATAATTAAATAATTATTTCAATTCTAATTCTGCTATGTGAATGGAAATTAGCAATCGGAATTGATTCGTTAAATGAATAAAATATTTGTGGGCATAAAATAAAAATATTTTGTTATAAGCCTGATGTAAATGGATATATTATTTGATATTATTGTTTTTATTTTCAAAAATAATGGAAGAAAAAAATCATATGCTTTAGTAGACGTAAAAAAAAAAATTTAAAAAAAATGCTAAACGTCAATGTTAGGAACATTATAATTTCATAAAAAAAAATTTCTTTTGTTACTTTTATTAAATTTAGGATAAATTAAGAATAAATAAATACTTTTATTTAAATAAGGATAACTACAAAAAAATCTGTATATTATGCAATGATAATAAACATTTTTTATGCATTAAAAAAAATAACTGTACACCTTACAAATAGAATTTCGTCACGTGTTTGCGTACACCTCCACAGTACGAACAAACCTTTTCGTCGGAGAGGGAGTGGGCGGGACGTCCCTCTATCCTCCCCGGATTATCCGCGCATCCCATTCCGCGGCGTCGCGGATCTGCGTGCTCCCGGACTTCCAAGATGGCGCTGACTTCTATTGCCCGGTTGGACGTTGGCCATCGATTGCCAGCGATACTTTTCCCCGATGAATGAAGTCCTCAATGGCCGGCCTTGAGGACCTCTTGTGCTGTGCCCATCTCCCGTGGTGTCTACGCTAATCCCACCACTCTTCTCTGCAAGTAATTTCGAGTAGAATTTTGAGGGTGGCCCTTTTTATAATCTTATTTTTGAAGAATTTGGAAAGATTGCGCGTGGGCTGTTGTTGTGAGTTAAAAGACGTGCCGTATTTTCGTTTTGTTATTGGCTTGTTTGTACCAGAAAAATGATTCTTACGATTTCATTCATGTGTTTTTAGTCTCTCAGCAGTTTGGAAATGATTCAGTGTTTTTTATGAATGTTTTCACCTCTTAAAATATGAATGTTTTTTTTTTATTTGTTAGTGTAGTGTAGTAACAGGTTTTTATTAATTCGATGGGTTTTTTTTAATTGCTTTGTGTTATTGTTTTGTTTAAAAATAAATTGCTTATAATTTTTTTTTCAATTTCTATTTGGGATGAATAAATAGATAAATTAAATATTAAATATTATTTTTATATCAAATTGATACTCAGAATAAATTTTTTCCAACTTGGGTGATATTTCTGTGTTTATGAAAAGCCATTTCATATTTATTTGTTTATTTCTGAAATTAGCAATAATTTTAGTTTGTTATTGTCAAACTGGGCTAATTTAATTGAATACATTTTCTTTATTTCTACAAAAAAATCTTTATTAATATTTTATCATAACAATAATATGTAAAATATTAATATGTATTCATTTTACATGAATATTAATATTTATATAAAATATCAATATTTTTTTATTTAAAGAATTTACTTTTTTGCACATTTTGGTTTAATAATTGCTATACTGGTAGTAAAAATATGATAAATTATGTTTTATTTTGCTAATAATTATAATATCCTTTTTCTGTTTATTATAATATATATTATGTATTTGTTATGCGTCCCATAACTTCTTTTTTCAGTTTAATATTGCGCTTGTATAGATCAGTTCATTCAATTAACGTGTTTCTCCCGCAGGTTCGCTGGGGGGTCCGAAGAAGGGTTTTGTGAGATGGATGTAATTGCCCCTGGCAGAGAAAGATGCTCATAAAGGAGTATCGCATTCCACTGCCCCTCACCGTCGAGGAGTACAGAATCGCCCAGCTGTATATGATAGCTGTGAGTACTGCCTTTTTCAAACTATTACACACTGCTGAACACAGTATCGTATATACTGCTTAACATTATTATTTATTATTGTCAGTAGTGAAAGAAATATCTCTAATAGTTCCATTAAATTCTAAATGTATTCTCAATTTTTTTTCCTCATTATTTAGTCAATTAATTTAAATACCATATGATAGAATTCAATAACAGATCAAAAATAGATGTATTATAATTTACGGCATAAATTTATTAAAGTGTTCTTAGAAAAATTCTAGAAATATTCATGTGTATTTAATAATGGATTATTATATAATATATTATTAAATAAACAAAGGTAAAGATAAATGTATGTAATTTTAAATGTCTCCTCAGTTTTTTTTTTAATTTTTTTAGTCAAATTAATTTTAATTTAGTAAATTAACTTAAATGCCTTATGATAGAATTCAATAACTGATAAACAAATGTAAAAATAGATGTATTATAATTTACGGCATAAATTTATTAAAGTGTTCTTAGAAAAACTCTAGAAATATTCATGTGTATTTAATAATGGATTATTATATAATATATTATTAAATAAACAAATGTAAAGATAAATGTATGTAATTTTAAATGTCTCCTCAGTTTTTTTTTCTCATTAATTTTAATTTAGTAAATTAACTTAAATGCCATATGATAGAATTCAATAACTAATAGAAAAATAGATGTATTATAATTTACGGCATAAATTTATTAAAGTGTTCTTAGAAAAACTCTAGAAATATTCATGTGTATTTAATAATGGATTATTATATAATATATTATTAAATAAACAAAGGTAAAGATAAATGTATGTAATTTTAAATGTCTCCTCAGTTTTTTTTTCTCATTAATTTTAATTTAGTAAATTAACTTAAATGCCATATGATAGAATTCAATAACTGATAGAAAATAGATGTATTATAATTTACGGCATAAATTTATTAAAGTGTTCTTAGAAAAACTCTAGAAATATTCATGTGTATTTAATAATGGATTATTATATAATATATTATTAAATAAACAAAGGTAAAGATAAATGTATGTAATTTTAAATGTCTCCTCAGTTTTTTTTTTCTCATTAATTTTAATTTAGTAAATTAACTTAAATGCCATATGATAGAATTCAATAACTGATAGAAAATAGATGTATTATAATTTACGGCATAAATTTATTAAAGTGTTCTTAGAAAAACTCTAGAAATATTCATGTGTATTTAATAATGGATTATTATATAATATATTATTAAATAAACAAAGGTAAAGATAAATGTATGTAATTTTAAATGTCTCCTCAGTTTTTTTTTTCTCATTAATTTTAATTTAGTAAATTAACTTAAATGCCATATGATAGAATTCAATAACTGATAGAAAATAGATGTATTATAATTTACGGCATAAATTTATTAAAGTGTTCTTAGAAAAACTCTAGAAATATTCATGTGTATTTAATAATGGATTATTATATAATATATTATTAAATAAACAAAGGTAAAGATAAATGTATGTAATTTTAAATGTCTCCTCAGTTTTTTTTTTTTTTTCTCATTAATTTTAATTTAGTAAATTAACTTAAATGCCATATGATAGAATTCAATAACTAATAGAAAATAGATGTATTATAATTTACGGCATAAATTTATTAAAGTGTTCTTAGAAAAACTCTAGAAATATTCATGTGTATTTAATAATGGATTATTATATAATATATTATTAAATAAACAAAGGTAAAGATAAATGTATGTAATTTTAAATGTCTCCTCAGTTTTTTTTCTCATTAATTTTAATTTAGTAAATTAACTTAAATGCCATATGATAGAATTCAATAACTGATAGAAAATAGATGTATTATAATTTACGGCATAAATTTATTAAACTGTTCTTAGAAAAACTCTAGAAATATTCATGTGTATTTAATAATGGATTATTATATAATATATTATTAAATAAACAAAGGTAAAGATAAATGTATGTAATTTTAAATGTCTCCTCAGTTTTTTTTTTCTCATTAATTTTAATTTAGTAAATTAACTTAAATGCCATATGATAGAATTCAATAACTGATAGAAAATAGATGTATTATAATTTACGGCATAAATTTATTAAACTGTTCTTAGAAAAACTCTAGAAATATTCATGTGTATTTAATAATGGATTATTATATAATATATTATTAAATAAACAAAGGTAAAGATAAATGTATGTAATTTTAAATGTCTCCTCAGTTTTTTTTTTCTCATTAATTTTAATTTAGTAAATTAACTTAAATGCCATATGATAGAATTCAATAACTGATAGAAAATAGATGTATTATAATTTACGGCATAAATTTATTAAACTGTTCTTAGAAAAACTCTAGAAATATTCATGTGTATTTAATAATGGATTATTATATAATATATTATTAAATAAACAAAGGTAAAGATAAATGTATGTAATTTTAAATGTCTCCTCAGTTTTTTTTTCTCATTAATTTTAATTTAGTAAATTAACTTAAATGCCATATGATAGAATTCAATAACTGATAGAAAATAGATGTATTATAATTTACGGCATAAAATTATTCCAGTGTTCTTAGAAAAACTCTAGAAATATTCATGTGTATTTAATAATAGATTATATAGTAAACACAAAGGTAAAGATATGCGTGCATGTTCCAGCATAATTGAAAAATTATAGCACTTAGCATTCTAATTTATTTCGTCGAATTAAATTTTTTTTTTATTTGATGTGAAGTCGAAAATCTCGGAAAAAATCGTCATTATTTACTTTTTTGACTAACTAAAACCATATTATTAACCATATCTACTGCCATGTCTAGTGCCATTTATTAAAGTTTATTTGCCTTTAAAAATTTTCTTAGTAGAATTTTTCTTAAAAATTTAGAGTAGTAAATTTTTGAAGTTATGTGATTGTGTTTCTTTGTAGTATATATATATTTTTTTATTTCAAATGTTCTATTATATAGGCTTATTAGTATTTTGCTTTTTAAATTCTTTTTGTTTATGAATAGTTACTCATAATAAATTTTCTTTTACAATTTACCAAATGAAAATTTACTTTTTCACCTATATGCTTTTCCCAATAAAATTTACCGAAATTAGAAGTAATTTTTTTCATGTAGCCGTACAACTACGGATTATATCTACTAGTGTGTTTTTAAAATGAGGCATTGTACAAAAATCAATACAAATTTAATTGAAAATATTATAACTATTCACACATTTGAGGATTTAATGAGTGAAATAGCGGATTTAGATTTAGTGAAATAACGGATGTAAAATTAACTAATTTTACTATAAGTAGTTATGTAAGATTGATGCTAATATATTTTAAATAACATTCATCTTGTGTAGAAATATATTATGATATATTTTTTTATAAAATTTTAATATATATATAAAGTTTAAATTCTGTATCAATAGTTATCGAAGTCTTTTGACCTCTAAGTACACACCTATATATAGATATATACGAGAGACTACTGTGTGTGTGTGTGTGTGTGTTGTGTTTATATTTCTTCTTGTAATCAGGGGAGCTTTCTCTATATCATTTCATAAAAGAGATTCAAAAATTTATCAAGGAAAATAGGTAAAAGAATAATAATTTATGTAATAATGTACGGCATTTTCACAATGCCAACATTTATTTTAAATGGACTAATGTTATTAATAGTAATAAATGTAAAAATATAGACGATTTTAAATTTATTGATATAAAGTATTTTTATTAAATAAAATAAGTATGAATGAAATGATTTTTATTTATTTATTTTTTAAAGAAAAAAAGCCGTCAAGAAAGCAAAGGAGCTGGAAGCGGTGTTGAAATCCTTGTTAACGAACCGTACTCTGACGGTCCCGGTGGCAGCGGACAATATACCCATAAAGTCTATCACATTGGTAGTCACCTCCCAAGTAAGCTCCTTCCCTTAAAATTAAGTAATTTAATAATTTAACAATGAAAAGTGTTTTTAAAGTAATTTTAAAACTTTGGAAAATATATTTTATAGAAATCTGTGCATTAATTATTCTCCTATTTACAGTTATTTTATTATTATTATTATTATTATTTTTTTTTTTTTTTTAAAGTTTTTTTTTTTTGCTATTAACACCATTTGTCTATTTTTATTTATAATTTCATGTTATTAAAAATCTCATATTATATTTTTATTGTTTCGTTTTACTTAAAACATATGTACTTTAAAATAAACACTTAATTTTTTTTTTCATTTCAAATAAAATATGGCATTTAAATTGATGAATATACTGCTTACATTTTTTAAAATTTTAATTTAATTTATTTTAATTTAGTTGTTTATTTATTTTTGCACTCTTGTAATTGGAAGATTTTACTGATTTATTTTATAAGCATAATTTTATAAGTTTTTATGATTCATAATATCTCTTACAGTATTTCCTTTTAATAAAAATTGTAAATATTATAATTCTTTAAAGTGCATTCTTTGTTGAAGTTATCAATATTTTATTCCTTTTTTTTTAAATTATATATCTTACTGATACTGAACCGCTCATTTTAATTTAAGAAATAACTAAATATAAATATAAGAAAGTGTTGTTGTTTAATTAGTTTTATTTACCTTATGCTAAATTATTAATTAATACTTTCTTAAAACTATGTATTAAACACTTAAAGTTAACTTATTTATTTTGGCTATATTTCTTACTACGAATGCCTTGTGATTATTTGTTTCCATTGCTGCATTAGGTTGGTTCAAAGCTCTCTTACCGAAATCTGCACTAACAGCCGAGGAAGAAGCCTGGAATGCGTATCCTTACACCAAAACTCGCTACACATCACCTTTTGTCGAGAAGTTTTTCATAGAAATCGAAACCAAGTACATTGATGATGCAGGCGTTCAAGACAACGTGTTTAATCTCTCTGGCAGTGAGATGAGAAACAGAAGTGTGGGTAAGCTTTATTTTATATCCCTTCTATGTTTTAACACATTGATTCCTAAATTGTATAGGGCGATACCTATTTTTTTTACTGTTAAACTATTTTAATTCATTTAATAAAATACTGAAAAGAGTCAATTTCAAAATTATAGTATGTTTATTGTATTGTGTTTTAAAAGAAAATGGTGCTTGTTCATTTGCAACGTTTGTTTTCGACGATAATATTAAAACAAGTAATATAAAAAAAAAATTTTAAAGTCATTTCCTACTTTTTAAGTTGAAATTTTCCTCTTACATCTGGCGCCATCTGTTGGTAGATACATGCAACTTAAATAAAAAAAATTAATTAATTAATTAAATTTAATTAATAAATTAATATTTGAAAAAACTGTATTAACATCAAGTGTCATTCACTACAAGTTCAAAAAAATGTATTTGAACTTGAGTGGATGAATAAAAAATATTTTATTAACGATTGAAAATTTGAACACTATATATGTAGGGAGAGTGTGGACTAATAGTACGAATTGAATAAAAAAACATTTTTGAATAATTATTTTTATATTTGAAGATTGACTTAATTATTAGAGAACTTATCTTTATAGCAGAGGTGGGAGTTGGAAAAAATTTTCCCACTCATGAATCGGATTTTTTTTGTACTGACTCCTAACTTCTGACTCTTTTCAATAATTTTATGTACTATGATTTTTATTAATGGATTTAGAAACATTTGTGAAACAAATTTAATGACATTTATTGACTGTGTGGGCACAATACTATATCTTTAAAGTTACAAAAAGTATTAAGTATTATTATACTTTTTGCAACTTTCAAGATATAGTATTTGCCCTAACTTTAAAAGACATTTTTATAATTTAAATTTGCTTACAAAAAATACAAATGTCCTATGAAAATAACTGTACCAAATTAACGTGTACCAAAGTATTATAGAATAGGTTAAGACACCCAAAAGAAAATTGTACATCACAAAATTGTTATATTTGTAATGTATTATATTTTCTTTCTTCTTAATAATGGAATAGCTTCTAAAGAATCTTCTTTCATCGTAGATCCCAGATGATTATTTTCTCAGTCTTATAAAAAGCTAACACTTAGTTAGTATGCTGCTAAAAGAGTAAATGTCTTTGCTACTAGTGGTATTATTGAAGGAAGAAATTAAATTGTCTCCTTAACATTTAATTTTAACATTAATTCCTAAAATTTGGAGGGGGGGGATTATTTTTATAAAAGAGTTGGGATTCGGATTTTTAAAGCAAGCTTACTCCTTGCTCAGCACTGTGATTTTGAAACCTCACCTCTGCTTTATAGAATTGTTTTGTCTATACAATATCTATATAATTTTTTTTTTTTTTTTTTTTTTTTTGTAATAAGAATCAAATCGAAATTATAGTTTCTTATTCATTCTTAAGGATCTATCTTTATAGCAATGTTTTTGTAACCATTCCAATTTAAAGCAACAAAACATTCAAATAAAGGTGTATTATGTAAAGGTAATTAGTGGATTTGTATTCAATCAAACTTCAATACATTATTTCTAAGAAACTTTGAAACAGAATTCTTGTGATATGATATTACATTTTTTATTAAAAATAGGTAACATTATAAAATATTTTACAATAGTCAATATTATACAATATATATAATACTATACAATAGTCAGTAAGGCATTTTTTTCAAATCATTGAAAGCCACTGTAATTGAAGTAACAGGTTTTGTCTTCAAATATTTCATTTTTCCGAAATTTTTTTATACATTTTGCAGCATGTTTTATGAGATCCAAATTATTTTTAGTGTAATATTTCTGTCAAATTTGTTCAAAATCATACGGTGAAAGATAAATGTCACACGTCAAAATTTGCAAATGAGAGAGAAAAGGAAGGCAAGTTATCAGATAATGTTTACATTTCTTTATTGAATGACCACTTCTAATATTTCATTTCAGATTTGATAGATGTTGTAAAAGATCAATTGTATGGTTCTGATTATTGCCAAGAAGAAGATCCCAAACTGTTTTTGTCATCCAAAACAAACAGGGGACCTCTTCAAGATGAGTGGCTGGAAGAATATCGCACAGGAAAATTGCCACCAGGCAAATCGATCATGTGCGCTTATAAAGTGTGCAGAGTGGAGTTTCGATACTGGGGAATGCAAACAAAAATCGAAAAGTTTATCCATGATATTGGTAAGTTTACTCGTAATTTAAGACTGGAAAAAATTTTGATGTCATTAACAGTAAATCGAAATCAAATATGAATATGATATTTTTATTATAAAATTTAATCTTAAGAATGTCTAAATATATAAAACAAGTAATATATAAAAAAAAAATTGAAAAGTCAATCCCTACTTTTTTTTTAACTTGCAAAAAAGTTCTTTGCAAATAAAGTTGAAATTTTCCTCTTACATCTGGCGCCATCTATTATTAGATACATGCAACTTAAATATAAAAAAAACTAAAATTAATTAATTAAATTTAATTAATGAATTAATATTTGAAAAAACTGTATTAACATCAAGTGCCATCCACTACAAGTTCAAAAAACGTATTTGAACTTGAGTAGATGAATAAAAAGTATTTTATTAACAATTAAAAATTTGAACAAGACATATATAGTGAGTGTGTGAACTAATAGTAGGAATGGAAAAAAAGGATTGTTTTTTATGTTCATAATATTTTTTCACTAAAATGGGCAAGTGTTTCAGGATATTTTAATTGATATTGCCAAAACATTTTAAAATATTGAAGACAGTGTAATTGTTATCCACTACAGTTATGCAAGCACTAATATAATTATGTTTATTCTTTTATAAAAAAAAACAAAAAATAAATTTTGCAAATAAATTTGACATTCCTAATCAATGCAATCAATAAATTTAATTGGTTTACTAATAAAAAAAAAACAGGATATCGAATAGCTTAATTAAAGACCGCATGAAGAATGATTATTGATAAGAAATCAAAATGTCGAAAAAGAATGAAATTGTTTATGTATCGGCTAATTGATAAATTATAATTGGTCTAAGTCTTGAAGGTTGAAATTCTTTTTTTGTATACATTTTTCTTTTATGTATTGATTTATGATATTGAATATTTATTAGCTGTAAGAAGAGATTGATATGAAATTTTGATGATTGTAATAAATTTTGAAATAGCTAATTTTTTAGAAATTTAAATATGCAGAGAGTGATTATAATAATTTGATATTTGTTCATTCTGACTGATAAATAATTAACTTTCATTTCTTCTAAAATCAAACCAAATTTTTATTATTTAACCAGTATTTTATTTTTTTCTTAGAAACTATTGAATTGGGGGGAGGGGGAAACAACTAAATAATATTTATCTGCTTTTAAACATAATAATAATAGAATATTTGATAAAATAGTACCCATAATTTAATACATACACAATTTTATCACTTTTTGTTTTAACTTCTTTTGATCCAAATGCTGTTGGAAAATTCATTTATAATATAGTCAAATATCCATTTTTAAGCTTTACGGAAAACTATGCTTCGTGCCCATAGACAAGCTTGGGCATGGCAAGATGAGTGGCATGGACTTACCATGGATGACATCCGCCGGTTAGAGAGAGAAACCCAAGAAGAGCTTGCTAAAAAAATGTGCAATGAAGAAGAAGCTCAGCCATCGGTACATCCTAGTCCTTCTGCTCTGTCAGGGCAGGAAGTGGATTTAACAGCTATTGATAAGGATAAAGACAATGATAATTGTGTTTGTCTGGAAGGCAGTCCGTCGCCCAATAGACCAAAGAGGTTGCGAAATTTATCAGTTGCAAATGTTGGAGCCGAAAATGTTGGGGATGACGGGAGGCAGAAGTTGTGGTCTAGAAGTGGTTCCAGGACAGCTCTTTGCTCTCCTAGTAAGTATATAAGTTTAAATAAACAGATAAATCATGTGAGAACAATTTAATATTATTTTTAATATTAAATCTGAAATATAGTGAATAATTATTTGAAATACTTTAAAATGGATGTTAAATAAATGCAAAAAAGTAGAAAAAAAAATTGAAAAAAGTATGCCTGACGAAGACTCGCCAAATATGGATAACTACTGCTATTTCAAACTATGCGAATTTTTTGCGATTTAAAATTAATGCTACCAGATAATACACTAAAATACATTTCTAAAATAATTATTTTTTTTTTTTTTTTAATTATTATGTAAAATTATCAAAATTGGTAGATGGCAATTTGAGAAAAAATCTGAAGTCGTTTGCTGATTACATCTTTTGAAAGAATAAAATAAGCTAAAATAAAGTATGTATCTCCGATTCTAGAAACATACGCAAGTTGTGTTGATACAGAAATGTTTTATATGCATTTTAAAACCATGAACAGAGGGTTACATTTATCAAAAATTGAACAAGGCAAAATAATAAGTTTTAACGACGCTGGTTACAGTGGTACTGAAATGACATGAAAAATTGGAAGATCAGAGGCTGAGTTAATCGTTTTCTCCTTAATCCTGGTAGATATGGCACAAAACCTCGAATACAAAGACCAAATATAATTTCTTTGAGGCAAGAGAGGCAAAATATAAAGGCTTGCCAGCAAGCTAATACTGTCTTCCTCTCAAATCAAAGTTGCCCTGCACTAGCTGAACAATAGAGAAATGTACTGCACAGAAATCCTAATGTTTTATACAAGAAGTTGAAACAGAAGATCAAACAGCTCAGGGTGGAACAATTAAATTAAACAACCAATAGTTATACTACCACACCACATCACTGTGCCTTAGAGTTGAGTTGCCCCTTTTATAGTTTGGGAATAATGTGAGTGAGAAGAAGTCCGATTGGTCTCTGTGACGCTCTACGGTCATAGGAGACCGGGAACTATGGCTTAAAGTGGATTCCGAACACCACTACAAACATCCATGGCACCGCCGGGATTCGAACCCGATATCTGTGGTAATGAGAGCCAGAGCGCTACTCAGCCATCAGGCCTCAACGAATAGCTATATAAAAAAAATAGAAATTTTTTATTATTTTACAGTCGATGGTTCTGACGATGTGGCTAAAATTTGTTTGCCGCAGCTTGGCCAAAACTGGTCCTTGTGACATTAAACCTCACCAACCGCCCAACCTGACGTTGTTGTTACCCGTTTCAAGGGGGATAGAAGATCTATTTCCTTAAAAAATTATATTAACATTGATCAAGATTGTAACACTTTATATTTAAATAAAAATATATGAAAACTTTATTAATTTGTACAGTATTAATAATACTGTTTTGTCATATTTAAATATTTTTAACTCTATTTACATCAAAGTGTTTTATTGTAGAAGTAAATTAATTGTAGAGTTACCATGGGAATTGGGTTTTAAGATTCCAAATTTCGGCTGTGGACTTTATGCATACATATTTTTTTTAATCAAGAAAGTTGAGAATATTTTATGTGGAAATTCATTTTCCTTGCAACAAGGGCAATTTTTTATATTAAGTAGAAATGTAAAATTTTTTTCATTCTTCAGCACAATCCATTTCTAAGCTGAGCAGAACCAAATATTTGGAAGGTGCAAAAATTGTTTATTTATTAATAGAAAAATTAGCTTAGAATTATTAATTAAATTTGATATTTAAAAGAAAACGCTGTTTACTATAAACGAAAGTAATAACCAAAGTGATAACGATAAATAAAAGTGTTCTTTAAAAAAAAACGTAATTATTTCAGGTGGTAGCTCAAATGCTAGCTTCGATCTTCAGATTGCTAATTGGAGAATGGAAAGCATTGTGAGAGATTCCGAAACCAGTTCAGATGAAGAATTTTTTGATGCTGAAGGTAATATTTTTATAGATTTTTCTGTGCAATATTAAAATCTGCATACTTTTTTATATTAATTTTCTTTGTGCCATATTTCAGAAAATGTTGTTGAAGCTTTAACTTTGGCAAGATGGAGCTCTGTCGATTTGATTCCTGATGATGAGGATAAAGATCAAAGTACCCCAGAACCTCCTGATTTTAGAGATGGTATAGTTTTCATGTCAACATTTTATTATTATTTTTTTTTTCTTCGTATAATAGTAATTTTCATTGTTGGTAACATTGTCTTTTTAAAATTATATTAAAGAATCAAATACATCAATTATGAGAACATATAAAATTATTCATTATAGAGAAACATTGATTAAAATTGAACAATTTTTTTTTTCTAAAACAAGTTTTGATATAGTGCATAAAAATGTATTTAATGTTAAGCATTAAAAATAATCAAACATTGACATTAAATAAGCATATTTATAAAAGAGTAATCTAATTTTTCCCTTTTTAAAGTGATAAAAAAGAAAGGTCATTCAATAATTAACTTCAATTTTTTTATAGAAATCAGAGATCTTTTCTAAAATAACCTTAGTACTCAATAACATCTTATCCACTAATGTTTAATATAAGACTTTGTATTTGATTTTTATAAATCTTAATTTAATTGTTACTTTTAACACTAGTATGATATTGAAAAAAAAAATTTTTTTTCTATTTAATAGGAAATGAAATATGAAAATAATTTATACATAAAATTTCTGATAATTTCAATGTAGAAAGAATTGTGTAAGAAAATTGAATTCTAATTTAATAATTCATTTATTTATGTTATTTCTTTTTAATAGTACTTTAAGTACTTGTATTTTTCATGACTAATATACAGCTTAAGTATTTATATAAAATTATATTTTTCAGTTTTATATTTGCAAACTAAGGTAAATGAAATTTTTATAATTAAGACATATTGCTCATTTGATATATATATATATAGAAAATTTAATGAAAATAAATTTGTTTGTATACACACTCCATTATAAATGTTTCATAAAAATACCTCTACTTCACTATAATGGGTATTTGTTTCTATTAAAATGCATTTATATTTCATTTATAAGTATAATTTTGTATTTAATAACGTATCTATGTATCTTTTTTTTTTAAATTACTTAATTTTCTGCCTTTAATCTGTTGAGGCATATAATTCGTCATTGATGTGCATTTGAATAGTTGCTTTCTTTTACTTTCCTTTTATGTATAAATTTTCGTTTTTAAATGGGGAGCAGAGATATTAAATTAGAATAACATTTTTCAAACTTGGTATTTTAGATGCCAAAATAATATTTAAAAATAAAATTATATATTAAACATAGTGAAAATCATTTATAAGATACATGTAGGAAAATACAGTTATAAAAAGAGTATTTACCAGAAAATTTTATGAAAATATAACTAAGTACAGGTAAAATAAACAAAATGCTCCTTGTGATTAGTGTATGTACAATTGAAATAAATATTGAAACTTAAAATCTATAATTATTCTATTTTGAATAGAACAAATTTAAAATAAATTGTAATCTTTTAATTTATTAGAGGATGGAAACTTAGTAAAATTAGAGATATTAACTCAGTTAATTAAATTAAGTAACTCAGTAAAATTAGTCAGTGAAAGAATTCTTTTAATTATCTTCGAAAGGAAAGCATTTTTAAGTTGGGCTTTTTTAGATGTTATTTTTTATCATTATTTAGACATACATACCTTCGACACAAGACTTTTGATTGTATGCAGTGGCCAATAATGCACATTGAAAAAGTTTTTTCTCTTGTAAATAACTGTAATATGACTTTGAGATTAAAATACAAAATATTTACTAATGATAAAATTGATGTAATTGGATTTTTTCTTGATATGTTTTCTGTATATATTCATGTCTGAAAGGCATTTTATACAGCACATTTCTATTCAGGAAGTGAAAGTGTATTATCATCAAAAATACATTTCTAATTATGTCTGATAATTATTTTTTAATTTTTTTTAAATTAATATGATGGCAGTTTTGTTCATAATCAAAGGAAGATATCCAAAGGTATCCAATAAACTTAATGTTGGTAAAATTTATGGCTTATGAAATTAAAGTCTTCTGCTTATTAGTCATATCAGAGTCAAAAATATATTTTATTTTTCATTAACCTTATTTATTGCGTTATTCTATGAATAAAAAGATTCTTAATCATAGTAAATAGAATTTAATTGTTTCAAAAAATATCTTTTGCTGGCAATTACTATCCTTCAGAACTGTTTAAATACTAATAATATATCAGCATTTAAATATAAAAGTTCTTTAATTGAATGATCTACATAATTACTTTTGAATCAGACAATATTTTTTTCCTTCAGAATTGACTTTTAGCTTCTAATTGTTCAAAAACCAATTAAATAAATATTGTAAAAACTGAATTATTTACAGGCATATAAAACAAATAAAATAATTATTGCAAAATGAATTCAGTATCCTAAATATGATTCAGATCGTCTTCCTTTCATTAAAGTAACTGATTTATAAAATAAACAGATTTTATACTGTATCTTTCCAATTTTTTTTCAATAAATTATTTTTCTTATATTTCAGACAGCATATTTTCTAATTCTTATATCAAGAAAGTTCAGAACGAGCATGCTCATGTTCGTCCACCAAGTGTTGGGTCTGCTTGTCCTGCTACTCGTACCAGCTTAGATACATCTTTACCTTCAACCCCTACTGCCTCACCTGCTCATCAATCTTCATGCACCACTACTGTCCTAGCTCTAGTCATGCATGCTGGCAGTGTATTAGACTCTGGTATTGAACCCACAGCCAACAAGAAAACTGACGTTCATACATTTGCAGGCTCTTTTGAGGCCGTTATGAGGCAGCATTATCCTGCCCTTTTAGGACATTTGAGTGTTCGTTTAGTGTCCTGTGCCGCTGTGTGTTCTGAAGCTCTTGCTGTTTTATCCAAGTAAGTTTATATTTAAATGATTGATGTAAAAGGATTTTTTTTCAAAATAATAGTTTATAGTTTCAAATAATTTAACTTTATTTGAAATAATATAATTATGTCTAAGATCAAACAATGTAGAATTTTTAAATTTTGCCCCTTTTCAACAAATTTCTTAATTTTTTGTCCTAATTTCTATGTTAAAATTAAATTAAAAAGTATATTAATGTTAAGTTAATGTTATTTGAATACAACTAAGTAAATAGAATGAAAATTTTATAATTATGTTAGTCATAGTTGGTTATGGTGCTATATAGTCTTTTTTTTTTATTTACTCTATAATAATTTTCATTATATTTATTGTTGAAGTCTTCATAACATTCAGTAAGTAAAATCAAAAATGGAAAATATATGAAAGACAAATAATTCCATCCAATATTAATTCTCTGCAATTTTTTAAGTGGAACTTGGAAAAGTTTTTAAATATATCATATGTTTCTTTATATATGTTTCATTTTAGCTAGTTTTGAATGCATTTAATTTTTAATGAAATGAAATACATTTAATTTTTTTTGTTTCATTAATCTTGTAAATTTATAATTTATAGTTCCAAATTGTTTTGCATTGAAATAAATATCTTATTTATTTTTAAAAATTAAAGTTATTTAATTATACATTATGTAGTAAATTTCATCTAAATCCTGCAAAATCTCATTAATTTTATGCTATCTGTTAAAATTTATTTGTAGCTTAAGCCCCTACAGTTTTCAGTCATCTCCTTCAGCAGTAGAAGTAATATATCACTCATATGATTCTATACCACTTGGAGCACTACCCTTATTTGCTATATCCGCTCCAGAATATCAAGAAAATGTTACTGCTGTTATAACTGCTGCTAATGAAGTATATAAAGAATTTCTCCAATCTGACGAAGGAATAGGATTTAATGGCCAGGTAAGTCAATGATATTTTTTTTATTTTTAATTTTTTTGAAAATCAAACATTTATCTGCAAATGTTTCCCTTGGTTTATACAGTTATATATATAATGGACATAATACTAATTAGTGAAAAATATATTAAATAATGCAGTATATTACGTAATACTGCATTATTTAATCTATTTTTCAATAATTAGTATTATGCCCATAATGCCATAAAAACTTATTTGTTGTAAAAAATTTCAATAATATGCATATTACAGTTTTGAAGTTTTTCTTTATTCTATTGGGCAGTGTTTATTAATACTATAATTTGTCTCAAAAGTGCTTCAAACATTAAAAATATTATTATATTGATTTAAAAAGTTATTTTTTTTATTTTTAGAAATTAATACTTTATTGTACACTGTAATATTTTATTTATTTTTTTTTTAATGCATAATGACTAATATATATTTTTAAATTTCACAGATTATATGAATATATTTACAAATATAAGTATTTAATTAACAAAATTTTTTCAGGTAATTATTGTGGCTGACAGTGTTGCTTCGTTAATGGCATATGATGCCTTGTGCCGTAATGCTCGCTATGAAGGACGTTTTGGAAGTGAAACCAGTATTAATGATCCTGACGCCGTACAGAATCAGCCATTATCAGCTCGTAGCAATCCTTTGATATCAATTAGTGATGGAGGTTCTGTAGATGAAGGTGTATCAATGGATACTAGACCACATCGGCAAAGTAGTCAAAATGCCAAAATTTATCGTAAATCACATTCTCATCCCCAAGAATCAGAACCACCCCATTGTGATAATATTCAGTAAATACTTATTTAATTATTTCTTTTCATTACACTAAATATTTTTCATCCATTTTGATTATAAACTACTTTTTGATGCTGTACAGAATAAGCAGATTTATAATTTTAGAATTAAATGGGCATGTTTATAAAACTTTTATTTACTTTTATTATTTATTTGCTATTTTATTATACTTTTATTTTATTTTATTTATGCTTGTATTCTAAAGAATCATTTATTCAATTAGATGCAATCTCTAAAGTAAAGCTTATTAAATGTTGTGATATTTTATGTTTTTTTAAATAAAATGATACTAAATTATTATATTTTTAAAAATTTATAACCAAATACAAAATTTGTTTGTATTTTTAAAAAAAAAAACGTTCTATAAACACTTTTCTACTTTTATTTATAGAGTCAATCGTTTATTATCAGCACCAAATACCAGACGCCATAGTTCTGCTTCTAATGATCAAAGTTCTCATCTAAAGTTAGAATTTGAAGTGAGTGATTTCTTCATGTTTGGGAGCCCATTAGGTACAGTTCTTGCTTACAGAAAAATGCTGACTTTTGATGACAAGAGCAGTGAGTAACAATTGTGTGCTTACCTACTATTAATTATACCATTGTTAAATTATAATAATCTCTTTTACCAAATAATTTTCAATGAAAACTTCAACAAAAATTTTTTCCAATTTTATTCTTTGTTATGCTTTAATTATTTATAATGATAGATGTATATGCTATAAATTTTTTTAAGATATTGTAGTAACATAATAATTAATTTGTTATATGTTCAATTATGCTTGCATTTTACAGGAGCTTGTGAAAAAAAGAATTTTATTAATATATATATCTATATATTTTTTTATTTAGGTCCTCCTCCGCGACCGTCCTGTAGTCAAGTCTACAATTTATTCCACCCAACAAATCCATGTGCATCTCGTATTGAACCGCTGTTAAGTGCGCGTTTCTCCCAACTATCACCCATTAACATTCCTCGATACCAAAAATATCCTCTTGGAGATGGGCAGCCTTTACATTTATGTGAGTATATGTTCTTAAACTTATCATATTTAAATTAATACTGGTGTTTAAATATTTTAATTTGATATGCAATGCAGTGAAGATTATGTTAGTTGTATTTGTTTTACTTTGAAATTTTTTGCTTAATTTTAACATTGTTTTTCATTTATAAATAATTGCATAAAAAATTATTCCTTGTAAAAATTTAATTAATATAAAATGTTTTGATAAATTGATTGAATTTTCATATGAAGATTTCATTGGAATAATTATATTTATAATTATTTTATTATAAATTTACTTTAAATTAAGTAAAAAAGTTTTTGTTATTTATTATTTAAATTACACTATTATCAAAGATTCTTAAATTACTTCCCTCGCCATTTTTTTTGCTTATATTTTCAGAATTTCTTAGATATATGGAAAAATTTAATGTTATAATTATTATTCAAATTAATTTTATTTTTAATTATTTTGTTCTAAGGATTGTATATACATCTGTTATGTAAACTGGAATAACAAAAAAAATAATAAATTAATTAAAAAATTAATAATAATAAATAAAATTAGTTATATAAAATAAATTAATTAATTAATAATTATAAATAAATAAATAAATAATTTATTATTATTATTTTTATATGACCAATCTAAAATCTAAGAATAAATTCAAAATTCCCTAAATTACATTACTACTACAAGAACAAATAACAATCTATGATGTCAGAATCTATGTGAGTGAATATTTATGTAAAGGCTTTTAAGAATGTATCTATCACTTAAAAAAGAGATTTATTTAAGTATATTATTACAAATTAAACTCTCCAATCCATATAGAATAAAGAAAAGAAATAATTGGAAAATACAAATTATTGATATGATGCTTTCTTATAGATGAGAAATTTTGTAGTTTTATATCACAATATTAACAGTGATTGAAATTTGCAGAAATAGATTAAAAGTATTTATAATTAAAAAATGAATTTTTGTTTATAAAAGTAATAATATTGTTCTAATCAGGTGCAATGTACTGAAATGTACCAAATTTGCTATCAGATTTCCTGATCATTAGAGTCTAATCATGCAGATATCTTCTCATACTCATTTCTGTTTTCCATCTTGGGCACCACTGGTACAGTTACCACATTTCCTTTTCATCACAGGAAGTAAAAGGAGATACTTTAATATATAAATGTTTACTGGCTTTAAGGTGCTTTAAGGTACTTTTCTTCAATAATGACCAACATCATAGTGATATCTTGTATTTCTCTTTGCAAAGCATCACTTAATTTATGATTATGTTGCAGTTTGTACTATTCCTAATTTATAATAAAATCATCTTTCAAAATCTTAATAATGACTTACAGTTAATATTTTATTATATTTATTTATTTTTAATATTTGTTTTTTTTATATTAGTGGAGTATATCCAGACTAATCCACATCTTTTCATGGAAAATCATGGTGTGCGTAGAACAAGTGAAACTAGTATTGCTAGTACAATGTCTGGAATGGTAGACATGGTGCCCATACATACAGTTACATCATGTATGTATAATTTATTGTAAATATTAGCTTGATAATTAATTTTTTCATTAGATGTATTAATTTCTCTTCGTAGATAATGCTAAATAGCGTGAACTATTTCATTTTTCACATTTCTTAGTTTTCTGTCAATAATATATTTATGTCACTCAAATGATATTTCACAAAGTGATTTTTTTTATAGTAACTCAAAAATGGTGGGGTGTAAAACGAATAGATTATGCTCTTTATTGTCCAGAGGGCCTATCAAATTTTCCTACTAATGCCCTTCCACACTTATTTCATGCTAGTTATTGGGAATCAAATGATGTTATTGCTTTTATTTTGAGACAGGTAAGATCACAAATGATACTTTTCGAAATAATTAGTATAATGTGTGAATAAAATAATAAATATATTTTATTGTGTTCATATATGATCATAGTTAATTATTGAAATCATTTCAAATGAAAATATTTAAACTTGTATGTGTATATATAATTATAATAAAAATTTTATTCAAAATTTGCATTAATAAATACAATAAAAATCTCTGCTTTTACCATAACTGAGAGCATCTTAATAATATATTCAATAATCTTTAAAATTATGTTATAGTATCTCAAAATATTAATAGTAGCATTTTTTTTTTCAAAAAGTAAGTTAGCTAAGAGCAAAATTAGCTAATATTTAAAAAAACACTAAGAAATAATCATAAATAACAAATAAGCTTATACTTATTTTAATTGTAAATTCGTTTTATCACTTCCTTTCATTACAACTAGATATATAATTCTAGTTATTGATTAAATTTTTTTGTATACTTTTTTTAATATTGTATTTTATGTACTGTATTATGAAAAGATTAAAATAATTTCTTATGGTGTAAATGATATTGCTTTTCAAATTCTAAAATAAATATTATATAATTAAAATTTCAATTGTGTTCAATAATTACAATAATTTATACATCGGCCTACTTCTCAACGAATAGTGTCCAAATGTTTTTTTAGCTATTTCATTTATCAAGTAGTTCAATTTATATCATTTTTTTATCCATCAAATTTTTATTAATGCCACTTCCATATATTTCATCAAAATGTACAAAATTATTATTATTTACTGTTTTTGGTCTACTTAGAATATTTTAAGTTCTAAATTTCTGATATTTTTTTCCTCCTTTAATTTCATTTATTTAATGATTTGACTTGAGTTGAATAAGTGCTTTGAGATTTATGCTCACATAAACTACTTTATCTTAATTTATCCAAATATTATGCAAATAAAAGACATTGATTGTGAACAATAAATTGTAGTCAAAAATTAAAAAGCTCAAAATTCATGAATCCATGATAGTCTATCATGTGTGATAATCTTATGTTGAGCTTTTGAATGAAAGGAAATACTGCTTGATATTTCTGGCAACCAAAAGCAAAGAATAAAAAATAAAATGAGTTGAATTGATGAAGCAATTGAATTGATTAAATCACAACACTATGAAGTTCGGAAGATAAGAAACTTTTTAATAACACTTATTACAAACTAGAAGCTACTTAAAAATATTGAAGTTCCCCGTCTCTCACGAGGTTACAAGACATTTCATAAAAAATGAAGTACTGAACTCGTCTTTGAATTCGCATCCTCAGTCATGCCGAAAGTCCAAGAACAAGTTAATTAATAGTACTTTGTACCTGAAAGCACTCTGCAGCTTGTTTCTTTAGTCTTCATGTTTCGTACATTGGAACAAAGTGCAAATGGATTTTTGAAAAAAAGAGGCTTCTGCTTGACATATCTCTTTGCTAAATTGTTAAGTTTTCATTGCTTGCTGTTGGTCAGTTCATAGTTATTTCGACTTTTATAATATAAGATAAAATAGTGCATCTTTTAATTTAAATGAAAAGTTCTTCTTTGTAGTATGATATAATCTCCAGGCTTCAATAAAAGAAAAATGGTTGAAGATTTTGAATTTCAGAAAATTTTCTTCGGCTTTGCGTTTAGTACAATTGTTTGTGGCACTGTGTGCTTCACTGCAATTGGCACATTTGGGAATTTGAGCTGAATGCAAATCTATTGGATGATGTGCACTGCAGAATTCGCTAGCAACTGGTTTTTTTACATTTCGTATTTGGATGTGTATATAACGAACATTTTTGACTCTGATGGTAGATATCATAAAATAGAGAAATTTTTTGTATTGTATAAGCCATAATCTGATGTGTTCTGGTAAGATTGTGCCTAAAACAGTGATCAAAACTGGTGTGAAAAGATCAGGCAATATTCAGGGGAGTACAGAATAAAAAAATAAGTCAACAGAAAAAAAAAAAATCCATACCTCTAATAGTTGGATGATGTATAATAATCGTTAAGCAAACTTATACACAACCACACTCATTATTATGTATACCCAATTTAAGAAATTCACAGAAATTCTAACTGTGTTCATCTGCAGATTTAGTGTGTTTATTTAATTTCAAATATTTTTATACATGCTAGTCTGTCAAGGTAATTACAATATTAGGCTCACACACGATTGGTTTTTATTTATAATTTAAAAATCCTTACAAAGTATTTTTTCAATATTTTTGTATTACATTTGAGGAAATTCATTCTACAAATATTTCAAAAATTTCACTGCATCAATTAATAATTGTCTTGTAATGAAACAAATATTTTAGAATAAATTTTATATAAAATCTAATTAGAATTTATTGTGTTTTAGAAAATGTACACTTATTTTTAAAACGGAAATTAAATTTGACAATATCAAATAATAAATGTACGAAAAACGAAGAATAAATTAATCATAAAATATTCTAATATATGAATATTTATTTTAGTATTCTAAGTACTTTTTTATGTCTATAATTTAAATAGTTTTTTTAATCATAAAAATTTACTTTTTTTGTGTGTGAGTCTTACAGTTAATTATTTTTTACTTTCTGTAGTTAATGCGTTCAGACAGTTTGGGAATTCCTGGTGATACTGAAAAAGAAGTTGCTACATTTATCCCTACTCAACCTAGAGAAAAGTGGCTGAAAAAAAGAACATCAGTGAAACTGAAGGTGATTAATAATTTTATTTTTTTAATTATTTTCAACAAATTTGGTAATTTCATTCATGTGTTGATGATTCAAACCTAAATCTGCTATTAAAATATTTGGATTTATGTATAAAACATTTTTTATACTTGTATTTTGATTTTAAAGTTTGTTTATCAATATGTGTCTTTATTATATTATTTATTATACTGATTATTTAAAAATAAAAAGATAGTGCTGTAATAATTAGCCATAAAAATACAATTTAAATAATAAACCATCTTTGTAGAATGTCACTGCAAACCATAGGGCTAATGATATTATTGTAAAGGATGGATTACCACAAGTAATTTCAGCACGCTTCATGTATGGTCCTCTTGATATGGTAGCCCTTACAGGTGAAAAGGTATGTTTCCTTAGTTTTGCTAATAATAAAAATGTAAAAATTTAATTATATATTTTGTTAATAATATAATATATTTAATAATTAATAAAATAATTTATAATATACATAATATTTTAATTTATCAGAGGACATGCTTAGAATCACTAACTAAAACTTGGATTCCTAAAATAAAATAAAAAAATCAATTGGTTAGGAAAAAATGGCTAAAATCTCATTAATATACATTAAATAATTTTCCTCTTACTGTATGTAAAATTTTTATAATTATTGATCAAAATTGATTAAGTTATTTATTACTTTTAGATCTAGTTTAGTTATTATTTTTTGTTTCACTTGTTTAATAAATTTAAATTTTTATACAAATATTTAAGTTACTTTTGTAAAAAGAGTTAATCATATCAAATGTTTCAGTCCATTTTAATTTAAAAAAATATCAAAGAAATGGCATTTTTACCTCACCAAAACAATCCTCCAAAATAAAACTAGAAAGGTTCATACAAAATTTCTCTTACCATTCCAGTTCCCAGGACCAGTTAAGAGTGAGATATCCAAAGGGGCAGGATGTAGGCAAATAATTCCAATATTCTTTTTAAATTACTTTTATTAAGCATATTAATGACGAGATGATACAAAAATTTACTGGACATACAGACAGAGAAACCGCATCTTAGCACGGCTAACTACTAACAAGGAAGTTCCAAAATTCAGCGCGCGAAAAAAAGTTCTTTAACCGAAGTACGGTTGGTTACAGTTAAGAAAGGAAAAGTGTTCGCGTGACATATAAATCAAAAAGTTCTAGTTCGGCATCATTTTCGACAGGCATATTTGATGTAAGCAATTTGTTTATTATATGTTAGTCGTTTTCATTATAATTATGTCATTAAAAATAAATTATTACATGAATTTTTGAAATAATATTGATGATGAATTTTTTTTTCTCTCTTTAAATAATGGTTTTCAAACTTTTACCCTCCCCCTCCGCACCCTGCTTTCCAGCTTACAAAAGAAAATTCTTTTGTTCCATTACACTTTCTCATCATTAAATATCACAATAGGATTTGAGGACTAGGATAGAGTTAATTTATATTTTAGTGATATAAAAAAACAGTGTCTTACAATTCAAAATTAAAGTATTGAAAAATTATTATTAGTTACAATGAATTAATTGTATTGAAGTAGAGCCGTGACAAATAATATATATTTTTCCAAAATTTTTATTCATCATTCATCAATAAAATCTAGCCTGTTTTTAAGATTTTTTTTGTTCATCTGATGTACTATTAGAAAGTTCTCTGTTGGTATAAATAAATATTTTGTTTCATATTGTAACCTGATAATAATCTAATAAAAATTAAAATAAAAAAACATTCATGAAAAATTGATATTTTTAGAAATAAAACGAGGAATATTTTACAAATCAGGGGGTAATTATTAATAAATTAATTTATATAACTAATATTTTAAATTTATAATAATTGAAATTGTGTTTGTTAAAAAGTTTATCCATATTTTTATTCATTTTCTTAAATGATTTAATTTTTATCTGCACATAATACATAGTATCCCCTCATATTTTCCATATATTCATGTTCTCCATCAGGAAAGCATTCCTTTAACTTATTTTTGGCCAATATTTGTTAATGTGAATATAATTTGTAGGTAGACATTCATGTTATGAAGGACCAAAGGCGAGGAGAATGGACTTATTTAGCAACGGAAGTAACTGATAAAAATGGAAGATTATCATATGCCATTCCAAAGGAAAAAGCTCTTGGTTATGGCATGTTTCCTATCAAGCTTGTTGTTTGGTAAATTAAATAATCTAAAATATTTTTTAAAAATTGTTAGCTTGATATTTAAACTGTTTATTTCTAATATGTCAATTCAATTTAAAAAACATAAATTTCACTAATTTATACTGAAGACATTTTGTCATATAAAATAGAATACTCAATACTGCCATTGTAAAAGAAAGATAAGAAATTATATAACAGGAAAAAAATAATAGGTTAAAATCTTAGATGAAAAGATCTCAATATTTATGTCAATTGATATATAATTTAAAAAAGTAAAACACATATCCTTGTAAAATATATTTGTATAAATTTTATTTATGCAATTTAGTATTATTTAGTAATATAATATGCTGTTGATAAAAGAATGCTTAGAATGCTGTTGATAAAATAAATATATATCTGCCTTGTAACTTGATTAGAACTATGAAGTTTTTATGTTTTATTAATTAGTGCTTAAACTTATTGGTCTTCTATAAGTTTTTATTAATTAGTGCAATATAACTATATCAAGCATGAAATATATTCTCATGATCTAAAATTCTTCAGTAATTTGAAAGTGTTTTTTTTTTTTTAATTTTATTATTTGTTTGTAAATATTTCCATGCCTTGATTTTTCAGCGGAGATCACACATCTTTAGACTTCTTCCTTACTGTCATTCCTCCTAAAACTGAATGTGTCGTATTTAGTATTGATGGCTCCTTTACTGCTAGTGTGTCTGTTACTGGCAAAGATCCCAAAGTTAGAGCTGGAGCTGTTGATGTTGTTAGGTAAACTATTATTTATTATTATTTTGCAAAAAAATGTTATAAATTTGAAGATGTACTGAAATTATTTATTTATACATATTTAATAGGTTAAATATTTTTTTAATTCTGAAGTAAGATATAAAGTGCCTTATTTCTTATTATATCCTTAATATATTTTCAACAAATAGGCATTGGCAAGATCTTGGTTACTTGATAATTTACATTACTGGTCGTCCAGACATGCAACAGCGCCGAGTGATGTCCTGGCTTTCGCAGCATAACTTTCCATTAGGTTTAGTGTACTTTGCAGAAGGTATTTCTACAGATCCTTTAAGGCATAAAGCAGAGTATCTTCGGCGATTACAAAACGATGTAAGTTCTTTTTTTTTTGTGCCTCTCTGATTTAAAAAAATTGTATATATAATGAGTTTTGTAAGATTTTATACATAGTTTATAAATCATTAAATGCAAAAAAGAAAAAGTTTAAGGTTGTAGCAGATTGTTTAATGTTAAACTAATTGTTTGTTTAAAAAATACTTCGATTTTACAGGCTGAAGTTGTATTTTACTGTGGTTATGGATCAAGTAAGGAC
This sequence comes from Caerostris darwini, assembly GCA_021605075.1. Lineage (NCBI taxonomy): Eukaryota > Metazoa > Arthropoda > Arachnida > Araneae > Araneidae > Caerostris > Caerostris darwini. The sequence goes on along the minus strand of BPLQ01007133.1, from coordinate 181,739 downwards.
ATTTCTGTATATTCAACAATTGGTCTTCGACCAGATCAAATATATGTGGTAGGAAAAGCTTCTAAAAAACAGCATTTAACAGCTAAGGTAAATATTTTTTTTTTCAGTTGCATAGTACTAATTTTAATAAATAAAAATGAGTAGTTATTATTATTATTTTTTTTAAGACAATGTTTTTGCCGAAAAACTTTTTATCCAAATAAATTGAGATTCAAACATTTTTTTTGAAGTAGAAAGGATACACTCTAAAATATTTCTATATGTAGTTAAAAAAATTATTTCTATTAATTACAATTTTCACCATAAAAAGTTTATGAATAATAAATAAAATTTCAGAGGATAAATTTATTAAAGCTAAATACAGATTATATCTTATTTAAATGTAGGTAATTTTCAATATAATTTCGCACTCTGCATTTCAGTTATGTTTAAAATGTATTTTATTTACTAAAACAATAAACTAGATTTTTTAATAACCTTTAATTAAAATTTTTTTTTGCTTTGATTTTCAAGATATTATCAGATGGATATGCTGCTCATCTTTCTGACTTAAAAGCACCTGGTGTTTCAAGGCCAGCACAAGGCAATGCTCGAATGATTTTATTTCGAGGTTGTTTTGGATTACCTGGACAGACTGGTTCTACAATAAGGCAGCGACGTTCAGCCAAGAGAACAACATCATTTCCACTTTCAGGACAGAGTCAAGAATTACGCTCTGCCATAGATAAAGCTGTTGATGTTAATAGGGCTTCAGAAAGTTCAAGGCAATAACCATTCCTTTGAATATATATGTATAAAAGTTATCTCACCACATTGCAGAACCTTATATGCATTGTTATATTCACTGTTTTTCACTTTTCATTAACTGTATATGTAATTTTTCTTCCCTAGATGTATGTAAAAATTAAATACCATTAGACCACAGCAACTCACATTATCCAAATATGATTTTATTTGCATATAGATTTGCCACCATTGTCACCTAGTCAAAAATATTCCTAATGCAGTAGTAAACTGTGTTTCATAATTGTAAATACCAATGTATAAAATTTGTAAATATGTGCTTGTAACAAAGATGTGTTAACATTTCCTCTTTAAGACCAAAAATGTATTTATTTATTTAATAATATAGACACATCATTCATAAATCATCAGCTTTTGTGTAACACACACACTTGCTGCATTTTTATACAAAGAAATATACAGTAGAATATTTTTGTCTAGATACAATTTCATTCAGACAGACTGCTCAGCTTAATTCCTGCAAAAAAATTTCCTGAAAAATCTTTTTATGTTCTTCATATATTTAAGCATTAGATGTGAATGCATAACATTAATAAATAAGCTAATGCAATTTTAAACAGAAATTAAGTAAATTTGTTGAAATATGCAATATACCTTATGGCACTTTGCACGTATCAATGAAATCTTTTTATATTGTCATTCAGACATTGTCAAGTACCTATTATGCATAGTTCATGTTTCCATTTTATTATCTGTGTTTGTTAAACAGCAAATCCCTTTTGATAAAGAAATTAAAGCAAAAAAGAGTAATTTCAATAGTCAGTGTGTTCCTGGTTGTGTAAAATAAGCTGTTATATGTGTCTAGTGTACAGTTATGTTGAATCTGGTATTAAATATTTAATGTAAAAATTAACCTTGTTAAGCAATGTAAATGGTTTTTAAATTATATATTTAACTTTCCCAGAATAAAGGGAAAAAAATAAATACATGTACCAACTTATCAGCTTTTGTACCAAAACTAAATTCATCCTTCAAAAGAAAAAAAAAATTAGAAATTTTAGTTTTATTCTGTCTATAATCAGTATTAATATTACAATAATTCTACTATAACAACATTTGAGCAGTGTTTATATTTTAATCCCAATAATAAAAATATTTGTGTCAATTGTGGTGTTTGTGTCATAGACAGAATATCTGTTTGTAATTATGTCCCTAAAATGTATATAAAATATAAATATTCTGCACTTTGAATGTGTTTGTTTATTTATATACATTATGAACATTCTTTTAAAAATTCCTGTCGATATTTCAATCTTGCGAAAGATGATGAAGCAAATACAGATTCTGGTGGGTCAGATACTTTGGGGTCATCATAAATTGTAGAGATAAAAAAATCATCCTCAAGAGTTTCGGAATCTCTGTATTTACGCTTTCTTTTTTCTCGAGCAGGACGTCGGTTTAATTTTTCTCCTCGATATCTGCAATGGTGAAACAATTATAATTAAATATTTTTAAAATAATAGCAACTTATATTTTCATAAAAACCTCACATGAAATTTATACATACCCAAAACCTTTTTTATCAAAAGGGCGTTGGCCATCATTAGGAAGTGGTTCTGCTATTCCAGCAGCATTTCTGCCTACTCCTTGACCTTGTTTCCATCCATGAGCTTCAAGAAGTTTCCTTCCTATACCCTGTAAAAATGTTTATGGCATTTTAGTTAAAATATATATGAATATGAGTTAAATTATGATGCACAAGAAAATAAATATCTTACTTTGCTATATTTTTCAAAAGCTGCAAAATCATATAATCGGTCCCTCTCTGTTTCAGTACCAGTTCTATTCTTTTCTTCTAATTTCATCCTAATTAAGTCTTTCATATCTTTATCATTATCTACACCTGCAAAAAACATTTTATGTAAAAATAATTATAATAAAATTAAAACAGAAATCTACAGGTGGATTTCATATATTTTTAAAGATGTAATAAAATACATTTTTGGGCAGTTTGAATTAAATAAAAAAATTAAATACATTTCTTTGAATTAAAAAGAACACAGTTAAGGTAAATATAAATTGGCAGCAATGAATTTTCAGTCCGTAACATTTGTTCCAGTACTCTTCTTAATATAGATAAAATATATGTATACAACTAACCCAAAAATATAACTTTAATTGATTAAAATTATTTTACTTAAAACTTATTTGAGACTAATAGATTTGATATTTATGTGCTTACCAATAACATATTTATAAAGCATTCATTTTTTAGAAAATATAATCAACAATAAAGTAGTTTTAAATATGTTGTCTATTTTATATAGTCATAATGTCAACATTTTTGTTACCTGGTTGTTCATAGATACGAATGTCTATGTCCCAGTCATCGGAAGTTTTAGCATCAAAATCGCCTTCTTTTGCATCCCAATATTGAGCATCAGTATAAAAAACCAAACCAGAGCCTCCTTTTTCCCATTTTAATTCTATTTTTTCTTCAAAGAGTCTTTCTTTATTTCTTTCTTGCCCAGCAACATCATCGTGTAAAGCTTCATGGCGGTCCCATTCTTCTTCCTCAGACTCGGATTCCTATATTAAAAAAATGCATATATAAATACATTGAATCTTTCAATAAGAGATTGTTAAAACTTTGACAAAATAAAGACATATTCATAAAATTGTAAGAAATTTCTGAATATAAATTTTTTTTCCCCTTAAAAAATTAATTTAATTCACATTGTAAATAATATAAAGTTATATATGTAGCATTAATTTTTTCTAAATAGCGTTCAACTAATAATTTTACTATCACTTTACATGAGCAATCTTTAAGAACAATTGTAAATAACTTAATAAAGGATTTACAGCATCATTAAAATATTATAAATAATTCTACAGAATTAGTTTTCATCTTTAGTTCATACTAAAGTAAAGTTTTAAAAAAGAATATTTATGTAAATAGAGATGCAAGATTAAAATTTATATTAATATGTAATACGAAGGTGGAGCAAAATTACAAAAAAATTGAAAAATGTTAAATTAGGTTTAATTGTTATTTAACAATCTATAAACAGTAGTTTGACAAAAAATAATCTACAATTTATAAAGAAAATTCTTGAAATTGATTGCACATTGAGTAATAATTTGAAAATATACCAATAACTTTTAATTATTAAAAGAAGTTTCTGAATTGTTAAAAGTGTGTTTTATAAACTTTTGCATTAATATTTTAGAAAAATGTATAGCATAAAAAAACATCGCTTCAAGCTACAGAAGTGAAAGTAGTCAAAATTTAAATTATGATAAATATTATCAAATTCATATTTTCAATCATGTATATTGTCATGCAAAATAAAAGAAATCTCTCATATTCTTTGATTTATAAATAAACCAGATTTGATTGTGGGTACCACTGAAATTTTCTAAACTAATGTCATATTTTCAGAAAATTCATGATACAAATTAAGGTTCCTAGTCTTTTTCAGCAAATTTGCAACATAAAACTCGAAAAAAAGCTTTACATAGTCTATTCAATATGTTGTATTTTGCTATCACCTACAACAGGGATAGCCAACTAAAATGATCCTGCAGGCCACTTTGGAAATGCATTATAACTCTGCAGACTGCATATAAAATTATACATCATCATATTAGATTTAGATTCACTATAGACATTTTTTGGAGTGAAAAATTGAAACATAATGAGTTATTATTATTGTGTTTACTATTATTCTTACATGTAAACATAGATAATATAATAATAATGATACTAATCGCACATTGTAAAGAAATATATAGCACTAAAAATGAAATATAAAAAATATATATATAAATAAAAAAAAAAATTGAAATCATTAAAAAATATTTATTTTTTAATGTGATATTTGTTTCTCTACTCTTTCACTTAGTTTTTGCGAATTGATTCACGAGCATCATGAATTCACAGAATATAATTTAATTATTCGGTGAACTCATAAATAAAATGGAATTATTTTAAAATCAAAGTTAATTTTTTCTCATCATTTCAACTGTTACTTTTTAAATATATGGATGCACACATAATGTATTTTTTTAATGCATTGGTTTTTCCTATTTTAGCCATTATGAAATAAATATAATTTTCAAAAAATCGATAAATCTCACAGGCCGGAAAAATGTTCAAGGCGGGCCGCGGGTTGGCCATCCCTGGCCTACAGATATAAGAACTTTTTTAAAATATGTATGACAGAGATGGAGAAATACATATAGATTTCTAAAATGTGTAACATAAAATTTTGGAATTTGTACCCTTCAATTTTTCAGAATATAATCACTACTGAATTAAATTATCCTAATTTATTGTGTGATTAGATTACCATGCATAAGGAAAAAAAAATTTAAAATCTTCTAAATTATGGGAGTGGACTTTTATACTAATCTACTAAAAAAATGTAGGTACTTTCCATTAACAGGGAGTTAGTCTATAAGAATAAAAAGGAAAAAAGAAATTAACAAAACTGAAATCTGCTCAGCAAATTTCAACTTATGTAAACATTCGAGAACAGATCAGGAATATGCTAATGTTTAATAATGCATGAGATATATGAAGTAATTGATTGGAATACTACAAGAATGGCCAAATTCAATAGCCACATGAATATAGCAATGTTGAATAGATCAAGAACATCATGAAGAAAGAATTGTTCAAGAATCTCTAAAAGAATATACAAAAGTAACATGCATGTAGTCGTAAATGAAGAATGGAGTATTCCAAATTCTACAAGAAACATTATCACATAAAATACCCAAATGAATATATCAAAGTTTGAATATTGTATGAATATATCAAAGTTTGTGCATAAATGCATAATGAAGAATAAGTATTCTAAATTTTACAAGAATCACTATCACATTCAATAGCCAAGAGAATATATCAAAGTTTGAAAATTCTATGCATAAATGAAGAATGAAGTATTCCAAATATAATAAGAAGCACTATACAGCTCAATAGGCATGGGAAAATGCCATAAGTGATAAATATGTAACTTCAGAAAGAAGGAATTCACCAATGCACTATGAGTACTTATAGCCATTGGATATACAAATGTTTAAAATCCCAAGCCAAAACCTAAAAAGTATTTCAAAACCTTACTACAAAGCACTTCAAGCAAAAGCCAAATTCTCCAGAAAATTCCTGAGGATTAACATTATTCATGAATCATTTCAAGAGTTAAGGGGCCACTTTTCCACCAAAATTTGCAAATTTGGAATGGAGTTTTATTTGCTTGCTGCACTTTTTGGATTGTGCCATGAACCTCTAATTAGGACATCATGTTCACACATGATAACAATTTTAAATGACAAGACTTTTTATTTTTAGAATTGTTTATATGGCTGATTTGTTGCATCAACACCAAAATGAAATATCAGATGTTGGCGAAATTGATATTTGGCTAACGGAAATATACCAAAAAGTATACTAGAAATAATAATAGAATACTATAAATAATTAGAGAATATAAATAACAATGGATTTGGACAGCTGAAAGGGTTACAATGAAACCATTCATTTGGCATTCTTACATCAATGCAACAAGTTTTCCGTTCACAGAAAATAAGACTAGCATAGATTGTATGCAAGACAACAACTGAATGGAAGCAATGTGCTAGTTTCAGATACTGCTACCAAAGTTATAGCTATCATTGTTTTGGCATTTTACTCAACGATTTGATTGGAAAATATTACACCCATTTTACATGCTTGATAACATTTTTGTCCTCATGGGTGATTGACATGTTTGAACTTTACAAGAATTTTTTTTTTTTTTTTTTTTCATTTTGGCAACACAGATTTCAAACTTTGTTAAATTTTTTTGAACAAAAAATGCACTTTGAACTTAAATTTGGAAATATATGGTAAGTAATAAAATAACTTTTCATAATTTTACCTCTTTGTCTTCTTTTTCGTCTTGCTCTAAATCTTCTACAGGTAAGCGTGAACACCATGGCTTTTTGTGAAATGTTGGTTCAAAGTCTGGTAAAGCAGAAATGTTATTTTTGGATCTCAGTTGTTCTCTCTTTGGTCTATAATCAAAACCAACACTACCATAAATTCGTCTTGATCGATTTCTAGGAAATTGTAAACCTAATTTAGAAATTAATGATGGAGGTAATCTGCAAGCTCGTATTTCATTAAGAAAATGATTTGTCTTGGTCCCAATATTTCCATTTGGCATGAAAGTAGGTGGATGCATTTCAATGAGAGATTCAACATCTTGATATGAAAATTCCTCTCGGTCAAGAGGCAAATTTGTGGAAATAGTCCCTTTTTTAAAAGATGTTGACCCTATATGAGTAAGAAAAATTCATTAATTCAGATATGAATCACATTTATAAGTAAAATAAAAATAATGCATAAAACAATTTTTAAATGCCAATATCATTTATTATATATTCATTTTTAAATTCTACTACTTAATATAAACACATGAAATTGCAGTTACATTTACAAATAAAAATTTGATATTAATTGTATCATAATTTACATATTAATTGGAAAAAATATTTAAAATTTTAACAGTATCAGTTTAGCAGAATTTTTTTTAAATCTTTAAAATAATTGTAAGTTGGTTAGTTTAATATCTTTATAGGTATTAAGCACTCTAAATTTCATTTAAATGAAAGGAAAAAAGTGTTTATAATCAATTATTTCAATTTCGGAATATTCCTTAATACAATTTTGCCTTTAATAATAATTTGTTAGCAGTATCTTTGTTGGTATTTATGAAAATCAAATCTTTGCATTCAGATTTAACATTTAACCATGTATCTAAATATCACAAAATCTTTTGCAGAATTTAAATTACTCATCGAATCATGCAATTCATGAAAAGCCAATTCTTGTGAAATTGCATGATAATAGACATTATTACTATTTACTGACGAATTCAGAAAAACCATAATTTCAGATCATAATTTAATTCTAGAGAAAGCAAAAATCGAAAAATCTCATTTGTGAAGAACTTTACATGATGGAACTTATTATTACTTTTTCATACTTAGCATCAGATTTCTTCGCATTCATAAGACAAAATAATGTTTTTAATATTATGATTCATTATTTTATGCAAGCATAGTAAATTTGATCTGAAGCTGAATGTTTATCTGCAATATAACTTTTAACATTTGGAATTTATTTAAATAAATTAAAAAAATTGTTAATAAAGATACTTAATTCACTACAAATTTAACTTGGTGTTGTCTCATGTGGTGCATACATTAAGATTTGATAGGCTCCTTCCATAATTACAGTGGTTTCAAAAAGTTCATGTAAATAATACCTCTTAGAGTCAAACATAATAAAATATTCACTTTAATATAATGCTATTATTAATAAAAAAAACAAAAAAAACACAAGAAAATAATAATAAATGTAAATATAAATACTTAATTCACTAGAAAATTATAATTACTTATTTTTTAAAATCTTTAAATAATTGAAATTTTGGTTAGCTTAATATCTTTATAGGTATTAAAAGCTCTCATTACATTTCAATGAAGGGAAAAAGTCTTTATAATTAATTGTTTCAACTTTGGAGTGAATTAATTATGTTAATTTAACTGACACATAATTAGTAATCAAAAGTAATATGATTAATAACAATATTTTAATAACTTATAATAAAGTTTTTTTATAAATCAACAACTTATCATTATGTTATCTAAGAGGCAGTATATTTAAATTTCATTACAGGAGTCAACTGGCTATAAAAATTGATAATAATAAAATCAAGTAAATTAATAATAAATTAATGATTAAGCAATAATAAATTATAAAAATTGGTAATAAATTGTAGAGGCCACTTGAATAAGTACTGAATAATCGATATTTTTAAAAATAAGAAATCATATTTTAAACTAGGGTGCAAAAAAAGAGTAACAAATTAAAAAAGAAACTATGTGATGAATAAGTTAAAGATTACATGAAATAAGAAAAAAAATATTTTATGTATCACTAATAAACATTATTAATGATACATATAATATTTTATAAAAATCAATCATGATATTACTTTTAGTCTCTATTAAGAAAAATTCACATTAATTGTAGATAGAAAAAATAATTTGATATAAATTAAAAAAATATATGTAAAGAAACTGCATTACAACAAGAGTGACAGAATTATATCATAAATAAGAAAATACTACAGATAATGAATCGTATGCATAATTTAAAGAATCACAGCATTTTTCAATGATCTTCACACAGTGTCAACAAAATAGTAGTGCATCTATATAAAGAGTTATAAATCGGTTTCTGAAATATGTATATTTATAATTGAAGAGATGCATGCAAAGATGCCATTGATATAAAATCAGCGGGAAGTAACTAAAAATAAAGATCAGAAAGAAATACTATATTTTTCTATAGTAATCACTATCCTGAATAGTTTGCAATTGAATGTTAAGTTAGATATTAAATTATGCTTGTAGAATATTTATGATGGTTTAATTAAGATTTAAAACTGAGAATATATAATAAAAAAGTTTAATAAAATACATATTATTAATAATTCTCGTACAAAAATTAAAATCAAAACTAAAACTTAAGCAGAAAGCAATTTAAATACGAACCTGAATGATAAGAATCATCCTCTTTAGAAAGATTAATTCTTTTTAAAAAACAACAAGTTGATAAAGTTTCTCCTTTGTTATCCAGCCAATGTTCACCATTATAAGTTTTGATAAATTCATCTACGCGATCTGGTACAACTTTAATAACACAACAGTTTGATACATTTCTCGATTTTTCACTATCACTTTTATCAATAAGATGGGAAGGTTTTTGAATTTCTGGTCTATGACGAAAATGAAAACAAACAAAACCACCAGTTTCTATGAACGATGAAAAAAAGTTTCTCAGATGTGACGAATGAAATTCTTTAGGTATATTATTTACAATAACATATACGCCATCTCTCTGTTGAACAGAATGTTGCATTTTTAATATAAAATATTTCAGTAAATTTTATAATTAAAAAAATTTAACTTGACTTGATTGATTTGTCACTTTGAGAATTATATATTTCTAAGCACATCTTGTAAACAAACCACAATCAAATGTTTCATAAATATTACGAAACCTTTCTCTTTTCAGTTCAGTTCATTTCGAAATTTTTCGATTCAGAAAAATAATGATGCAAAAGAAAATAATTTAACAAGTGGAATTTGAGAAATAATTAAAAATAATGGACATGTTCCATAATCTTTATTTTGCTTAATTTTTTATTAATGGGTTATTATACTTTAAGCAAAACATTTTTTTTATTCAAGATGTCTAAGTTTTTAAAATGTGCAAACCAAAATTATTTGTCTTAATTATTATTATTTTCATTGAATTAACTTGACAATATTGTGAAATATTTTTTTATGATGTAACAAATATAAACTAAAATCTATCTATAAGAATTTATAAGATTATATATCTCTACAAATTTTTCTTTAGAATTTTGAATTAATTTTTTAATAATTTCTGAAATATTAGAAATCTGATTATTGTGCCTCAAAGAATTTAATTAGTCTTGTCACTTTCATTATAAATTTAATATCCTGCGTGCTATTTTTAAACAATTAAACATACATTTACATTCGTTTTAATTGATTTTTATGAGCCATATAATATAGGAGCCAGCAAGAGTTTTCATTCATCGCTTCAAATTTCTTCATAATTCAAACGAAACTCCCTTTTGGCTTGTGTGGCCAGATGGCCAGTTGGCTAGCGCTCTGGTCCTTGTTACCATAGGTTTCAGGTTCGAATCCTGGCGGTGACATGCATGTTTGTTAGTGGTTCGAAATTCCCTTTAAACTGTAGGTCTTGATCTAATTAGCATAAAATGTGCAAACAAATGACCGTAGAGTGACAAACCAAACCAGAAGATTGATTTATTTCATCGACCCCAATAGTACTCATTGCCATAAAAATTAGTTCACCAAGAAGGGAGTGTCAAAATAAATGAAAATTTTACAGATATGTTTGTAAGTAAGTGATTACAAAATGAAAGCAAAAGGATAATTTATTACGGGGAAAACTTAAAGAAATATGATGTTTCAAACTTCGGTGAACCCTTTCCAGAACTGAGGACAATAAGGCGTAAAATTTTCATATGGTGACCTGCGACATCTCATTCCATAATTGCTGAAAGCGGGACGCTAGTTCAACTAAACTCTTACATTTTTCGGCTCACCGAGCCAGGTCATATAACAAATTATCAATTGGTAACAAATCTGGACGTGGGAAGGGATAAAAAATATATTTTGTGTTTTATTGCCATTTTATTTTTTTATTTAGACTGAATTTGTTAAAAAAGCAACAATATATAACGAAAGAATGAATCTTGCTCTTTAATTTTCATAAAGAACAATAAAATTAAATAAGTCCTTGGATTTATTGGACTGCTTATTAAACAATTTTTAGTATTGGTTGGATACCTATAAATTATAAGAACACTTTTAAATCGTTTTGGTATAGATGCAGAAAATTTATCAATAATAAAATCTGTGAACTAAAGAGGTGTTTTAATGACTTTATATTTTAAAGCAACCTTAATCGAATTTTCAAGGCTGTGTACTTAGGATCGTTCTTCTGACAGACCTTGAATTCATTCTGCTGAACGAGATTTTAAGCCAATGATTTTAAATTTTATAAAATATCAATATATTTATGCTGATCCATGACTTCATCAATAAATTCCACATTATAATTTCCTTACAAAAATGATGAACCATTGGAAGTACATCCTATTTTTAAAATTCTTCTTCCGATATTTTTCAAGTTTTTATTTGCTAAATTGGTCCTAATGCATTAAATTTGCTTTTATTAACAAATATAACATTGTTCTAAGATTAAAAAAAAATTTGTGTGTGTGTCAAATGAAATTCGATAAAATTAAAATTTTTTCACTAAAGAAGAATTTCTACCTTGTCATCCTTGTAGTTAGTTACTGTTACTGTTATGATTAGTTACAGTTAGATTTGTATCTGCCAATTTTGCTTTATTCATTTATTTATTATATTTTTATTTATTTTGATTGGCGGGCTTTATTCAAATGAAATAATTTCATTTCATTTTATTTTCATTTTCGGATCTTTTTACTATTTTGTTTAAAACATTGTTTTTTTAATTATTTATGATAGAAAAAGTTAAACCACTTAAACTATTTGTATAATCTTTATGTACTGTAACTTTTCCTGAACGTAACTTAATAATTATTTTCTGAATATCTAATGAAGTGTGCTTGCCTGATCTAACCGTAAAGATACAATTATATAAATAAATATTAAATAAAAACAGCTCAGTATTCGATTAGATTAAATATGATAAGATTTGTGGAAGCAAACAGTTTTAATACCAGTACGCAAAGATTTTGCGAGATTTATTTATGCTTAAAAATATCCTTTTTTCAATTTATTTTTTAATATGGGAATATGTTAGTTCTAATATACCATATTGAATCATCTGGAATAAATTGTAGTTCTTCCCATGCTGCATTGATTTGAAAATGTAAATTATTTCTATTTCCTAGAATTAATAATTCTAGAACTTCGTGAGGAAGTAATTGTTCAAATACTACAAGAATCACTACCAGATTCAATAGCCATAGGAATATAAAAAAAAATTAATAACTCTAGAACTTCATGAAGAAACAATTGTTCAAATACTGCAAGAAACACTACCAAATTCAATAGCCCCAAAAATATAACAGAATTTAATAACTCTAGAACTTCATGAAGAATCAATTGTTTAAATACCACAAGAAGAGCTACTAAATTTAATAGTCAGAAGAATCTAACAGAATTTAATAACTCTATAATTTTATGAAGAAGCAGTTGTTCAAATTATAAATTCAGATGATAGTTTAATTAATTTTCATAAACATAAACTGATCCTTCACTATTTTAGGTAAATTGAAACTATCTGTTTAATGAAAATGCCAAGAAATTAAAAAGAAATACAGAGCACGCGACTTGATATTGGTTAATCGTTAGATTTGTAAAAATCAGCGTTTATTTCAATAAAAAATTTTTTTTAAAATGTCTCATGTTGCGCGAAATGATTAATCTGTTTTAAATAATAACTTATACTCTTACTTATTTTTTATTTTATAGCTTTACTTCTTTTCGAGACGCCACGGACCTCTAACGAGGACAAAATCATGTTCACACATGATAACAAAGGACCAAGCAAGTTCAATAAAATCATTTCCAAAAATACATCTTTTATGAAATGAGTATCATTTTTTCAATGCTGCTTGAATGGCCAGGATTTGGGCCAGCAAATCCAAATTGTTGATAAATAAAAATAATTAAGATGAAAACTATCGCAATAAATTTTACATAAAGCCAATTAATTTTGTAAGAAAATGGAATAGAAATATTTTTGTGGCTTTAAAATTTAAGAAAATTTAAAAATATTATAGTTTGGTGGGTAACTCATACTTTTTGCTTACGTATGCGAGGTTAAAAATTAATAATACTTCTATAAAGAATATCTAAGCTATTATATTAAATGCTAATGTATGTTCTTTAAGAAATGTGTAAAAAATAAAAATGAACAACAGGAGTATTTGCTCTAATTTTATATTCTAACAACAGCACTGTACAACAATGTACAAAACATTTAATTCTTGGTTCACATGCAGTAACAGTATATTTTAAATGGTTTACACAGAAAAGGTATACATATTTTGCAGCAATAAAGATGCTCGAGTTTGGCACAATATCTGTAATTACTTGTAGCTAATAAGAAAAAAGTGTACATTTTCAGTGTAAAGTCATCAGCTTTTACCACCAGTTTTTTTTTTTTTTTCAAGTGATCAATTGTTTAGATGAAATGAATTTGCATTTATCTGAACTGATAATCAATCAATTAAATTCGGTTTTTTGATATATATATAGTGTAAGCAATTGATTTATTTCAGAATTTTTTTTCCCATTTGACTATATAAAAAAACGGGAGAAAAAAAATTATGTTATTTTATTTCAAAATTCTGTCATTTATATTTATATCAGAATGAATAATTTTTTTTTTTTTTTATTATTGAAAAAACATAATAATTTTGAGTTAAAAATAATTTATTTTAGATATTATAATTTGTTATTTAAATTTCTTAAGAAAATTTAAATATTACTCTGCTAAATGTTTTTGCTATACATATTATATATACGAACATTTGTTAACTTAAAGTAATATATATATTAGGAAGAAATAACTCTATTCAAAATATTCGAGATTAATGACGTTAACATAATATGGATGGTTTTTAATATATTTTGTTCATTATATGTTATATACAGAATGTTTAATTTTTCACTCGGACTTTTGATGTTTCTTTTAACAAACTAAGATAATTCGTTTCAACTGTCCATAGTTTAAAATATTTTCTTTCGATTTCATTTGTATCAACAATTTTCATGGATAGAGAAAAATTTACAGCTATTTTAAATTATAAAATACTTACATCTCAATTGCTTTTATGTAGTTAATTTCTCATTTGAGATCTTTATTTTTATTGAATTCCATTGATAAACTTTTATCTTAAATGGAAAAACCTGCAACCGATGTTAGAAATTTAAACTGAAAGATATTTGTAAATAGTTCAGATAGTCAACACCACAATTTTTTATTCAGGCATTTTGAATGCGATATTGTTATTCCTAAATTTTGAACGTAGTACCAGCAACCATAAAATAAAATGGATGATTTCTCAATAGCCAAATCCATTCCCATAAAGATGTCTTTCTGTTTATAAGAATAACATTCTTTAAAATGCGTAACAAATGTTGCTATATATACATACTTATAATAGACATTATTTATCAGTTTGCGCAAATATATTTCTTAAAGAATTTCGAAAATCCAAATAATAAAGTATTAGTAATGATTGGCGAATTCATAAATACTTAAATTTTATATACTCTGGACACATTCAACTTTTTGCCTTATAAAAATTCTACATCGTTTTATGTTAGAATAGTAAAATTTTGCACATCAACTTCAACCTGTTTTGCATAACTTTACAGGCCGTATCATACAAACATATTACCTTACACCGCTCACTTCTGTTACTCATTTTGGTGTAATAAATATGGGAACCAATGTAAATTCAAGTTTCAGTTGACGTCACAAAATGATTTTGCTTGCTTCGCGTGCTTGCTGAAGTAATTGTCGTTTGATACGGCCATAAGTACGTTCAATTCCATGCTATATGTCATATTTAACTGAAATGTTATATAAGTTCGGGACTGGTAAATTATTTATTGCGTGTGTAAAATGCTTGAAATTGAAATCGGTAATTTTCATCACTAATCGGTAATTTATGTTACATATCATTGTTATTTTCATCCTAACAATTGAAAATACACATATTGAATACATGAATCTCACCGTTAAATGTCATTACTCAATAATATCCCATTGTCATTTTCCGTTTTGGCGCAGTAAAGATGGGAACCAATGAAATTCAAGTTTCAGTTGACGTCACAAAATGATTTTGCTTGCTTGACATGTTTGCTGAAATAAAAGAGCTATGAAAATTGTCGTCTGATACGGCCATAAGTACATTAATTCCATCCTATATGTCATATTTAACTGAAGTGCTATATGGGTTCGGTACTGGTAAATTATTTATTGCATGTGTAAAATGCTTGAAATTGAAATTGGTAATTTATGCTACACATCATTGTCATTTACATCTTAACAATTGAAATGTGAAAATACATATATTGAATACATGAATGGTATATCTCATTGTTAAATGTCATTACTCAATGATATCTCATTGTCATTTTCATCCAAACATTTGAAATGAGAACTTACATAAATTGAAAGCATGAAAAGTATATTCCATTATTCAAACATTGACAAAAATACTATATATTTGTTGCATGAACATCTAAGGCACTGGCTGATGACGAAGAGTGTTTTATTTTGTGTATAACATCACCAAAGGAAAAAAAAAAAATCAAGCACTTAGAAAGCAACAGCAAAGTACAGATCTCACAGATGATTTCATATAGTTATTGTTTACACTTCTATAACAGTTAGTGCATATTTAAAAACATGAAAAAATTTTACTTGAAACAGGTATTTATTTATAAATTAGTATTAACAGAAGGATAAAGAAGATCATACAGAAGCAGATAATATTGAGACTGCAAATTTTTGAATGAAGATTTTACGTTTAAATCGTTAACAAAATTCTAAAAATTATTTAATAAAGTAGAATAATAGATATAGAAGAACATCAAACATCAAAGAACCTACAAATTGATCAAGTTTTAAAGTATTTATTTAACAAATATTTAAAAAAAAACACAATTTTACAAAAAGATCATGTTCAATTTTCGTGTATTTAATGCATTTTTACCTTAAAAACATAATGTTCACTTTTAAATATAGAATTAACTAAAAATTATATAGTTGTAAGACATGATTATACATGAAAGCCTTAATAAAAAACAATTCTTAATAGTTCAAAATTTTTTAATAATTAATTATATTAGTTATTTTTGTTAAAAATGATTACTAAATGTACAATTTCTTTACCTCAAATTTTACAAAAAGTTTTGAATATTAATCTAATAAAATAAATGTAATAAATAAAATTTAATTTTATAACAAAACAGCTTTGACGCTTAGGTGAAAATATGTAAATTAAAAATATAATTTTTAACAACTTTTATTCATTTTACAATTTGGTGATTTAAACAATTAGATTATTTAATAAAAAATGAATCTATTTTTTTATGAATCAATTAAAGTGGGATATTAATTAAAAATTAAATGAATTAGAGCAAAATGTTTTCATAATATGTTTATCTTATACTGGAAGTAATAATTATTGGAAATTAAACTAATGATGTAAACAAATAAAGCATTTTTCAAACAATTACTGTCATAAAATTAAATTAAAATTTTCTTACTAAAAACCCTATAACTGGTTAAATGTGAGTTGCGTTTATTTGAGTATTTGTGTAAAAAAAGGATTTCAGAAATCAGATATATAATAACTATGAAATCTGTTATAAAATAATATTAAATGTGAAAAAAAAAAAAAAATGGTGTAATTACCATTTACGATTTTTACAAATCTGTAAGAAAATTATTTTTATAATATTTACATATTTTTTTCGGAACAATTTTAACCAATGAATAAAAATTACTGAATGCATATTTTAGTACTCAAAATAGAAAATCATCAAAAATAATATAAAGTCCATCAATAATAAAGGATTTATTCATTTTTTACTTTCTTTTTTTTTCTGAAAATTTTCTTATAATTCTAATATATTATGTACAAAATGTATCAATGCTTTTCTATATTTATTTATATATATATCATATAAGAAAAACTGTTTCTATGATAGTATGAAATATATAATGCAAAACATGCTATATTCTATAATAACTCTGTTTTATAGGTTGTACTTTGACTCAAAGCTAACAACTTGGACAAGATTTAGTATCCTTTATAATTAATTAATTAATTAATAGCAGCACACGACGAATCAGCGCTATTTTATTTTAATTTTATAATAATTAATGTTTTTTTTTCTTCTATCATCACATTATTGGAGTGGTGGTGGTAAGAATTTTTTTTTTTTTTTTTTTTTTTTATGAAATTTCTGTTTTATTATAATGTATATAAAAAACATTCTTTGGCAATGAGACTTTTCCCTTTCCTTTACACGCAAATAAAACTGATTTAAAAGTTATTAATTAGTAAAAATCTATAAAAATAGATTGAAAAAATATAATTCTAGACGTGAATAAGAAATTTCAAACGCTTGCTAATTTGATTGATTCTTTAATATTTCTTTGACTTAAGGAAAATAACATCTTTTTTTTTTTATATTTTAATATAAAACAATATAATAATATTTATTATACAGTAATATTTAATGAAATATAATAATATTTGTTATATAATAATATTTTTTAATAATGATATAATTAAAAAAATAATATTTTAATATAAAAAAGTCGAATTTTTCCTGATTTACTTTAAAATTTATAAAAAAAAGGAATAATGGTAAAATAGCTAAGAGGGAACCAGTTTGTATTAAGAAAACATTTAAGTTAGTAGAAAAACGAAATATTTTAATGTGAATTACAATTTTTTTTTTTTTTCAAATAATATATTTACTTAATAATTTAATTAAAAAAATGCTGTTGATACAATTTTAAAGTTATTTATGTGTGAAAATATTTACCGAAATTCCACATTATTGATGACTTTAATAAAGAGAGCTTCAATATTAATATCATTCATTGAATATTAAAAGAATTACATGCACAGCAAATATGATGCACAGCATTCTAGAGTTATAATAATTAATAATACTAGAGTTATAATAATTATAATAACAAACTACAAAACAAAATGTTAAATTTTTAATAATAGAATTAAATACCCATTGTTGATAATAACGCGGGAAAAAATTATGAAGAAGGGTTTTAAAAAATCTGCATATAGCTGAAATGTCATATATTTTTTAATAATTCAAATTTAATATTAATGCCAACTCGTTTAATAGCATTTGAACTTTATTTAAAATTCATTCTCGGTTCCTTTGATTCGACAATAAATAATAAAGATTGCAATTGAATTCCTTTTTCCCACCACTCCATTTTTGTATCACATTCTTGAGGTTACGGAAGCTCATAAGCGGTACTTGAAGGAGCATTTGCTGCGAGCTTTTTAAAATGGGATTCAGCAATGTAGCAGTAGTGATTCAGCAGTTCAGTAGCGTGAAAGGTTCAGCAGATTCAGAAAGTTCAGCAGCAGTTTGTACTGATTAAATTCAGTAATTAAAATATGCAGGCCATCTTAATGTCACATTGAGGCTAGAGGCAGTGTTATGTGAAGGAGCCCTAACATGCTTTCAAATTTCAATTAATAATTTATTTATACAACTACATGATTTAAAAACTCACTATTATCACCCTTAAAATTATTCAATTTGTATAAAAATAAAGGAATTAGATAACAAATGACCTTTAAGTAAAAGTTAAAGTAACAAAGGACATTTATAGTTAACAAATGACATTTACTTCGTTTGCCTCAATGAATAATGTATTAAAAAAAGTGCAAACTATTAATGGAATAAAGTGCAATACAATTTTAATACAGTATAATTATTAATTATTTACTTTATACCCGAATTTATTGCAATGTAGCATTACAAGTGTGTGTGAAGGGGGAGGGGGAATGAAGTGACGAGTTCTCATTGGTTAAAGGGGCCCTCAATTACATGAATAAAATACCTTTCATTTCGAATAGAAATACTGCAATGTTACTTTTCGGGTGTTATATATGAACAATAGCATTAAAAAAAATAATAACATAATTTTAAAGATGGGCAAAGGTTCATGCAATATCTCCCATCTCAATGTGAACTTTTAATCGGCAGTAGTTTGAACCTTTTTTTTGATAATAATTATTAATGTTTTTTTTTTATTATTAATCTTTAAAAGTAAAATCCAGAAAAAGCTTAATAATAGATTCCAAAATTGAAGTTAATTATTTCTTTTACAAAAAGTACAGTTGGAATTAATTTATCAATATGTGGATAGAATTTTGAAGAGAAAAATTGTTTTTGATGGAAAAACCGAACTTTTTTTTTAGAATTTTTTTTTTTTTACCGCCTATGAGCATCATTTGCTAAAAATTCTATTTTTCTAAACCGATGAAATATGTATAGAAAACTTTTTATTCGTACTCTGTAGAAAAAAATCTCATATCTAAAAAATGCATATAGCTGGAAGTACAAGATTTTCTAAGATAGAAGCTATATATTTTTTTTTCCTTCTTAATTTACAAAAGAGTTGCAATTTTTATTTTCAATCCTTTGTATCAAAAGTAAACTACAGCAAACTTTTTGGATTATTCTGTATCGATGAATTAATCTGTAATCAATTAATCGATGAATTAATCTGTAGTTTGATCAGTTCATGAGTCATTTTAGTTTAACTTAGTTTAAATGATGCAATACAAAATTTCACAGAACCAGAAAGGCGGAGTCATTTTAGAACTATGATGAGAAATGTTATCAAAATCTACGCAATGATTGTCCTTGATTATGAGTTTCTTATTAATTTATTGAATGAATCCTCTGCAATACGTAAAGCTTTAACCTTCCGTTAATTACATGGTTTGCAAAACTTCAGAGAAAATAAAACCAATTGGTTTTCTTCTTACTACTCAGTATGTTTGCAAAGCTTCAGAAAAAAATAAAACCAATTGATTTTCTTCTTAATACTCAACTTTTTTTTTTGTGATATTTGTATTGTTTCCTGTTAGGTAAGTCTAGATATTTTCAGATGGTATTTTACGCTAAAACGGCTTTCTTCAATTATAGTAAAATTTTCATTTTTAGTATTATTGCCTTACATAATTCCCTGACTTTAATCCACAACGCCGTAATAAACCCCAGGTCCTAATTTGTGACCAGAATATAATAAAAGATATATAATCCGTAACGGGGTATAATCTGGGCAATTGGCTCTTGCTGTTTGGCATATCATATAAAAAACAAATTCTTATACACATGATATAATTGGTTTAAAAGAAAATAAACCTAATTGGTTTTCTTCTTACTATTCATTCTTTTTCTTTTGTAATATTTGTATTCTTTTATGTTATTCAAGTCCAGATATTTTCAGATGATATTTTATGCTAAAATGGCTTTCGTCAATTATAGCAAAATTTCAATTTTTAGTATTACTACCTTACATAATTCCCAACGCCGTATAGACCACAGGGCGGCCACAGTTTTTGACCTGATAAAAAGAACAGATATATAATCCGCAACCATGGCGATTCCGTGGTATAAAAGTTATAAAACCATGGCAATCCTTGGGCGATTGGCATATGTTCTTTAGCACACTATATAAAAAACAAGTTCAGTTTTTATACCCATGATATAATTGGCAAAACATTTTTCACTTTTAAAATAAAGTTATGTTATACATTTAGGACAAAGGAAACCAGAAAGAAGATTGCAATTAAAAATTATGGTGGGAACAAAATACTCGATATTTTCCCCTACGATTTGTAATCATCATATTTGCTGAAGAAACAGAACTTGTGATTACGGTCACAGTTAATTATTAATTTGGCTTTCTGTAAAGAGTTTTAAATTCTGTTTATAACTCCACTCCCTATCTTTTATCATCTATTATCATTCACCAATATAAGATGCCCGCCATATTTTGTTGAATTCTTTTTAAGTCCGATTTACTTTCAATGTCCACAATTTTTATTCTATCTCCAAGTATAGAAGATTCTTTTCACTTATAAAGGTTTGTCCATTTTTTTTTTCCAGTCAAAACATTTTTAGTTGGCTTTTTTATAGAATTGAACTTTTCATGAACTTTCTGGAAAAATAAATGTTCATAAAAACGTACACAACGGCATATAATCCGCATTCAAAATTTTAAAGATATTCTAGCATATAAGCCATAGATTAAAGGCAAGAAATTGCAGTAATTTGAATCCAATGAATCGTGTCTTATTTCTAATTTCTGTAAGCAAAACTGCGTTAAAATTCTAAAAATCTTTTTATTAAAAATATTTAATTTAAACCACATGTGATACAAGATTTATATATATTTAAAAAAAAAGGAAAAATTTTCTATTAAAAAAATTTGAAAAAGTATTATTCTAGGACAAAATATTTTATACGTTATTGAATGAAAAAATAAAGTTTTAAAAGAATGTTTTATTATTTCTCATCGGCTTTTCACTAATTTTAAGGTGTAACGTAAATAGATTATCTGTGATTTCGAAAGTCAGTTGTATTTAAAAACCATGTAATTAACGGAAGGTTAATTGACCTTAAAAAAATTCTTTCAACTATCAGCATTTGAAAATAGCGTTAAAAATTTTACTTATTCAGTTATTCAAATAAGAAATTAAAAAAACAAAAACAATCTTAATATATAGAATTTTCGAGAAACAGTAAAGATTATTATGATGACAAAAATTAACCTTTTAAGTAATTAATAAAAATAATAGCAACAATACGTTCAAATTAATACTTCAAACATTTATAAAATTACAAACCTGACTGTCAGAACATATTTACAGATAACATTTATGATTCTACATAAAAAATAACCACAATCAATTTATATCATACTGGTTCTGGTTTCATAAAAAGTGACAAATTCAAATAGATTAAACATTCGTGCATTATTAAAACATATTATTTAATGGCAACAATTAATATATGCCGCATTTACAAGAGCAGTGAAATTAAAAGAATATTTCAGCAACAACACCTAAAAATAATGAATTCCAGAAGAGTGGATAAACATTAAAATACAAAGCAATATAAGAGAAGTAAATATCACTTTACACATCACATATATACAGAAAAAATCTGAAGTCAAAGACTAATAAAAAATATCAATTATAATATATTGCTACTTATGAGATGCAAAACAGTAACATTACCTTTAAAAAATTGCATCGGTTTAATAGTAAACTTTAAAAAGAAATTTTATAACTGGTAATTTAAATTTAAAATGAGTTTTTGCAGGAAAAAAAAAATTTCCATCGTTGTACAAAGCACAAAATAAAAATGAAACCGTTATTGATTTACTTCTTTATACAATAGATTCTTCCAGATGAAAATTATAAACTAGAATCTTTTATTTAGTACCTAAATAAAGAATAGCACTTTTTAAGTTTTATTCGAATCTTCTTTGTCTATCTTCTTCCAAACTCGTATTTTCTCTAAAAGAAAATAGAAGTTGTCTATGTTCTGTTTCATATCTAAATTATGCCTTGTGTTACATTTCAAATTGTTTTTTTCATTAGTTCATGTTGAACCAAAGATGTTAAGTGAGTATTGTGAAGCTTGTAACAGCAGAAGTTGTTTGGCACGTATGAAAATTGGCACCAAACTTTTACAAAATACATCCAGACAACACTAAATAGCTACTAAGGCATTAGTTTCTGCTTTTCATGTAATTACATGAGCATTTATTCCTATTTCTTGTTGAAATAACGAAAATTAAATATAATAACAAATAAACCTTAACTTAAAGTTAACATACATTCTAACAGAAGTGCAATTCAGTTTTTATAGTTGCAGTATACAATTACTGTAAAGTAAAACATTAGATATTTACCATAAACAATCTTATCCACAGTGAAGATAAATTTACAGTGGTATTATAACACAAAAACGAAATTACTAATTTATATAAACTAAGTCAAAACGCACACAAATAAACGACAAGTATCAAAAAGTCTTCCTTTTAACTTCCATTACCAGAATGTTTCACAAACATAAAAAAACAAAAAATGTTAATCTTTCATAAAAAAACACATTAAAGTCACGATTTGGTAACATAATCATAGTCTTGTTACGACATCCATTTTTTGAATGAATTACTTCAATCATTGTATTGAAGATGATCCACCATGTGTTCCAAAATAGTGAGTTCGTTACACTCAATAGAGGATAGCGATCTTCAATCACTTTACTGAATATAATTTGTGCAATGATTCAGCATAAGCCAGAAGACTGAACAACATGTGCAAGCATGGCACCTCAAAATAGTTTTTTGGGGGGGGAGTCTCAAAGAAGTCACAGCCAGGAGCCCGCCTCTTTTTCCAACACCATGGCAGCGTCTTCGCGGCCCATCGTGCGAAGGATGTTGAGAAGGTCTGTAATTGCACTGGAATCTCGATGCCTGGCTTCCCACAGGTCCAGGATGTGTTCGGTAGGACTGGGTTTTGTGGCGAAATAGTTGATGTACCTGAAGTGAAAAAAAAAAAAAAACATTCACGTTTGCATCTTTTTATACGAATGAATTAAACAATCAAATAGTAGAGTATAACCCCAAAGTCGATATAACCGTAAATTTACTAATCTTTAACAAAGGAAAAAAAAAGTACATACTTTTATTAACAATGAACATTTAGCACAATTCACTTTACAGATAATAGAGAGTTTTTGCATACCGTGCTTTAGAAATACGATATTTTTATCTCCGTAGAGCGCATGCCCATAGGAACTTGCGCATGCGTATCTGTAATAATGTTTCCTATGAGCATGCGCGCTAGGGAGAAAAAAATACAGTATTTCTAAAGTACGGTATGCAAAACTCTCTAATGTCCAATACCCAACTAGCAACGTTAATTTTAATTCAACTAGCGCGTATAAAAAAAATAACCCTAAGTATTTTCCGTCCTGTCAATAATAAACTTCTGATTTTTACCTCTATGCTTCTCCTCACCTATGTTTGGCCTATGCCGCTAATCATAATACCAAAATCTCGGAAGCCCAACAAAATATGACCATTTAGACAAATAACGAATGCCAACTGGTTCATGAGAAACGATGGTATTCAAAGATCCGTTCTCGCTGCTACCTCTCAAAAAATATTGGAAAAAGCTTTCAGAAATATTCTTCAATAATACTGACAACCAAAAATATCTGCCCATTTAAAAGATTGAACAATATGAACCTCACTCTAATTTCAAAAGATCTAGGAATATTCTGCTCTAATCTACCTAAATTCAATTCTGAATACTTTTTTTTATTCTCACTGACTCCATTTAATTTCTGGGCATTGCCAATGTTTTTATTCTTTTATGTTTGCCACTACTGAAGCTGAGATCAGATTTTAGACCATACTATACAGAAAGAAAAGTATTTACATTAGTATTTAGTTAGTACATGGATTAATCCCAGGTCATTAAAATGGAATCGTGGATTTCTATTAAGAATTCCATATGCAGATATTTTAATTTGTATGACGAATTGATGGCCAATGCTGTTTGTACCTGTCAACTTGAAGTTCTTGAGCCAGCCTCCTCCAGTCATTTCCGTTGAGATTGGGAGGGTCTAAAAATGTCCTCAGTTGTTTCCTTGCCTGTTGGGTCAACCTGTTGGGAGATGGAAATTGTTAAACTACAAGAATTGATTGTCTTTTTTAAAATTATTTTTTCTTAAAGATAAATCCTTTTAATATTATTAATTTGGACTCATTTTTATTTTTAGAAAGGAAGCTTTGCTTTATTTATGAGTTACTAGCATATTATGAGCTGTTATTAGATAGAATGTTACATTTATCATTTTAAAGGAAGTAAAATTAATAAAAGAGAAAAAAAAAAATCTAATTTGATGAATTCGTAATGTTAAGACAAGACTGATTTCGTAAAATTACTGATTTTTATCCCAATGTTGAGAAATTTATTACGAGTGATCAACAGATCTGTAACATATTCAATGTTACTCAGGATGTACCATGAAAGAATTCCCGCATATATAAGAGAAGAATGAAAGGGCCCCCATATATAATATTTAGTATCATTAAATGCTATTAAGAAAGTAATCAATTATATTGGAATGTGTCAATTTTTTTTTTTACATATTTAAATCAGCCTTTTTCTTTTAAGCAGCAATAACAATTTTATATAAAAAATAATTATGATTTTTTTTTAACCTTTTGGAAATTATCCATCTAATGATATCCATCTAAATATTATCCATTAAAATTATCCATCTAAATATCCTGTTTTTGCATCTATTTTTTTAATTAGCCACTTAAATAATCAAATTTCTGCCTTAAATGTGAACGATTGATTAATGGGAGATCTCACCTGAATCCTGCGATAGGCTGATCTAGCGCGACCAACGGACTACCGTTATCGTTGGCTGTTACCGTAGAACTCAGAGGTTGACTGCTCCAGGTAAGAGTAGGACTTGGAACGTTACTTTTCTGAAAGACAATAGTAATCGTTATAACATTTCTACACATTACGTGTACAAACCAATAATACATAAATAGATTGCTTTGACACCAATAGATTTCTTCACCAATATATGAAGCCAACGGCCGTACCATGCTGAATACACCGGTTCTCGTTCGATCACCGAAGTCAAGCATCATTGGGCGCGGTCAGTACTTGGGTGGGTGACCACCTTTGAACACCGCGTGCCGTTGGCCTTCACACATTTGGGATCTGAATGGCCGAGTGTGTCTAGCGCTCTGGCTCACGGTGCCCCAGGTTTTGGGTTCGAATCCCGACGGTGCCATGGATGTTTGTAGTGGTTCGGAATCCACTTTAAGCCGTAGGTCCCAGTCTCCTATGACTGTAAGAGCGTCACGGAGCCAAAGTCAGACTTCTACCTACGGGGGTGCTCCATCACAACAGAAGCTGCTTCCTTCCCCTTCAATTATGAGTACGTATGGGCTCGTGGGCTTGGCCAGCCAAGTGGGATAAGAAACAACAAACAACAGATTTCTTATTGAGAGGGAAACAATATTGTTTTATCAAATTTTCTTATTACACAAATTTTGAGCAACCTTTGTGAGATATTCAGAAAATAAGTGATAAAAAGTTTTGATAAGAGTACTGTACTAATGGAGTCTGTGGTAACGCCTCCGATTGCACGTAAAAAAAAATGAAGAAATATATAAATAATAATAAAGCGGAAGTTTGAAGTGAAGTTAAACAACAATAACAACAGCAGAAAAATATGTAGTTGTTCGACTGCGGTATGCAGTTAACATAGTAACAATATACGGGCAAGTGCATCACGAGATGTGATAAACTATTGATACGAGCAGATGTGACAATATAAAAAAAACCAAATCACTTTAATTAAAAGTTATTACAATGTGTTTGCGGTTTTTATTTCTGGACTATTTTATTCCACATTTATTTTATCATACAGATTTTGAATCGTCATAATATATCATTCAAATAATTAATTTCTCTTAAAATTTCTCATGCCTAAAAGTTAACATTTCTTTAAGTTCTAACTGCGTTCTTATCGTGATAATGGAAATCTTCCCCAGTGATGTAGGATACAAAGAAATGCTTACACTCATTCACATACAACCCACGAACTTATACTAGTATAGGCTTCAGTGGGCCAATATCTGGGGCATCTGCAGAGGTTCACTCCCCCTCCCTCCCATTTCAAACGTTATGGAAGGATTTTCTAACCATTAGATTAATTGTGCATGAAGTCGATACCTATTCTCTCAGTCGAAGGCGAAAATATTAATCAAATGCCCAAATTAAGGGAAAATGAATATTCATTGAATTTCATACGGAAAAAAAGGGGGCCTTACCTCCCTTATGTCTTGAGGATTGACCTTCAGCATTTGCCTGTGTGCCTGAATGCCTCTCTGGTACACAAGGATGTGGCAACGAACCTTCTGCGATCGGTCCACATTTTCTAAGGTGAACGAACAGTGCAGATTATTTTGGCGACCATTCCACACATGCTGGAAAGGGATTTCCTGAAGAAAAGAATGATTACTCAATAAGTTAGAAATGAGTAAGAAAAGTGAGATTATGACCACCGTTTTTTAATACTTTCTTTAATTCACTGTACAAATTATGTAAGGAGATAGGGCTCACCTGGTAGTTGGCTCCAGGCTTGCACCTCCAGCCTAGAGCCACGTCCTCCAGGCAGAGGCACAGATTGGCCCCTCCGTCTTGGAAAGGCATTGATTTAGGACGGTCTAGCAGCTTGCCACCTAGTCTTTGTTCCACCTGCATTACACCCTGTTGGTATTCAGACACAGTACATTAGCACTCATAGTTCAAGTAGGTGTTAAATAAAGCATAGTTATAATTATAAAAGTAAATATAAAGTTAAAATATAAACTTTTTTGACTCGTAGGTACATGTTAATATTTTACTATACAATATATTTTTGGTCCTCGTCGATTTTTGTTTACTAAATGACTCAAGAGCATTATTTGTATAGTTGGAGCCGTTTGTATAGTAACTTGCTATTTTACAAGTCATATCCATGAAAGTTATATATTTGGTACACCCAGTATATGTGTATGGGAAGGTATTTCTTTGAATGTCCACACTGATCTGAATATCGTCTAAAGAAGCATTGCTGTTGTTTAGTTATACAGAGATTTATTATTATTAAAGACCTTCAGCCTACAAGATGATAATATTAGTCCTCAGAAAATTCGGTTGGATGAGAATTACCTCCGTAAGGAAACTATGCGTACTGCATGTTTGTCCCCATGATCTCTTAACTAATCCGAATGAGCATATTTGGTAAATTCTGCGAAGACGTATGCTGCCCCTAGTCCACTTTCTACAACCTTTCAGGCACTTCGAACTACATTGACACGGCAATTGGCTTTGCCGGCGATTTAGTTAATAAATGCCATTATTTGAACATGGAACATGGCTGTTGCTAAAGGTGATCACACCACATATTGAAGCTGATCAGATAGTTCAATGTGTGATCAGCTTCATTATTTTGGTATACTTCCATTTTATTCTAAAGACAAAACGAAGCCTCTTACTTTATTTTTTTCAGCACCTAATTTGTGAACGACTACTTGATCAATGTTTTACCAAATTTCATTAAATTCCAATGAATATAATTAATTCATTCCCCATATTTCTTATTTGTCCTAAATTTTTGGACATCCAGTTTATTATAATAAAACCAATTATTACCTGAAGGGCAGCTTTCGTGTCTTCTACACAGTAGACTCTGATATTATAATCGACTGCGGAATACAGGGAAGGGGCAAAAGCTGCCAGGGCCAAGGACTTGACAGCCCAGCCCCCGCTCTCCTCCGTCTCGCCCACCAAGGCGTAACGGCACAGGTGGTCAGTAACCACGTGACACTGACGCCCGTCCAGCTGGCAGTAGAGGGGGGTGTTGATGGTCTCCTTGCCCAGTGTCACCACGCTCTGTAAAGAGAACATGCCTTATTAGTTCCTGGGAGGAAAGGGTGCATAGATTAAGAAGTTGATAGAAAAATACATAAATATTTCATAAGGATTTGGATTATATATTTTCTTGACGGATATGATCAATTAATCAAGTTTTAATATAGAGCCATCGAAATAAGAATACAAAAATAAGAAAACATAAATATTAAAAAATTAATGAGCGTATAATAGATTGTAAGTGTTAAAAAAAAGTGCTGTGAGAGCTGTTCTGATGATCCCTCTGCCCTTACGTTTGGCCGTCGTCTTATAGATTAAAGATTGCCAGCTTTATGATATGTTCTGCAATTTTTTGATTGGTGACTGAAACACTATACTGTGACACTGTGATACGAATGGAAACATGGACATATTGTGACAAAAGGCAATCTTCTTCATTAGTGCAACAGCCCCATGGAGGGCCAAGGCCGTCTGCCTAATGGCAGATTTCGAGACAAGAGATGTTTTTTTTGTTTTTTGTTTTTTTTAAGGAATAGAGATGTTAGTCCTACACCCAACGCTCTACAGTCATATTACAGCGGGACCATGGTTTAAAGTGGATTCCGAACCACTACAAACATTAATGGCACTCACCGCTAGTCACTTGGCCATCAGGACCCGCGTCAAAAAGCAAATTCTGTCGAGTTGACAGAATCTGATTTGAATGGAAGTTATTCCTTATAAATAGAATGCCTGCTCTTTTTTTTCTCCGCTTCTTAATTTATACTTAAGTATTTGCCGTATAAGTATTGTGAAGTATTTGCATACGAAATTTTATTATATTCATATACTCCTTGATGCGTCATTTCTTTTGTCTTAGAGTAATTTTTTTTAATTTAAGAATAATACAAAAAAATTTTAAACAATTTTTTGATAAAAATTTCTTTTATTGATTGATAAAAAAAAATCCACATTAATATGGTAATAAACATACATCCAGTCAAGCTTTTTAAGAAGAAAATGTTCATGTAAATTTTATTATGAAAGTGAAGCTGTAAAATGATATGCTTGAAATATGCCATAAAATACCATTTATTTAAAATTTAAGTTATCTGTATTCAATGACAACATACTACCTTCCACTCCGGGTTCTCTTCTTCCGTGCCACTCTCGCTGGCCTGGATGTTGATTTTCCAGTTCTGAGAGTTCAGCAAGGCACTGTGCTGGAAAGTGATGATGGCAGATTTTTTCAGCACCACCCCGAAAGGACCACACAGCACCACGGGACTTAAAATAGTCTCTTTATCTGAAATTCATTCGTTTACCATTTAAAAAATAAAAAAAAAAAAAAATATATATATATATAAATATAAAATTTAAAATAAAAGATTCTCAATAATGTTGTTGTAATGGAATTTTTTTAATGCTAAAATAATGTTTTTTGTACTCTAAAACTTTTTTAAATAAAATATTAGAAATTAATTCATCGTAAAGAATTATACAAATAAGAACTAAAACTTACTTAAGAACCTACTAAAATAAGAACTTACAAAATTTAATAAATTAAAAAAGTTTTTTAAGTTAAAAAAAAAGCATATAAAAGATTTGCAAATACCTCTTGAATGTAAAATTCAAGAATTTAGATATAACTTGGCGAATCCTACAAATATTGTTCAATTTGATTTTTGTGGAAGCATCATCAACAAATCAAATAGAAATCAAATTAAGATAAAAATTGCTGATCAAAATATTTTTTGTCAAGTATAAATTTCCCCAACTTTTAATACTAAATCATAGTTTAATATTTGCTAAAAATAATTAATAAATTCATAATTTAGCAACATTGAAAAATGAACTTTTCTAAAAATGTGATGGTGCTGCCATCTGTTGATAACAATTCTGGTTACACATACAATCGAATTTTCGATATACATATATAATAATATATACGTTTAACCAAGTTTTAAAAGGTATTTCAATAAAGGCATAATATATATACAAATAATATATTTAAACTAAACAATTTTTGAAATGCAATATATTAAGTTATGAATGAAATCCTTTAATTATTTTATCCAATGTCTTAAAATATTCTTTCATAAACCTTGTGCAAACTTATTTGCATAAATATGTAAATATAAGCTAGATGTTTGTATTATTAACATGTAAGCCATTCCTTTAATATATATATATATATTAGCAATATTTTATGTGAGAAAATTGGAACCATCTAAACTGATTCATAGGGCATTCAAATGTCAAGAATCAATGTATAAACATATCATGGGTCTTCATAATACCATCCTTAAGCAATATAACAAAGATAATTTTCTTTTTCCTCCAGATTGCCTCATATTGTAATCACTTTATTTATATGATATATGTCTTGTTGAAAAAAATATTTGGCTATCTTCTCTTTCGTTTTTTCACGTCTGTTGGTGCATTTAAATGATTTGCAGTGCAATTAAATATTAAAAACAGAATCAAAGCACAATCAAAATATATGTATACCAGAAAGCCTAGGTCGGTCTTTGTCTTCTCTGAGAACAGCAATGTAAACTTCTACATTGGCTCCTTTTTTAATTGCTCCTGGTGGTATAGTCAATGTTATGCCTAAATAACATGGAAATAAACTTATGACATGTAACATATGACACATTCAGATTTATGAAAAATATTTTGAGGAAGAATCAATTATTGGTAATTAATAATAGCAATTTTGCAACATAAATAAAGATTTAAACAAATAATATTAATTTCAAAGTATTCAATTTAATATATTATAACGAATAATTTTCTTAAATACTTTTACATTTAAATTTTCTTCTAAATTTTAATGTAAGATACATCTTTTTAGCAGGATGTATCACTTTTTTGTAAGCATTTAGTTCATGTTTTTACCACAAGGGCAGTAAATTAAATATTTTTGTTTAATAATATTTTATTAAATAAAAGAAACAAAGATGTATATTTATATATTTAACAAGTAATATAAGTTTTTTTTTAAAAGTCAATTCCTACTTTTTTTTCACTATATTGCAGGAAGTCCTTTATAAACAATTACCATTCATTTTTATAAGTTAGAAAAAATTCTCTCTCTCTCTCTCGCACACTTTCTCTCTCTCACATACACACTTTCCATCTCTCTCACTAATTTATTCACATGTTTAATTTTCCATTTTGTTCCCTCCTTGACTCAGACTAGAACCCAGAATGAAAAAAGAAAATTTTTTCCAGCGATATACACGCTTCGCCACTGACGGTATTTATTCCTAAATTTATATCCTGCAAAATATCTTATATAAGAGTAATGTTTTTCTCCCATATAAAACTAAAATTAATTAATTAAATTTAATTAATGAATTAATATTTGAAAAAAAACTGTATTAACATCAAGTGGAAGTTAAAAAAAAAATGCATTTGAACTTGAGTGGATGAATAAAAAGTATTTTATTAACGATTGAAAATTTGAACAAGATATACACTGTGTGAAAAAAGTAGAAGGACAGTCATTTTTTTGTACAATATGCTTTTATTTTACTGCTTTTGATCTGATTTTTATAGAGAGTTGTTTTGTTAGAGTTTTAATTTACGTTAAGTGAAAGTTAAATGAGATTTTTTTATTTACCATCATTTTAACTTAGGAATGCAATACTTAATAACTTTGGGTGTGTGAAAAAAGTAGAAGGACACATCCAAAAAATCGATTTAGGAGCTGTTGGAAAGTTTATAGGTAAGTGTTTTTTATTTCTTTTAATTCCTTTTTAACAAGAATAAAATATTTAGCTAGAAATTCATAGTTTTTATTGGTTTTAGGATGCCCAGAGGAATACGCTTAAGTAAGTTTCAGAAGGGCCAAATAGTTGCCTATAAAAATGAAGGCAAAGGTGTGAGAGAGATTGCACGGCAGCTACGAATCAGTCCTAATACTGTTTCGAACTTCATAAGAAACCCTGAAAGTGACAGAAGAAAAAAAAAGACAGGAAGACCAAAAAAACTCACCCAACGTGATCAACGAAAAATCATTCGTGAACTCAAAA
Organism: Caerostris darwini; assembly: GCA_021605075.1. Taxonomy (NCBI): domain Eukaryota; kingdom Metazoa; phylum Arthropoda; class Arachnida; order Araneae; family Araneidae; genus Caerostris; species Caerostris darwini. Next base: position 149,251 of record BPLQ01007133.1, on the reverse strand, counting down.
AGACTGGTGGAAGTGTCGGCAAGGCGCAATTTCAATCAAGAATTACACATGTAACCAAAAGAACTGTCTATAACTACATAAAACGCTCAAAAAAGTTCGTCTTCAAAAAACGGATGCACCATCCGAAGTGGAATGAAGGACACATGAAGAACCGACTGCAGTGGGCTAAAGACCACATGTCCTGGAGCTCAGAATGGACCTCAGTTATATTTTCCGATGAGAAAAATTCAATTTGGATGGTCCAGATGGTTATCAGTACTATTGGCACTGTCTTGGTATTGAAGAAGAAACTTATTCTACTCGACAGATGGGAGGAGGTGGTTTAATGGTATGGTTAGCAGTTGGCTATGGAGGCAGGACAAGTTTAGTCTTTCTAAATGGTAGACAGAACCATACAGACTACATCCAGACTCTAAACTCAAATCTTCTCCCGTATGGCATTGAGTTAGGAGGAGATGACTGGATTTTTCAGCAAGATGGAGCCTCATTTCACACTGCAAATGGTGTTAAAGATTGGTTTGCAGCAAACAATGTTCGATTTTTACATTGGCCTGCTAAAAGTCCTTATCTCGACATTGTAGAGAACATATGGGCAATGATTGTATGCCGTGTTTACAAGGGTGGAAAGCAGTTTAAATCTGCAGCTGAGCTGCAGAAATCATTAAACTTTGTATGGGACAATTTTTGCCAAACAAAAATTCAATCTTTATACAGTTCGATGCCAAATAGGATCTTCGAAGTAATTCGACCCAACAGGAAAAGAATTCCATATTAATTTATATAGTACACCTCTTTTTTAGAAGTGTCCTTCTACTTTTTTCACTGATCATGAGATCGTCAAAACCAATTTTTTTATTAAGTATACATTTTTTTTTAATTGTATACTTTTTTGTTTTGTCTAGATACAGGTATCTGCATGTAAAAACGTTGTGAATAAATTAATTGTTTAAAAAATGCGTCATTATTCATTTATCAAAAATAATCTAATGTCCTTCTACTTTTTTCCCGCAGTGTATATAGGAGAGTGTGAGCTAATAGAAGGAATTGAAAAACTGACTAGCTGAAATACAATCTACAAGATTGATAAGTACTAAGCATTCTACACATGAAAATTATGTTATATTTCAAATTGTTTTAGCCAATCAGATGCAGAGTATATGGGAAATAGCTTACCAGACCCTGGTATGGTAATCCGCCCACCACTTTTGGTGACAGTTCCCCAGGCAATGCACTCAATGTCCAAGTTCGGGGGAAGGGCAGCTGAGGTCACTGAATGTCTACCGGAAGGAGTCTCATTGTCCGAGATTGTGGAAGGATGGGACACTGAGGGAAAAAAAAAAATTAAATGATGAAGATTAATGGCTGAGTAAGATCAATAGCAATAATTTTTCTTTGTACAATTTTTATGGTTATTTTCTCTCTTCCTGGAGGCTTTTATAGCATTACGATTGATGCTATGTAATTGAATTCTAATTCAAATGGGTTGGGATTTAGCCAACGACGTAAACAGATGTGAAAGGGCTGTTTTTTCCCCAATTTTATATGGCCTCGATGTAACGTAAGTATGATGAATTTATGAACAACACTATTTGTTTTATACCCTTTATATATATATATATATATATATATATAAAGGGTATATAAAGGGTTCCAATATATATATATATATATTTTTGATAGAAGTAGAATTGCATCTTCATTTAAGGTTGCATCTTAACTAAATATATAGAGAGAACATTTAAATAAAAAAAAACTATGTCAATGACAGAACTCAAAAATGTAAAATTTGAATATTATTATATTAATCATTTCAAGTTAAAATATTTATAACACGTTTTGAAAATTTTATTAATTAGATCTGAAGTATTAATTAAATAATTTATTTGCGAGTACTAACTACTTTACTTTGAAAAGGTTTGGAATTAAAGAAAGGAAATTAGACAAAATAATAAGAATTATTTCTTTTATTAATATTATTATTTTTTTATATTTTGATTTCATGTTATATAAAAGTCATCAGTCTGAAATAATCTGCTTAATGGTGACTTGACCATTAAAATAGTAATGAAACAAATAGTAAGTGAATAGTAATGTAACAAACTTGTACTTTCCAAGGATAATATACATTTTACTCAATTAATTTTATTCTTTAGTAGCTTGGAAATGAAATAAAAAAAATTAATGTTGTTCCTATTCTTATTTGATACAGTTATATAATCCACACCAGACCCATCAGTTCAAAAATCCTGAAGAAATCAAAGATAAAGGAGCACTTACGAAGACAACAAACATAGTAGAAGAAAAAGATATGTAAAGCCTGTTATAAGTATGCTACTTAATACAACCAATATGAACCTTATATTCTTATTCGAATTTTAAGGTACTTAGCACGGATGGAAACATAATTTGAAATGATACATGTTAGAAATTGGTTGCTCCGAAATTAAGAGTCATCACTAGAGCTTGAATCATCAATTATATCCTTGAATATGATCCCCCATCCCCACCCTTTCCTCCAAATCTATAACGTCATAGAAAATTAATTATCTAAAACATAATTTCATCACCATCTTTTCTTTTATGCATTACAACTAAACCTTTAAATACGATAATATTAGCTTTACTTTGTATCTATTGTTACCTGTTGACGCTGAAGATGACACTACAGAGGGGCAGGAGCCAGAATGGGGTGGTTTTCCCGTGGAACTCGGCGTCAAGGAACGTTGTTGGTGTTGCTGGTCCAGCAGGGGAGCTCTACTTTGGGCAGGGCTGGGAGGTACGGGGAAATGGTGGGATAGCAAAGGCGTCACCAGTTTTTCACCAAATCCACCGTTGATTTGTACTCCGTTGACGAGAGCTGTCTGCGTCAAGTCGGGCTGAACGGGAATCACTTCTGAAAAAAGAATTACTATTTTAATGTTATTAAATTTTCACTTCTTGACATAGGGAATATGACATTAATATATAATCCATTCCAATATATAACGATATACAGATGTATACCATACTTTAAATGATTTTATGCAATGATCGGATAACTTTACAACAATTGTTTTCTTTATATATACTATCTTATAATATTTTAGAACCGCGATCTATCATTTCATCATTATTAATTTTCTGGAACTCAACGTTTTTATTTAATAGTCACAGTACAATTATTATTCAAACAATGTAAATAAAACCCGATAAAAATTTTCTGGAATTTATAGTAGGAAAAGACCTTTTGCAGACCTTAAGAAACTGTAAGAAGTTTCGTTTATACTAATGAAATTATTGAAAAAGATAAAATTATTTTTATAAATGTTGAACATTTGTTTGGTTTTAAAAAACTCATAATTGTACAAGCCGAAATTATTCATAATTTAAATAAATGAATAGATATGATCATCTTAAATTTCATTAATTTTTACAGTTTGGTAAATAAACAAATTTCTTTACACTTAATTTTTTTTACTAATATATGTATCTACAACAGTATTGGCATGTGTATCATAAAGTACACTGCTATAACTGTACTACAGACTACATCTCAGTTACAGATTAGATTTCAAGACAATGGAAGCGGTTTCTAAGTACTGGAGATGTTAATCAACATCCAAAAATCAAGCATTGATTTTTGAATTGCTTTCTTATATTATAACCATTTTATACTCGCATAACATTTTTTCCCGCTATTCAGATGTAAATTTCCTTCATTATTCACATAATCACCAATTATCCTCACTTTTTGGATACCAATGTAGTAACACTTAGTAGATGAAATTTTATGTTGACTCACATTTATAGTTGTCAGGCATCATTCGTTTCTTTTCAAACATTCCTGTGAGAAACGATGGAACAAGATTATACTCTATATTAGTCATACACATAACGGGCACTCATACATTTCTCAATCAAAATTTTTGGATGCAACTAAAACGGATTAAAAATTCAGAATTGACATCTCCTAATTCTCGTTTCATATAAGCAATGGATTAAATACTAACACAAAACTGTATCAGAAGAAAACTTTCAATCTCGCAGATTATATAACTTGCTTAAAAGTTAAGTAATAAATAATGTACACTGTAAAATAGCATTGCACAGAATGAAAAAATAAAGGGTTTAAGAAAGGATTATTTGCTTTCGACTTGTTTTTATTTTTTTTATAGAGCATTTCTTGAAGATTAAGATGGCTTTCTATGCTCTCCAGTGACGAGTAAAATACATTGAGTTTCTTCTGTTCCAGTGAAAATCAATTATTCACACTCAGAGAAAATTCCAACAGCATTTTAATGTCAAAGTAACATTAGCATGTTTCAGTACATAATCGCCTGGATCAGTCGAAATAAGAAAAAATTACAGAAATATGCGCTTATAAAAGTCATTTTTGTTTTATATCATTCTGTCTTTCAGTATCTTATATCATTCTATCTTTCAGTATCTTATATCATTGTGCCTTTCAGTATCTTATATCATTGTGCCTTTCAGTATCTTATATCATTGTGCCTTTCAGTATGTTATATCATTCTGTCTTTCAGTATCTTATATCATTCTGTTTTATATAATTTTGTCTTTCAGTATCTTATATCATTCTGTTTTATATAATTTTGCCTTTCAGTGTCTTATATCATTCTGTCTTTCAGTATCTTATATCATTCTGTTTTATATAATTTTGCCTTTCAGTGTCTTATATCATTCTGTCTTTCAGTATCTTATATCATTCTGTCTTTCAGTATCTTATATCATTCTGTTTTATATAATTTTGTCTTTCAGTATCTTATATCATTCTGTCTTTCAGTATCTTATATCATTCTGTTTTATATAATTTTGTCTTTCAGTATCTTATATCATTCTGTTTTATATAATTTTGCCTTTCAGTGTCTTATATCATTCTGTCTTTCAGTATCTTATATCATTCTGTTTTATATAATTTTGCCTTTCAGTGTCTTATATCATTCTGTCTTTCAGTATCTTATATCATTCTGTCTTTCAGTATCTTATATCATTCTGTTTTATATAATTTTGTCTTTCAGTATCTTATATCATTTTATTTTATATCATTCTGTCTTTCAGTATCTTATATCATTCTGTTTTATATCATTCATTCTATCTTTCAGTATCTTATATCATTCTGCCTTTCAGTATCTTATATCATTGTCTTTCAGTATCTTATATGATTCTGTCTTTTAGTATCTTATATCATTCTGTCTTTCAGTATCTTATATTATTCTGTTTTATATCATTCTATCTTTCAATGTCTTTTCTTCCCTATACTTAATGATAACATTGCATTCAGATGTCACCAGAGAGCATTTTAATTGTACATTTCTTTTATATTTTTTTCCCTTTCACATCTATTTAATACCCCCGAAATCCTTTTAATATTGACAGACAAACGAGTCATCAAGTCTCCAGACCCTGGCTATTTCATTTTCTCTGACCACCCTTATTCGATGTCCCCCTCTTTCGACCCCTGGTAACTCAATTACGAAGAGGACCCTCTACAGTTACACTTCACTTTCCTGTGTTTAACCAATGGGAAAAGACAGTTTTCTGTTACCGTGCCCAAGTTCTCTCGCAGAATCCTGATACAGTTTTGATCGGGTAGGAGTGGGGGGAACTAACTCATTTGGCGAATTGCTTTCTAGAAGAGATGGTAAGTGGAATGGCTCAATAAAAGTTGTGGGTTTGTAGCAAGATCTTGCAGCGCTTTTTATTTCTAGAGAGGTGTTTGGAATTTTATCTCGGTGGAGATTTATTGGTTTGTCAAGTTGGAAACTAAATGGAACTGAGGTATAGAATTGAAATATCCACCCACCCCCATTGGAGGTGGAGGAATAACACGTCTTGGTAAATAAAGTCAAGCAAAGTGGAAATAACAATGCATCAAAGTCAATAAAGTTGTGTATTTCCTTGTTTTATGGGTTAAAAAGCCTAAAAGATTGCAGTTGTCTTCTGAACTATTGGCTTGGAAGGAAAGTGTTTTTTGGGTCTTCACCATTTAAAAGCATTGCGAAAACCAAAAGAATTTTTTTTTCTTTTTACACATACAATAAATCTATCCCGGGCATAAAATCAGATAATCGTATTAAATAAAACAATTAACTAATGTGCAAATTTCAGAAAGCACAAAATTTTTTATATGAAAACAGGAAAGAAAAAAAAACAAAAAACAGATTGGTTTTTCTTTTTAAATCAAAAGTAATTTAAGTTTTTTTTTTTTGTGAAAATAATGTAAGTTCACGAATGACAAAAACAAAAATTTGCAAAACCTCAGAGGTGAAACGATTTGGTTAATGTGCGTTGAGTTTCTTAAGTGGGGAAGCTGGGTTCAAAACTCAACAATTGAATCCAAACTGGAAACTTCCATCTATATGCCGAGGATATATCATTCTATTTCATATCAAAATGTGTCATTTGATTTCGTTCATATCATTCATGGGCGCCCTATTCATAGATTTAAGTCTCACCAATCTTCATTTCTACTACTGTAGATATAGTGTAATAAACTTTTAGATATTCTCCCAAACATATTTAAAATTGCAAATAATTTACTCGTAAACAAAAGACTAAAAATTGTGTTCATTTATTTTCATACTTAAGAGCTTAAAAAGAAGTTACAAGTACACTCATACTAATAATCTTTTTCATAATTACACTAAAATATACCATTTCAATATCCAATTAAATTTCAATCTTATTTTCTAATTAGTAATTTTTTCTTATATAACATAACCTTTCTACAGGCCATGAAATATCCTTATTATTCCATAAAACTTGCTAACTCTTTACATTTGATATGTTTGCAAACAGAAATATGCAAGAGTATTAACACAATAAAACCAAACTGTCCCATTTTTACACATAAAATAAACAACAATTGAAATAGGCACACATACCAGAAGTTCAAAGTGCAGTCGTTTTTATTTTGACATAAAACCTGTAACAGATTAGAGTTCTGGAATGTTTTTCGTAAAAGAAGAACCATAAGAAAGACGCACAAAAATTTTACAGACAAAACACTCGTATAAAAAACCATAAGGGTTTGTGTAATAGAATTCTAGACAGGAAAATGAAAGGAGAATCATAAACAGACGTGACATAAAAAAACAGAGTAGCAATTTATTATATTTTGCAGAGTAAAGCGTTTGAAAGTAGGATCAGTTGACTTGGCGTTTTAGAGAAATTTATTTTCTTAAAGCTGCGGTCTGTAAAATCAGTGGGTGTGAAACTTATTGGGAACAGTAAAATTAATAAAATAGTTGTAAATGAATAGCATAAAACTGTTCCCGTGCAAATCAAAACTGAGAGCAAATCGTATTGAGAATAAAAACAAAGCCATATTTGCATAACACAATCATCACGAATTCAATGTAAGTGAAAGAAATTCTATGACACATTGTAAAAGAGAATAAGTTTGCTTTCTATTTAATAATATAAAATTTGAAAAAATTTGAAATCCCCATATAAATTCCAGTTTATCATGCATAAGAATGCTTTTTTTTATTAGTTTGAAATAAATAATGAAAGACTGTGGTTGAAATCACTTTCATGATGCTACAAATCTACCAACGTTCAAAAACCACAGTCAATTCATAAAACAAAAGAAGGTCGTGATATTACAAGACATCAAATGAAATCTATAGCCACAAGAATATTAAAATCTTCAACAAGTTTATCATGCATAAACATGCTTTTTTATTAGTCCGAAATAAATAATAAAAGACTAGTTAAAATAACTTTCATAATGAGGATACAAATCTACCAACGTTCAAAAACCACAGTCAATTTATGAAACAAAAGATAATCGTGACATTACAAGACATCAATTGAGGAATATTAAAATCTTCACCAATAGTTTATCATCCATAAGCATGTTTTTTTAATGGTCTGAAATATATAGTAAAAGACTGTAGTTGAAATCATTTTCATGATGCCACAAATCTACTAACGTTCAAAAACCATAGTCAATTCAAGAAACAAAAAATAGTTTTCACATTGCAAGACATCATTTGGGATCCATAGCCACAGGAATATTAAAATCCTCAACAATGGTTTATCATGCATAAGCATGTTTTTTTATTGGTCTGAAATAAATAATAAAACACGTGGTTGAAATTACTTTCATGATGCCACAAATCTACCAATGTTCAAAAACCATAGCCAATTCATGAAACAAAAGATAGTCGTGACATTACAAGACACCAATTTAGATCTATAGCCACAGGAATATTCGTATTTATACTTAAATTAAATTAAAATTCGCTGTAATATTGCATCATTTCTAAAATGATTGACAAATTTTTCATCGAAACTTTGAATTATTTATGTATATGAAGTTTAATAAATAATTTGCTTAGTATGATTTAAATATTTGATGAAAAATATAGTGAAAATGTTTTAATGAGCAATATATAAATACACACCTTTATATTCGAATTCAGACTCGTAAGTACTCAATATTCAACAAAGAATGCACGTATTTAACTTACCGTTATAAGTATAGTAATAATACTTTATATGCATCAATATAATACATAATGGCATCTGCAATTTTAGCATAGGGCTGAACAATTTTTGTTCAATCTTTATACACTTATATTATTATTTTTATTTGATAGCTTGATTAGATAAATTTTAAAATCACCTGTGATGTTAAATATTAGTTAAATATTTTAGTTAATTATTTAGTTAAATATTTTGTGAACATAATGTGTAATAACATTCGTTGTTATGTAATATATACTCTTCGAAATCCAATATATTTAAAATCTGTTAATATTTATTTATATCAAAGTAATTACAAAGTATATTTATAATTAAAAAAAATATTAAGTACTTTGTAACAGCATTTATAATAAAAGTTTAATAAGTATATTCATTTCATGAAAATATTTGCAATGGTAGTAAAAAGCATTTTCATATAACACTTAATGACTTAATGTGATATATAGTTTTGAATTGGGAATCTCATGCTGATATTCTTTAAGGTATATGTTGTACAAAAGTATGGCTAGAATCTCAAACTTTTTAAAACAAAGGATTAAGTACTACTACAAATAATATCCCATGTTATTGTAGTAATAGTTATTAGTCTATTACTAATTTCGGCCTTATTCTTTAATTTAATAAAATAAAAAAAGGAATATAAAAATAATAATATTTCATCAATCTAATAATATCTGAAACGAAGAAACAAAACAATACAGATAGTACCACACTTAGAAGTACTGAACTGATATTTCGAAAACAATAACAACCGAATTTATCTTTAATTGAATACACGACATTACAGGACGGTCCAATCTGATACAATAAAAACGCTCCACCACACCAGAAAATCTGTTACAGAGATATTTGCTCTTAGTAAGAGAGAGGGGGGCCATTACTTATTATCGAAAGAATTCATTACAGACGGGAACCTTGTGTCCAACGGACAACTTCCCAGGCGACTTCCCTCCTGATGGAAAGGACAGGGGAGCCTGAATGGGATTGTCTTGTTCCTTCCAGAAGGACATGTCCTCGACATTTTCAATTCTTGTCACTTCTCCTGAAGAGGGAAATATTGAATATCCTTCCCCCTCTTTAATCCTCATCTTGACACGGAGGTTAAAGGATAATCCTCGATTTGTTCATTGAATTTGACTCAATCTTGTTTAGTCAAGAAATTTTCTGGAGTATAATATGGCTGTGGATACACATATTACATGTATAAGTTCCAAGATCTTCCGTATTGGTCCATAGAACCAACAGTGACTTTACTGCAGAAATGCTATTATGGTGTGTCAATACTGTTTCATATGAGGAAGGGAAACAAAGCCTTTTGCAGGGAATGTACAGCATTGTTTACTGATCTTGTTAGCATTGTTTTCTAATCAGTTCAGTTAACAAAATCTGGTTTAGTAAAGAAATTTTCTGAAATATAATATGGTTGTGGATACACGTATTATATGTATGGTAATGTTTTATGATCATCGCATTGGTTCATAGAACCAATAATGGGTATTACTGCAGAAATGCTACTACGGTAAGTCAATACAGTTTAACATGAGGAAGCGAAATAAAGCCTTCTGTAGGGAATGTACAGTATTGTTATCTAATCAGTTCAGTTTTACAGAATCTTGTTTGGTAAAGAAGTTTTCCGGAATATAATATGGTTGTGAATACACGTATTATACACTCATGTCCATAAATTAAGGATAATTCAGAATCACACAGAAATTGAACTCTAAAAATAAAAATTTCACCTGTAGAATTATCACACACATCTTGAAGAAGAATATGCAAATTACAGGAAACCACCAGATGGCGCGGATAGTACGTCACAATGACGCGAGTGTAAGAGAGGGGTATATAAGGACTGGTGGCAAAGAAGTAAAATTGTTCACAAGCGCTTTAAAAGCCATTCAGTGCAATAACCGCATAGTTATGGCACAAAGGAAGCATTTGGATGATTTTTAAGTGGTAGAATTATCGGACGCCTGGAATGTGGACGTACCCAGCTGGAAGTATCCGAGGAACTTGGAATCGCCCAGAGTGTCATCTCCAGGCTTTGGCAACGATTCCAAGATGATGGTAATGTGAGTAGATGTTACAGCACAGGTCGCCCCCGAGTTACAACGCCGAATGAGGACCGGTATTTAGCAGTTACTGCCAAAAGAAACAGATGGAGCACAGCATCAGACCTGTCTCGTCACCTCTCTTCAGCTACCGGTACGACAGTTTCAAGGCAGACCGTGTACAGACGCTTAGGGCAGATTGGTCTATATGCTCGTAGACCTGTCAGATGTGTTCCACTTACCGCAATTCGCTGTCGCCTGCGATTAACCTGGAGTAGAGAGCATGCATTGTGGACACCGCAACAGTGGTCTGGTGTGATGTTTTCCGACGAGTCCAGGTTTAGTTTGTAGTCTGATTCTCGCCGGACTTTTATATGGAGAGCGCAGGTACCCGTTACCACCAAGAGAACACCATTGAATGACACCGTTACAGTGGCGCAGGATGGCTCGTTTGGGGAGAAATTATTCCAGAACTGACCTGTATGTTCAGAGTGTAATTATGACAGGCCACATCTATCGGGATGTCATTCTGGAACAATATGTACGTTTGTTTCGGGGCGCTATGGGTGCTGAATTTCTGTTTATGGATGACAACGCCCGTCCTCACCGTGCAAACATTGTAGACGAATGCCTTCAATTGGAGGATATCCCCCGTATGGATTGGCCAGCATACTCACCGGACTTGAATCCAATAGAGCATGTGTGGGATATGCTTGGCCGACGAATTGCAGCCCGTCAACCCCCTCTCACCTGTCAATCGGAACTTCGGAGGGCATTGCTTGATGAGTGGTGTAATATTCCCAAGATCAGATTGATAATTTGATACTCAGCATGCCCAGGCATTGTAAGGCCTGTATTGCATCGTCCGGGAGACATACTCCATATTAACCATCATACTAATCATGTTATACTTTGTTTTACCTTTTGTTTATCTTTTTTGTAAATAGGTTCTTTTTTGAAATTTGCTCCAGGGAGTAAAAATCGCAATTTTTATTAATTATGTCAAACATATAGTATCCTTTTTGCCCTTTACCTTTTGTTTAATAAATAGACTTTACAAATAAGTCAAATTTGTTTTGCTTCTGTCTCTTTCTTTGCCTGAACTTCATTATCCTTAATTTATGGACACGAGTGTATGTATAGTAATGTTTCAAGATCTTCGGATTGTTCCATAGAACCAAATGTGATTTTATTGCAGAAATGCTACTACGGTGTGTTAATAAAGTTTCACATGAGAAAGTGAAATAATGCCTTCTGAAGGGAGTGTATAGATTTGTTTACTGATCTTGTTAGCACTGTTATCTAATCAGTTAAGTTGGCAAAGCCTTGTTTAATATAGAAATATTCTGAAATATAATATGATTGTGGATGCACATATTATATGTATGGTAATGTTTCAAGATCTTCGCATTGGTCCACAGACCAATAGTGATTTTACGTACTACAGAAATACTACTACGGTGTGTCAATATACTTTCATATGAGGAAGGGAAACAAAGCCTTCTGAAGGAAATTACAGCATTGTTTACTAATCTTGTTAGCATTGTTACCTAATCAGTTCAGTTAGCAGATTCTTGTCTGGTAAAGAAATTTTCTGAAATGTAATACAATTATGGATACGCATAATGTATGTATGGTAATGTTTCAAGATCTTCGCGTTGGTGTACATAACCGATAGTGAGTTTACTGCGGAAATGCTACTACGGTGTGTCAATACATCTTCACATGAGGAAAGGAAACAAAGCCTTCTGAAGGGAATGTATAGCATTGCATATTGATCTTGTTAGTATTGTTATCTAATCAGTTCAGTTAACAAAATCTTGTTTATTAAAGAAATTTTCTGAAATATAATATGGTTGTGGATACACGTATTATATGTATGGTAATGTTTTATGATCATCGCATTGGTTCATAGAACCAATAATGGGTATTACTGCAGAAATGCTACTACGGTGAATCATTACAGTTTCACATGAGGATGTGAAATAAAGCCTTCTGAAGGGAATGTACAGCATTGTTATATAATCAGTTCAGTTTTACAGAATCTTGTTTGGTAAAGAAATTTTCTGAAATGTAATACAGTTATGAATACACATATTATATGTATGGTAATGTTTCAAGTTCTTCGTATTGGTCCATAGAACCCAAAGTGATTTTTACTGCAGAAATGCTACTACGGTGTTCCAAAATCGTTTCACATGAGGAAGGAAAACAAAGCCTTCTGAAGGGAAATGCACAGCATTGCTAACTGATCTTGTTAGCATTGTTATTTAAACAGTTCAGCTAACGGAATTTTGTTTAGTAAAGAAATTATCTGAAATATAATATGGTTTGGATGCGCATATTATATATATGGTAATGTTTTAAGATCTTTGCATTGGTTCATAGAACCAATAGTGATTTTACTGCAGAAATGCTACTACGGTGTGTCGATATTGCTTCACATGAGGAAGGGAAATAAAGCCTTCTGAAGGGAATGTACAGCATTGTTTATTGATCTTATTAGCATTGTTATCTAATCAGTTCAATAAACAGAATCTTGTTTAGTAACAAACTTCCTGAAATATAATATGGTTGTGGATATATGTATGGCAATGCTTCAAGATCTTCGCATTTGTCCATAGAACCAATAGTGATTTTACTGCGAAAATGTTACAACAGTCGATACTGTTTCATGTGAAGAAGGGAAAAAAGCTTTCAGAAGGAATTGTACAGCATTTGTGCATCATATACAAAAAACAAAGAAAACTCTTATTGTAATAACACAAAATGATCATCACATTTCCCATATTACTTTATAATCAATTTATCGATGTATAAAGTAGCAGCTTGCACTAAAATGCTAACTTAACGGGTGAATTTGTTTCTGGCTTATAAAAATCACATAGCAAATGCAAATGAAAGTAAAAAAAAAATATCCATCGATCTTAATATATTTGCGGTCATAAATTAAGCATATATGGTTACAGCTACAATTGGTGCCAACATCGAATGTGATAATGGTTTATAAGAAAATTCTCTTAAACATTCTCTACACCAATAAAGACAAACTGTTTCATAGTATACCGTCATCAGTGCATAAAATGTTTGATTGGTTTCTGCAACGATGACAAAACAGAACTTCAGTGTACTTTGCCATATAATGATTAGCTTATTTATATAAATATTTCAAATCAGCGAGATAGAGATAGCGAGATATTGTAAGATAGCTTACAATTTTTCTTATAAAAAACAAAAGATGTTTAGCTGGATGCGATTTCCAGACTAAATTATACTTCGTCACATTTCGAAATAAGCTTTTATTTTAACGTTTTCCAGAAATAGTTCCCAAAAACTACTCCAAGAAAACTTTCGGATGATTAGAAAACCCAAATTAAAATCAAACAAACTTCCTCCTGCACAGAATTCCAGAGACATACTCCAGAATCTTCCCGTTGTTTATTCGCATGCCACAAAGGCGAATCCAGCATAACGTGAAAGTACATCTTAAGAGGTATGAAAGGACGTTCCTTTTATCCTATTTCGCGAAGGCTCATTAACGTCCGAGACCGAAAATAAACTTGCTTGAAGAATTAGCGTAACGTTTTTAATAAATCTAATGATGGTGCATTAACTCCAAACGAACAATTGTATTCTTACAAAAGGGAATGGGGGTGGGGTGGGGTTGGAGAATTCACGGAAAGAATCTTTTCTCTTTGGAACCAACAAATAAGAGAGAAACGGAATATTTTCCTTTAACCAAACAGTTCCAAATTGCACTTAAAAGATTCTTTGCTTAAGCATCGCTCAAAGTATATGTAGAGTTAACTACGAGTAAGGATATTTCTCCACGACATTAACTTTCATTTTTGGAGAAATCTTTTCATTTTCTCCTTTTAACTTTTGGAATCAATTATTTCGTGATATGGTTGCCTTTTAAATGAAAAGACTTTTTCGAAATCATTGTTACCACAATTCATTCTTTGAGGCTGTGTTTTATTTGGTTGCAAGAAGAAAAAAAAAATGCTTGGTATGTTCGTTAGCAATGTCTTTGAAAATACGCTCTAATGGAGAATTAATAGCGTAGCCTGTGGCTAAATGGGGAAAAAATGAAACATCATTACAAATTATCCCTCAAGCTGAAAGAAATATGATAAAAGTTATACAATTTTTGGCAAATAAGAGAAGGAAAAATCTTAAATCATTCATTTACAGCAATCCTTCTGTAAGATTTTAAAAACCCAAAAGGAAAGCCATTCGAAAACTGTATTAATACAAAGCACTTTGAGTAGCGCATAATTTTTAAAACGATAAATCTATGAAAAGTTAATATTTGTACATTGATAAATAAATTAAATGTAATACTAATCGTGGATTGAAAAGTATTTAAACTTATTTGCAAATATAATAAATTAAGGAATTTTTTTCATTGAACATTTGTATACGGAAACATTATTCTCTGCACTGAAACTATTTTTCATTTAAATTTTGCCACTATAACTGTTCTTTGCGCTTTACATTTTATATAATAATGTTCAGAATTCATGGAAATAATCAGTTCTCTTTGGAAACAACAAATAATAGCGAAATGGAATATTTTCCTTTAACCAAACAGTTCCAGATAGCACTTAAAAGATTCTTTGCTTAAGGATCGCAAAGTATATGTAGAGTTAACAACGAGTAAGGTTTGGTTGCGTTTGTCGCTCTACGGTCATCTTTTGCACACGAGGGCTAAACAGATCGGGACCTAGAGTTTAAAGCGGATTCTGAACCACTATCAAACATCCACGCCACATCCAGGATTCGAACCTAGAGCCTGCGGTACGAAAGGTCAGACCACTAGCCGATTAGCCATCAGGCCGCACTCATGGATTTTAGAGAAATGGGCAGCTTCTGTTGTGATGCAGAACCCGTAGGACGAAGTCTGCCTTTTCTCCGAGTCGCTGAAGAAGTAAGACAATGCCTTCGGGGAGAACTGTTAGAGGAAACTACCCAGTATTTGCATATCGCATGGGAGAAAACCGGAAAACTCTCACCAAGTAGTCCGAATCACACGGCAAGAGGCTGAACTTCACAAATGCCACCGTTTCTCCTCGCCTTTTGAAACAGTGTCAACAGCAATACCGCCAGCTGATTGAACCTGAATCTTAAAGCGGTGCACATTACCACTGAGTCACGAGTCGGGCTTTGTAACGATTTTTTAAAAAGATTTTGCAACGATTTTTGGTAACGATGAAAAACAACTAACGATAAGAAGAACGGTTTCGCAACCATGAAAAAACAGCATTTCAATGTACATTGCCATATAATAATTAGCTTATTTTACATTAATATTTCAAATAAGCCATGGATAATATGACAGCTTTGCGAGATAGCTAATAATTTTTCTTAAACGAAGCAAAAGATATTTAGCGCTGGATGTGATTTTCACACTAAATTATATTTCGTCACATTTCAAAACCAGCTTTCATTCTAACGTCTCCAGGAATAGTTCCCAAAAACTACTCCAAGAAAACTTTCGGATGATTAGAAAACCCAAATTAAAATCAAACAAAATTCCTTCAGCACAGAATTCCAGAGACATACTCCAGAATCTTCCCGTTGTTTATTCGCATGCCACAAAGGCGAATCCAGCATACGCGAAAGCACATCCTAAGAGGTATGAAAGGACGTTCCTTTTATCCTATTTCGCGAAGGCTCATTAACGTCCGAGACCGAAAATAAACTTGCTTGAAGAATTAGCGTAACGTTTTTAATAAATCTAATGATGGTGCATTAACTCCAAACGAACAATTGTATTCTTACAAAAGGTAATGGGGTGTGGTGGGAGGGTTGGAGAATTCATGGAAAGAATCTTTTCTATTTGGAACCAACAAATAAGAGCGAAATGGAATATTTTCCTTTAACCAAACAGTTCCAAATTGCACTTAAAAGATTCTTTGCTTAAGGATCGTTCAAAGTATATGTAGAGTTAACTACGAGTAAGGAGATTTCTCTCCACAACATTAACTTTCATTGAGAAAAAAATCTTTTCATTTTCTCCTTTAAACTTTTGGAATCAATTATTTCGTGATATGGTGCCTTTTAAATGAAAGGACTTTTTCGATATCATTGTTACTGCAATTCATTCTTTGATGCAGTGTTTTATTTGGTCGTAAGAAGAAAAAAAAAAAGGCTTGGGATGTTCGTTAGCAATGTCTTTGAAAATACGCTCTAATGAAGAATTAATAGCGTAGCCTGTGGTTAAATGGGGGAAAAAATGAAACATATTTACAAATTATCACTCCATCTGAAAGAAAGTTGATAAAAGTTATACAATTTTTAGCAAATAGGAGAGGGAAAAATCTTAAATTATCCATTTACAGCTATCATTTCTGTATGATTTTAAAAACCCAAATGGTAAGCCATTCGAAAACCGTATTAATACAATGATCTTTGAGTAAGGCATAATTTTTAAAACGATAAATCTCTGAAAAGTTAATATTTGTACATTGATAAATAAATTAAATGTAATACTGATCGTGTATTGAAAAGTATTTAACCTTATTTGCAAATATAATAAATTAACAATTTTTTTTTTTGCTTTTAACATCTGAAAAGAAAAACATTATTCTTTGCATTGAAAGTATTTTTCATTTAAATTTCACCACTGAAACTATTCTTTGTGCTTTACATTTTATATAATAATGCATTAGAAATGATTAAATATTTTTAAAAATATATATGGAATAAGGAAACAACGAGATACAACAAGAATTTAGCATTATTAGATATATACTAAATTCTCGTTGTTTACAATATAAACAACAAGATAAAAGCAAGAACTTTCATCGTTAAAATAATAGATTATGAAAAGTAGTATCGAATTTGAGTACTAAATTAAAGGGATTCTTTATTAAAAACACGTCTTGTGCATAATAAATATAGATGAATCGTATGGGAGATAACCTGGAAAACTCAAATTATGTATGCTGACCAATGAGGTGAAAGGCTGAACATCACAAACGTCATCGAGTTTTTCGCGTTTGAAATAGTGACTACACCAATGCCGTCAGAGGATTGAACATGAACCCTAACTCTTTACAACGGCTCATGTTACCGCTGAGCCACGAATTGGTCTTTGTAACGATTTTTTTAACGTTTTCGTAACGATTTTTTGTAACGATGAAAACAAACTAACGGTAAAAAAAAAACGGTTTTGTAATGATTAAAAAACAGCATTTCAATGCCGTTTGCCATATAATAATTACCTTATTTTATATTAATGTTTCAAATGAGCCACGGATAACACGAATCAACTTATTTTATATTAATATTTCAGATAACACGACAGGTTTGTGAGATAGCTAATAATTTTTCTTAAAAAGAAAGAAAAGATGTTTAGCTGTATGTGATTACCAAACTAAATTATACTTCGTCACATTTCGAAACAAGCTTTTATTACAACGTTTCCAGGAATCGTTCCCAGAAACTACTTCAAGAAAACTTTCGGATGATTAGAAAACCCAAATTAAAATCAAACAAAATTCCTCCAGCACAGAATTCCAGAGACATACTCCAGAATCTTCCCGTTGTTTATTCGCATGCCACAAAGGCGAATCCGGCATACGTGAAAGCACATCCTAAGAGGTATGAAAAGGCGTTCCTTTTGTTCTATTTCGCGAAGGCTCATTAACGTCCGAGACCGAAAATAAACTTGCTTGAAGAATTAGCGTAACGTTTTTAATAAATCTAATGATGGTGCATTAACTCCAAACGAACAATTGTATTCTTACAAAAGGGAATGGGGGTGGGGGAGGGTGGAAGAATTCATGGAAAGAATCTTTTCTCTTCGGAACCAACAAATAAGAGCGAAATGGAATATTTTCCTTTAATCAAACAGTTTCAAATAGCACTTAAAAGATTCTTTGCTTAAGGATCGCTCAAAGTATATGTAGAGTTAACTACGAGTAAGGAGATTTCTCTCTACGACATTAACTTTCATTTTTTGAGAAATCTTTTCATTTTCTCCTTTTAACTTTTGGAATCAATTATTTCTTGATATGGTGCCTTTTAAATGAAAAGACTTTTTCGAAATCATTGTTACCACAATTCATTCTTTGATGCCGTGTTTTATTTGGTCGTAAGAAGAAAAAAAAAAAAAAAAAAAAAAAAAAAAAGGCTTGGTATGTTCGTTAGCAATGTCTTTGAAAATACACTCTAATGGAGAATTAATAGCGTAGCCCGTGGTTAAATGGGGGGAAAAAATTGAAACATCTTTACAAATTATCCCTCCATGCGAAATAAAGATGGTAAAAGATATACAATTTTTGGCAAATAGGAGAGGGAAAAATCTTAAATCATTCAGTTACAGCAATCATTTCTGTAAGATTTTAAAAATCCAAATGGAAACCATTCGAAAACTGTATTAATACAATGCTCTTTGAGTAAGACATAATTTTTAAAACGATAAATTTAGAAAAGTTAATATTTTTACATAGATAAATAAATTAAATGTAATACTGATCGTGGATTGAAAAGTATTTAACCTTATTTGCAAACATGATAAATTAAAAAAAAAAAAAAAAAATTTCAGTAAAGGGAAACATTATTCTCTGCATCAAAAGTATTTATCATTCTCCACTGAAACTATTCTTTGTGCATTACATTTTATAAAATAATGTATTAGAAATGATTAAACACCTTACAAGGTATATATGGAATAATGCACCAAGGAGATACAACAAGAATTGGAAAATATATTTAAATATATTATGGTGCATTAAATATATGTTATCTTGTTGTTTATAATACAAACAACATGATGAATACAAGAACTTTCATCATTAAAATTATGGAAACTAGCATCGAAAAACTAAATTCACGGGATTCTTTACTAAAAACTCAAGAATGGTTCTTGATTATTATAATTGTTATCTCTTACATAATAAATATAGATGCATTTCGTTAAAATATTATGAAATATAGTATCGATTTTCATAATATAATTCATAGGATTCTTTATTAAAATCTTAAGAATATTTTTTGATTGTTATAATTTTTATCTCGTGCATAATTAATTATAGGTGCATGCAAGAAATTTTTTCTTTAAAAAAATTGATTATGAAAACTATTATCGAATTTGAGAACTAAATTCCTGGGATTCTTTATTAAAAACCCAAGAATAGTTCTTGATTATTATAATTGTTAACTCGTACATAATAAATACAGATGAATGCAAGAACTTTCATCGTTAAAATAATAGATTATGAAAACTAGTATCGAATTTAAAAACTAAATTGATGAGATTCTTTATTAAAAACTCAAGAATTATTTAATTACTTTAAATTATTAAATAATTCTTAATTATTTTGAAAACTTGATTATTTCAATTGCAGGGCATGTTAACCAGCAAAAATATAACAATAATATTGTTTGAGTAACTTAAAATTTAAACAATATGCATATAATCTCTTGAATTTCATGCATGCACATAAATTTTGAAATCTTGAAAAGAAATACACAATGACTTATACATACAATAGAAATATACATTTAATTTTGAATCTTTTTCAAAAAGCTTTTATTAAAAACCTTTTTCTTCATTGGCGCAACAGCACCGTGGTGGGTCAAGGTCGTCTACCTATTGGCAGATTTCGAGACAGGATATGTTGTATTTTTAAGGGGTAGATCGCATTGTCAACGACAGTCATTGAAGACCAGGACCTATGGTTTAAAGTGGATTCCCAGCCACTACAAACATACATGGGACAGGCCAGGATTTAAACCCAAAACCTGTAGCATCGACTGCCAGAGTGATTGTCACTTGGCCTTCAGTCCCTTTTATTAAAAAAAACCGCCCTAGTTTAAATAAAATAAAGCCGCAGTCACATATAAGTATATGCGAAAAAATACGATAATTTCAATGTCGACAATTATTGTTATCGTTTTTTAAGAATAATAAAATTTCTTCTAATGATAAAAAGTTAAGAGATTTATTTGTATTTCATTATATTTTCTAATATATTGTTGACCATTAGATCATGACTACAAATTTACCTAAACCAACAGGTAATGTTAATTTTAGAAAGGGTTTGGCAAATTAAGAGTTATTGTTATCTAACATGGCAGTAACTGAAAATAACATATCGGCAAGTACACTATATTTTTCATATAACTACTATTTTACGACCATGCGTGACATATCAATTCAGATCCAGCATCTGGCGGTTATGCCTATTTTTTTTACTTAAGGTTTCAATATGATGTTCCATATAACCCTATTTAGCCCCAACTACCACCAAGTGTTAACTGCCCCAAAACCAAAAATCCGGAAAGGGGAAAAAAAAAAAATTCCCTACTAATCTTGGGGTTCACTTAAAGCCCCCTAGTAGTTTCCAGGTGAAATACAACTGGAGAACCCAAAACAAGGCTTCCCGGGACCATTACGATCCGGGCTCTAAATTATCGTTATCTGTGGCATTATCGGGGCTTTGCGGTAACTGTTATGGCTGTACTTTCAGCCCCGGCGTCAATTTTATAGAGACCAAGTTTACACTTTTTTCTCCCCCCTTGTCATTTCGTCAGAGGTCGTTTTTGTGGCTGGCCGTGACCATAAAGGTCTTAGATGCCTCATTAATTCCCTTGGGGTATATATGGCCCCAGCCAGCGTATGGCAAGAAGTAATCGGCTTCCATTTTCTTGGCCTCCCCCTTCCTTCAAGAAAAGTAGACGACAAGGTTCGTTTTCAGCGCCTTCCCTTGGGCAATGAATCCTCTTAACTTGTTGGCGGTCATTCTTAAACTGATAAAAAGTGTGGCAAAAAGTATCGAAATGGTATGACAACTTGTGGAATGTTGTAAGAAAGACTCTGGGGACATTTTGCAATGGTTTTCACTCGATGTAAAAAAGAAAAATGTATTCAATAATCTTGTAATTGCATTTTTCATTATAAATATTTTCATTTCTAACATTTTTCCTCATAAAATCATCTATATCCTTTGGGATTCAATAAATTGCTAGATGCATTAATGTAGAAAAAAATTTATCTAAAATTTTTAATTCTGAATAACTTTTATTTTCATAGGTAAGATATTAATTAGGGTCTGATGACCGAATGACTAGCGCTCTGGCACGCGGTGCCACAGATGTTTAAATGTACTTTCTAAATTCTTTTTATTTCTAAATAGCTATTGAGAATAACTTTCCCTTTACAATTTACCAAACAAGTTTTGCATTCACAGCTGAATTTTTCTCCTGATTACTCAAAAGTTTTCATCAATTGTTTCCCGTAATAAAATTTACAAAAAAATAAAAATGTTTTATTTTATGTAGATGGTTAACGCCAGGTTCTATCTACTAGAGGATTTTTATCACTGTCAAGAGGTTTCAAATATTACGATAATTGTCGAAAGCCCCACTTGCTTAAATAACCAACTCTCTCTCTTCCATCAAGCTGTCAGACACGGATCGCGCTATTCATGGGTTCAAAATGGATGTCCACTCATGTCGTCTTCTGTTGAGCCATCAAAATGAAATGCCGACGGAAGAAGGGACTTGGGCCATCAAGGGGGAAGTGCATCTATCGAATGAGAGGCGAGGGATGGTGAAGTTCTTGCATACAGAAGCACTTCGTATGAAAAGAAATTCGATTACATTAGTGTAAACCGGAGACAGCCCATCGAACATCTAGGCCTAACTAATGCAGCGTAGCAAGCTCGTTGTCAGTGTACTGGCTGATATTAGCCTCTCATACTGACACAGATTACTTATAGATATAAAATAAAAATAAAAATAAACATGCATCAACTTAGACATCTATAAAAGAATAAAGATATTGAAAAATGGATTTTTTTTTTATCCCACTTGGTAGACAGCAACATCCAGACCAAATCCAAGAACCCATGTGGTCGCATGGAAGAAGGGAAAGGGGATAGCTTCTGTTGTGATAGAAAACCTGTAGGTAGAAGTCTGATTTGGCTCCGTGACATTGAAGAAGGAGGACAGCGCTTACGACTTTTAGGAGGAACTACTCCGTATTTACATATCATATAGTATTGCTATCGCTTCCTCGTCTTTTGAAAGTGTCTACAATAAAGCCTCCAGAGGACTGAACCTCCGCTCTAATACTCTCCAGCGGCGCACGTTGCCACTGAGCCACGGAACGGGTAAAAAGGATTGTAAATATTCAAAATAGTTTCTTCAAAATATAATGGCGGCCTGTTGGCCAATTGACTAGGCATATTGCCAATTGGCTTATTTATAAATACTTTACTTCGATGAATTAAGAATATTAAATGAATGAATAACTAAAATAAACTAACTCACTGGACTACAGTCCATGTTCGAAGACGATAGTCTGATTACTGGCAGATTTTGAAACAGGAGATGCTTTATTTTTACGGGATAGGGTTGTCTGCCCTACTTACAATGCTCAACAACCATATTAGAGCGGTACCTACTGTTTAAAGTGGATTCCGAACTACTCCAAACATCCATGGCCCCTTTGGCACCGAGCACCAGAGGTTTTTAATGAATATGAAAAGAAACAGTTTCTTTTTTTCATTTATTTTCATCATCATCATCCTCAATGGCGCAACAGCCTAATGGTGGAACAAGGCCGTCTGCCTGCTAGCAGATTTCGAGACAGGAGATGTTTTATTTTTATGGAACTGGGTTGTCTGCCCTACGCCCAAAGCTCTACTGTCTTAATAGACCAGGACCTACGGTTTAAAGTAGATTACGAACCACTACAAACATCCATGGAACCGCCAGGACTCGAACCCGACGCCTGTGGCACTGAGTGCCAGAGCGCTAGTCACTCGGCACCGAGCCCCAATTTCGTTAAATGTTATCTTAAATTAATATGTTATACTTAAACAAACCAGATTATATTTGCTACTATAATAAATATAAAGAAAATTTACAATTTCCATTACAATGCGTTTCAATTTATGATAATTAACATTCCAAAAGTTTTTGCATTTATTTGATCAACAAACAATTCATAGGGCGAATTACCATTTATACTGGAAAATATTTCACGCAGATGTGTTTCTCAAAGATTCAGAACTTTATTAATAAAACAATAAACAAAACCTCAAATCAAAATTGCTATAAATAACAGACTTTTCTTCTGGTCACAGTTAAAAAAAAAAAAAAAAAAAAAAAAAAAAAGTTGAATAGCGTAACCGAATGGAGCGAAGGCAAATTTTACGTATCCGGATATTTTTCAAACTTTCTTTAAATCTAACCGAGGAATTACGCATAGAAATGGAAGCTGATTCGTCTTTCTGTCCAAATCATCGTTCGTTCGGTTCCACCCCCTTTGGATTCTCATACACCCACCACCAAACGATATTCCTGTCCCCACCAATTCCAGAAATCGAGCAAAATCTGAATTGCAGATGAACGTCTATTTTGTTCCTGCACATATCGCTCCATCTTACAACTTCGGGGGACGGTAAATTTTCTTTCTTCGAAATTTAATTCAGAAGTGACTCTCGTAGCTTTTCGGTGAATGTAGATTCTTATGCTGCGTCTTTCACCAGGCGTTTCAGGGGACAGGGCTGCTGGAAATTAAAGTTTCAAGTAGATCCTACAAAGTTTCTTGCGTATTTGCAAAAAAAAAAAAAAAAGAAAAATAATTTGAAGATTTGTGAAAGTTTTGAACTTCTCCCCTTTATAATTAATCAAAATATCATGAAATATATTCGTAAATTCAGTATGAAATCTGTTAAACAGTATCAAAAGTTTTTCAGGGGTAATGTTTCGTTGATAGTATCCCCCCTCTAATACGGGTGGGATGTATGATGTATGGCAGTTATACCATATGTGAAGAATGATTTTTTGAGGATTCATATCACAATTTTTGATTTTTATAGTTTATATAAAAATTTATTTATATGGAAATAAATTATTGCAGCAATAAAAAGGTAACAAATAAAAAGCGGCGAATTGAAGTTTGTTTCGAAAAGCGAAAAAAAGAATTGATTAATAAAATAATTGAAAGCTAAAAGAATTACAATAATAATTTTAGTCGTTTTAGATTGCAGAGTAAAAAATAATCAATTGAGGGAATCCGCTGGGATAAGACACTCCTTTGCCGAGTGGCGGCCTGATGGCTTATTGGCTAGAGCTCTGGCCTTTGGTACCACAGGCTTCAGTTTCGAACCCTGGCGGTGGCACGGATGTTTGTTAAAGGTTAGGTTTGTTAAACTATAGGTCCCGGCCTAATTAGTCTAAAGTGTGCATAAAATGACCGTGGAGCGAAAAACCAAACCTTTGATGAGGGAGTTAGCGAACGATAAAATTATTTCAAACATAACGAGCATTTCGAACTACACATCCAATACTGGTGGATTTTGAAAGAAAAAAAACCTGCACCGTATAAACTTAACTCTTTTGATAACCTTTGGTATTATAAAACATAAAAATTGAAGAGGCTTAGATTTCAAAATAGTTGATGTAAAAAATTAGTTAAATTAACTCCATGCACTACATTCCATGTTGGACCATGGCAGTCTACCTACTGGCAAATTACGAAACAGGAAATTTTTTTTCCTTTTAACGGACCAGTCATATTAGACCGGAACCTATGGTTTAAAGTGGATACCGAACCACTACAAACATCCATGGCACCGTTGGGATTCCAATTCCAGGACTCAAAAATTAATTACAGTTGTATTAATTTAGTAACAGTTGCTTTAAAAATTCCTGCTTGTGCTTAAATGCTTTTAAAATTTAATTCGCATGATCCCAGAAATAGTGATTTGAAAAAAATGATGAATACTGTCCGAACTAACAAAAATATGTTTGAAAGTTTTTGATTCTTCAAAAATAAATGTTTTGCTTTGAATGGTTTGTAAACGTAACAAGTCTGAGCTCTTGAAAATTATTTTTTAATTTAAAAAAAAAATTCCGATTGGAATTCACTAGTAGTATTTTGAAACCGGATGCTTTCACCATAAAGAAGTCCAGCTGATGTGAAATGGAAATTGGTGTGTCAAGTTGTGCATAATTCAAGTAGTATGATATGAAGTGATATTGTTCAATCGAGATTTTCATGTCAGATAACAGCAACCTTCAGCGTATGATGCCACCATTAAATCATTTGACTGAAATTCAATTGTGTTCTTAAGCCAATGTTCGTTGTCTTTTAAATCCCAAAATTTTGGATAACTCCAAAAATAGATGCTATCCAAACTGTGATTATTGTAGGAAATCCAAAGAAAGAAATACAATTTTTGATTGATCCATCGGCCAGCGATTGTTTCGGCTCTGATGTCCGGTATCTTGGAAGTGGGCATGGATGTTCGTTAGTGGTTTGGAATCCACATTAAACTGTAGGTCGCAGTCTAATTAGCTTAATGTTTGCAAAAAATGACCGTAGAACGACAAATCAAACCAAATCGAATCTAACGCTTGGTATCAGTGCTGTTTCTGGCTAACACGAGTAACTATCGGTAACAGTTAAGCAACAGCGAAATAATAAGTTATTTTTTTAGCTTGCAGTGTAGAAAATTAATTTGGAGTTTTCCACTAGATGTCAGAATTGGATATATGCTTCTGTACGTTCAATCCCCTTCATAAGGTTCAATAATCAATTCATAAAAGGTTCAGATCATGTCATGTATCATCTGTGAAGTGCCACAACAATTTAGAAAGAATATGCCACCCCCCCCCCTCCTCGCAATGTATCCAATGTAACATCATTGGCACTCACCTCCTTGAATTTAAGCGGCTGATGGCCATTTAGCTAGAGCTCTGGCCTTTGGCACCACAGGTTTCAGGCTCTAATGTTTGCTAGTGGTTTGGGATCTACGCTAAACTGTAAGTACCGGTCTAATTAACCCAAAGTGTGTAAAACCAAATGCGACAAACCAAACCAAACCTTGAATTCAATGGCTTATCGTGTTCACACAAAACTTTTGGAACTTTTTATTTGATTTGACTACAGTGTTTTAAATTGAGATCCCTTAATTCAGAAGCTCAGACCACTAACTACAATAAGGACACCATAAAGTTTAAATACAAATATCCCAAATACTCTTAACTTGAAACTGGTGAGGAAAGTTCTTTACACTGTTTTGAATAAAATCATGTCAACTCGTATATATGAGTTACTTCAAAGAGTGGATTATTCGCTAATAAACAATCTGCATAATAACATAAAATGTTTTCAATTTATAAGAAAATTAATAACAAGTGCTTCTTACTAAGTTTTATAATTTCTTATTTATAAGAAATAGTTGTTATGATATAACTTTTAATTAAAATACAGATGTTGTTTACCAAATTAACTCCAGAATTTTAAGAAATATTAGACTTTAATAAACCACATATTTTCATGAAATTCATTTCTTTTTCCAAAACAAGCAACAAATTGTTGTTGAAAAGTTTCAAATATATTAATGTATTGTCGTAGTACAAGTACAACGATGATAATAATTAGAGATATTGTCTTTCACTTTCAACAAACTAGTTACCAGAGCTTTTACTTCCTGTAAACACGAATAAATCGTTTCTTTTTCACATTCTAAAAGCTTAATTCTGAGGAAAAAAACTTTCTTAAATTTATTTTGCCACAGTTGAAAAAAAATAATAATGCAGTAAAAAAATTCGATTGCTTTGCATTATTATGTAGTAAAAAAAAAAAAGTACTTCAGAAATTTTTTTGAAAGGAAATTTAATACTTCAAATAGAAGATAAATAATATCTATTTCAAAAAAATTAATAAATAAGTATATAAAATTAATAAATATAGGAGAAAGTGAAAAAGAGACAAAAAATCCGCATCGGAAAAAAAAAAAAATGCTGAAATTATTTATTTACAATACATAAAAAAATTACGAATGTTTTTATTTTAAAAAGATGATGCCATATTTCCGTGTCGAAAGATTTATTTGTTTTACAGATGTATAAAAAACATTAGTAGCTTATGTAGCTATAAAACATAAAAGCGCCATTTTCAAAAAAAAAAAAAAAATATTCTTATCCGCCATTTTGAGCACTGATTCATAAGCTCCGTTTTGTTGCAAAGTCATCACAGCAGAAACATAACTCAACATCAGCAACGAAAGGCGAAAAAAAAAATTTTTTTTTTTTTTGAACAAATAACGAAAACAAAGACAGAAAAAAAAAGTGTTTAATTTGTTTACACCAACGACATTTCAGTCGTTCGATTTTTCAAAAACGGATTTAACAAGTCACAAATAAGATCACAAAAACTTCAAAAACCAATTAAACAGAAGCATTTCTCCTCCCACTGGAAGTAGGAACGATACACATAGTCAGAAGCTTTCCATTCTAACATTCCATTCAAGCATCAAAAAGAACTTCGAACAAAAAAAAAAAAAGGAGGAGTGAAGGGAAAGGAGGAGTGAGGAGAACGAAATCAACAAGAAAAACATAAAAAGTTAATTCTTCCCCTCAAATATCGGTTTTGTCCTTCAATAGATTTATCGAATTTTGGAAACTCAGTCTTTTCTCTTGATAAATGTGTCCTCTTATCCCTTTTTCTTTTTTGATATATATATATATATAGATAAAAAAATTCTACATTATACGTTTTTTCCCCTTCTCTCCTCTTAAAGATGTATATATCGTCGTTGAATGCATGCATGCATGTGCGAGTGTGTAGCCGGTTATCTTTAAAGGAAGGAAAGCTCATTGTTTGTCAAGTCAAACATATTTCATAATAAAACTCTTTTTTCTTCTTCCCTTCTTTTTTTTTCCCCTGTCTTTTTATTTTCCCCTTTTTTTATCCCTCTCTGTCGTGTGTTGGACCTGTTGTCTCTGGTACTGAGGAAAAACGCAACAGAAAATGGAGTATTCGGGGTGTTTGCATTTGAAGTGGAGGGCCGTTTGTGAATAATGGGGCGAAAAACTTAATCATGGAAGCACCTCTCAGCGAACGGAAGTTAAATATTGCTTAATAAATGGGACAATAAAAAGTTGGCCATGTTTCTTCTTCGAGGAGGGTTTTTCTTTTTTTCGCTCTCTTAAGCAATTCTTGCTGCGCGTAAGAAAGAAGCTCTTGAGTGTAATAATGAAAAATGTTGAATTTCAAAAGGATTTGCCACTTGTAAGTTATTAAAAGTTAAGATGTTACAAATTGCAAGTTAAAGAAACGTGAAGCAGATTTTTTTATTTTTAAAATCATTTAACTTATCTTCTTAAGAAACCATTATTTGTGCATAATTTATATGTGATTAACTAGTAAAACTTTAATATTGAGAAAAATGCAGAGAGCACTAGATTTAAATTAAAATCTTCTAGAACTTATTGGCAGGGAAAGATATAAAATTACATTCTTGAATGAATTATGAAACAGCTCAAAAAATTCTGTACACTGAATAAGGATACCATAACTGTATTTTAAAACAGTTGGAATACTTTTAATCGTAATTAATTTATTTAAATTTTAATTACAAATATTTATAATTTAAATGTTTATTACAATTTGTAATCATGCTTCCTCCTATGCAAGAGCGCCCTCCCAGTGGCGTTCGGAAGAAATGGTCAGTAGGCTTCGAGACTCTCAGAACTACTCAGACAGACTACTACTCAACGAGACACTCAGACTCTCGGAACTACAGCCCAACCAGCGCTGCCGTGGAAAAACCTTTAGTTTAAATTCTCTCAACTCGAGAGGAAATATCTTTATTTTTGACTTAGAAGTGGAATCCTTCCACGAATCTATAATTAAATGATTTTTAAATGCGTTACATATTGTCTCTCGTTACTTGTTTATGTGTGGTGTTTGTGCGCATGTAAATAAAGCTGTGAGTTCTCAAACCTGTGTCTCAACTTAACCACATCCAGTTATAATCCAGCTGCACAACCTGCATACTACACCATCGTGTAAACTTAACTATTTTGATAACGATTGGCGTAAATGGCACCTACGGAGGGACGGAACAATTTTGGGAGAATACTCCGTCAATCTCTCCCTCCTTTCCCAATGCCATCAAAACCTCCTTGAATTCAATGGCTTATCCTGTTTACACCAGGTGTATACACTGGAACTTTTTATTTGGCTTGACTACCGTGTTTCGAATTGAGTTCCCTTAGTCCAGAAGCTCAGACCACTAACTACAAGATTTGGATTATCGCTCTACGGCCCTTTTGTGCACACTTTAGGCTAATTAATAGATCGACACCTACAGTTTAACGTGGATTCCGAACCACTCACAAACATCCATGCCATCGCCAATATTGAAGCCTGTGGTACCAAAGGTCAGAGCGCTAGCCAATTCGCCAACAGGACACTCTAACCACAAGATAGACACCATATAGTTTAAATACAAATGTCCCAAAAGTTTTCAACTTGAAACTGGCGAAAAAGTTTTTTACACTGTTTTCAATAAAATCATCTTAACTTTTTAATTCATAAAGTTAATTATTCACTAATAAACAATCTGCATAGTAACATAAAATCTTTTTAACTTATAAGAGAATTTAATAGTAAACACTTTTAATTAAATTTTTATTTTTTCTTATTTATAAAAAATAGTTGTTATGATATAAAGTTTAATTAAAATACAGATGCTGTTTACCAAATTAACTCCAAACTTTTAAGAAACATTAGACTTTAATGAACCACGCAATTTTTATCAATTACGTTTCTTTTTTCCAAAACAAGCAACAAATTGTTGTTGGAAAGTTCTAAATATATTAATGCACTGACGTAATACAAGTTTTAATGATGATAATGATTAGAGATATAAGATTTCACTTTTGGCAAACTAGTTACCAGAGCTTTTACTTACTGTAAACATGAATAATTCGTTTCTTTTTCACATTCTAAAAGCTTAATTCTGAGAAAAATCAATCTTTTTTTCCGTTTATTTAGCCACAGTTTAAAAAATAAATCAATTCAGTTTGAGATATAATTAAAAAAAAATTATGTAAATATCTTTAAAAAATCCCATTTATACAATATTCACATATTTCCAATAAAGTAAATTGAAGAGGTAAGAAAAATAGTATAAAGATGTCATAAAATTATGTAAAAAAAAGATGAGGAACGGAAGATAATGTAAAAAAGATAAGAAGCGAAATCGTGGAAATTTTTTTACTGTCATCCGAAGCTAGTGTTTATTTTAGTCATAAGAAATGCCTTTGAGCGGAGAGAGAAACAACATAAGTCTCGTCTGGATCCAGTCTAGCCACATTTTCCAATCCATGTGCTTTGCTTTTGCCGTGATTACAAGTCAATGTTATCTACGATGGTTTCTATAAGTCTATTTAACTAAAGAGGCAATTACTTTTCTATTCGAAGAACACACGATAAGTAGGAAAAGCCTGCTTAAGAAACATTATTTCGAGTAACTATTCCAAGAAGTTTATGTATGGAAATTACTTCTGTTTTGTAAGTTTATTTTATGCATCGAGTAGTTTTTATGCTGTACTCGGATGTATAAAATCAGGGAATTTTTTCCCACTTAAAAAAAGGGATAGATTTTCGTGAGTGTTAAAAAACTAAAAGTAGTTTATATTAATAAACCTAAAATATAATAGTAAAAAGTAGTTATGGAAGTCAAGTTTTTTTAAAAGGAATTTCAATAAACATAAAATCTGTAAGTTATTTTCAACGTAATAAAATAACTTATATATATATATATAGTTATACCATAGTTATGAAAATCTAATATTTATATATAAGAAAGTTTGCTGGAATTGAGATTTATTTTACATCATTATTTTTTCCTTGATATCTTATACAAACTGTAATATAGTAGACTTTTTATTAAGGTATTACTTCCTTAAAACCTTAGAATTTTTTTAACGAATCATGCTTGAGAACTAGTAACTTATTAATATTTATTTTAAAAATAACTTCTAAACTATCTAATAACTAACTATCTAAACTAACTAACTAATAACTATCTTCTATTTTTATCAAAATAGTTATCATTTAAAAAAAAATTAAACTTTAAAGTGACAAAAAAAAGACTTCTTGACAAAGTGACTCCTTTGAATGAATCAACTGAAGTAATCGAATTCGTTTGCTTTTCCTTATTATGTTGTAAAAAAAAAAAAAAAAAACTTCATAAATTTTACTGAAAGGAAATTTAATAATAATCTCTACTTCAAAAAAAAAATTAATAACTGAATATATAAAAATAATAAAAAAAGGAGATACTGAAAGACAAAAAATCCTCATCGAGCGTCATCTGAAATTATTTATTTACAATACCTACAAAAAATTACGAATGTTTTTATTTTAAAAAGCTGATGCCATATTTCCAAGTCGAAAGAATTATTTGTTTTACAGATGTATAAAAAACCGTCACCTATAAAACATAAAAGAGGCATTTTTTAAAAAAAAACATCACCTATCAAACATAAAAGCGCCATTTTTTAAAAAAAATATTCTTATCCGCCAATTTGAGCACTGATTCATAAGCTCCGTTTTGTTGCAAAGTCATCACAGCAGAAACATAACTCAACATCAGCAACGAAAGGCGAAAAGAAAAAAAAATTTTTTAAAACAAATAACGAAAACAAAGACAGAAAAAAAAAGTGTTTAATTTGTTTACACCAACGACATTTCAGTCGGTCGATTTTTCAAAAACGGATTTAACAAGTCACAAATAAGATCACAAAAACTTCAAAAACCAATTAAACAGAAGCATTTCTCCTCCCACTGGAAGTAGGAACGATACACATAGTCAGAAGCTTTCCATTCTAACATTCCATTCAAGCAGGAAAAAGAACTTCGAACAAAAAAAAAAGGAGGAGTGAAGGGAAAGGAGGAGTGAGGAGAACGAAATAAACAAGAAAAACGTAAAAAGTTAATTCTTCCCCTCAAATATCGGTTTTGTCCTTCAATAGATTTATCGAATTTTGGAAACTCAGTCTTTTCTCTTGATAAACGTGTCCTCTTATCGCTTTTTCTTTTTTGATATATATATGTGAAAAAAGAAATTCTACATTATATGTTTTTTTCCCCTCTTTCCTCTTAAAGATGTATATATCGTCGTTGAATGCATGCATGCATGTGCGAGTGTGTAGCCGGTTATCTTTAAAGGAAGGAAAGCTCATTGTTTGTCAAGTCAAACATATTTCATAATAAAACTTTTTTTTCTTCTTCCTTTCTTTTTTTTATCCCTGTCTTTTAATTTTTCCCCTTTTTTATCCCTCTCTTTCGTATATTGGACCTGTTGTCTCTGGTACTGAGGAAAACGCAACAGAAAATGGAGCATTCGGGGTGTTTGCATTTGAAGTGGAGGGCCGTTTGTGAATAATGGGGCGAAAAACTTAATCATGGAAGCACCACTCACCGAACGGAAGTTAAATATTGCTTAATAAATGGGACAATAAAAAGAGGGCCATTTTTCTTCTTCGAGTAGGGTTTTCTTTTTTCTTTTTTTTCTTTTATTTTTTTCGCCCCCTTGAACAATTCTTGCCGCTACCAAGAGCGTAAGAAAGGAGCTCTTGAGTGTAATAATGAAAAATGAAAAATTTCAAAAGGATTTGCTACTTGTAAGTTATTAAAAGTTAAGATGTTACACATTGTAAGTTAAAGAAACGTGAATAATAATTATGAAGTAGATTTTTTTGATTTTGAAAGTTATTTATTAACTTATCTTCTTAAGAAACCATTATTTGTGTAAAATTTATATCTGAGATTAACTAGCACGAGAGAGATTTGACGCGTTTGAGGCCCAAACTGAAATTGACCGATCCTTTTGAATTTCCAACATCATCAGCAAGATCTCTAATTGTAAATCGACGGTTTGCAAGCACCAAATCTTTAATGGTTTAGACCTGAGCTTCGTTGGTTGTTGTCGATGGTCTACCAGAGGGCTCTTCATCTTCAACGCGTTCTCTGTCCTCTTTTAACTGTTTATACCACTCATAAACATTTCTTTCCGATATAGGAATGCTCACCGAATGCCTTCTGCAACATTCTATACGTTTCCGCAAACAAAATTTAATGCAAGTTCTTTGCTCAATTAATTCAGACATTTCAAAAATCGCCGAAATCAGTATTAGCGTCTTACAAAGCCAAGCGTCACTCAGACACTAATGAATGAAATAGTTATAGCTATAATTATAGCTATTAAAAAAAAATCGAAATTATAATAATTTTTTGGATACTGTGTCCCCTTAATATACAGAGTTTTTGCAAGAAGAATTAACGCACTTAGAAGTAATAAAAATCTGTTGCTTTTCATTATTATGTAGTAAAAAAAGTACTTTATAAATACTGATTTTTTTTTTTTTGCAAAGAAAATTAAATACTTGAGAAATAAAATAAAAGATATTTACTTCAAAAAATAAAGGAGAAAGAGAGAGAAAAAAAAAACCCATCAACAAAATAAAAAAAAATTCTGAAATTATTTATTTACATTACATAACAAAAGAATCAAAAATCTTTTTATTTTAAAAAGCTGATGCCATATCTCCGAGTCGAAAGATTTATTTGTTTTACAGATGTATAAAAAACCGTCACCTATAAAACATAAAAGGGCCATCTTTAAAAAAAAAACATTCTTATCCGCCATTTTGAGCACCGATTCATAAGCTCCGTTTTGTTGCAAAGTCATCACAGCAGAAACATAACTCAACATCAGCGAAAGGCGAAAAAAAAAAAAATTTTTTTTTTTGAACAAATAACGAAAACAAAGACAGAAAAAAAAAGTGTTTAATTTGTTTACACCAACGACATTTCAGTCGGTCGATTTTTCAAAAACGGATTTAACAAGTCACAAATAAGATCACAAAAACTTCAAAAACCAATTAAACAGAAGCATTTCTCCTCCCACTGGAAGTAGGAACGATACACATAGTCAGAAGCTTTCCATTCTAACATTCCATTCAAGCAGGAAAAAGAACTTCGAACAAAAAAAAAAAAAAAAGGAGGAGTGAAGGGAAAGGAGGAGTGAGGAGAACGAAATAAACAAGAAAAACGTAAAAAGTTAATTCTTCCCCTCAAATATCGGTTTTGTCCTTCAATAGATTTATCGAATTTTGGAAACTCAGTCTTTTCTCTTGATAAACGTGTCCTCTTATCGCTTTTTCTTTTTTGATATATATATAAAAAAGAAATTCTACATTATATGTTTTTTTCCCCTCTTTCCTCTTTTAAAGATGTATATATCGTCGTTGAATGCATGCATGCATGTGCGAGTGTGTAGCCGGTTATCTTTAAAGGAAGGAAAGCTCATTGTTTGTCAAGTCAAACATATTTCATAATAAAACTCTTTTTTCTTCTTCTCTTCTTTTTTTTTTCCGGTTTTTTATTTTCCCCCTTTTTTTATCCCTCTCTGTCGTGTGTTGGACCTGTTGTCTCCGGTATTGAGAAAAAGCAACAGAAAATGGAGGCATTCGGGGTGTTTGCATTTGAAGTGGAGGGCCGTTTGTGAATAATGGGGCGAAAAACTTAATCATGGAAGCACCTCTCAGCGAACGGAAGTTAAATATTGCTTAATAAATGGGACAATAAAAAGGGGCCATTTTTCTTCTTCGAGGAGGGTTTTTTTTTTGTCCTTTTTTCGCTCTCTTGAACAATTCTTGCCGCTACCAAACGCGTAAGAAAGAAGCATTTGAGTGCAATAATGAAAAATGTTGAATTTCAAAAGGATTTGCCACTTGTAAGTTATTAAAAGTTAAGATGTTACAAGTTGTAAGTTAAGGAAACGTGAAGTAGATTTTTTGATTTTGAAAGTCATTTATTAACTTATCTTCTTAAGAAACCATTATTTGTGCAAAATTTATATCTGTGATTAAATAGGCCAGTTTTAATATTGAGAAAAATTCAGAAAGCACTAGATTTACCTAGATTTTAGATCCTCTAGAATAGATTTTAATATCCTCTAGAATCTATTAGCGGAACAAGTTATAAAATTATATTGTTGAATGAATTATAAAAAAGTACAAAAAAATTAATAATAATACCACAACAGTATTTTGAAAAAATTGGAATTCTTTTAAACTTAATTAATTTATTAAAACTATAATTACAATAATTTATAACTTAAATGTTTATTACATTTTGTAACCGTGTTTCCCCCTACGCGTTGCTGCAAGAGCGCCCCCTGTCCAGATAAATGATCAGTAGGCCTCGAGACTCTCACCGAGAAGAAGTATAGTGCAACCGGCGCTGCCGTTAAAAAGCGTTTAGTTTACAATCTGTCATCCCGAGTGGAAATCTCTTTATTTTTGACTCATAAGTGGAATCCTTCCACGAATCTATAATTAATTGTCTTTAAATGTGTTGCATATTGTCTCTCGTTAATTGTTTATGTGTGGTGTAAATATAGCTGTGAGTTCTCAAACCTGCGTCTCAACCCAACCACACCCAGTTACAAGCGCAACCTAAAATGGAGCATTCGGGGTGTTTGCATTTGAAGCGGAGGGCCGTTTGTGAATAGTGGGGCGAAAAACCGAATCATGGAAGCACCTGTCAAGGAAAGGAAGTTAAATATTACTTAGTAAATGGGACAATAAAAAAGGGGCCATAGTGGCTTTCTTTTTTCTTTTTTTCAAGCCTTTGAACAATTCTTGCCGCTACCAAGACCGTAAGAAAGTAGCTCTTGAGGGCTATAATGAAAAATGTTGAATTTCAAAAGGATTTGCTACTTGTAAATTATTAAAAGTTAAGATGTTACAAATTGTAAGTGAAAGAAACGTGAATAATAAAGATGAAGTATATATTTTTTTTTTTGATTTTGAAAGCCATTTGTTAATTTATCTTGGCTCAGTAAGGGTAGTAGCAGCACATACAAACTGTTATATTGTAGACTTTTTATTAGGGTATATCTTTCTTAAATCCTTAGAATTTTTTAACGAATCGTGCTTGAGAACTAGTTACTTATTAATATTTATTTATGCTATTAATTTTTATTTTCTTTTTAAAAAAACTTTTAAACATCGAAGAATAGCCTGATTTTATCAAAATAATTATCATTTTTTTTTAAAGATACATTAAAGAAATACAGTAACTTTGAATGAATTAACTGAATTATTATGCTGTATAAGAAAATACTTCATATTTTTGAAAGAAAATTTAATACTTCAAAAATAAGATAAATAGTCTCTACTTCAAAAAAATTAATAAATAAATATATAAAATTAATAAATAAAGGAGAAAGTGAAAAATAGCCCAAAAATCAGCATCGAAAAAAAAATTCTGAAATTATTTATTTACAATACATAAAAAAAAATTACGAATCTTTTTATTTTAAAAAGTTGACGCCATATTTCCAAGTCGAAAGAGTTATTTGTTTTACAGCTGTATAAAAAAACCGTCACCTATAAAACATAAAAGCGAATTTTTTAAAAAAAAACATTCTTATCCGCCATTTTGAGCACCGATTCATAAAGCTCCGTTTTGTTGCAAAGTCATCACAGCAGAAACATAACTCAACATCAGCAACAAAAGGGAACAAAAAATAAATAAATAAATAAATTTGATCAAATAACAAAAACTGAGATAGAAGAAAAAAAAGTGTTTAATTTGTTTACACCAACGACATTTCAGTCGGTCGATTTTTCAAAAACGGATTTAACAAGTCACAAATAAGATCACAAAAACTTCAAAAACCAATTAAACAGAAGCATTTGTCCTCCCACTGGAAGTAGGAACGATACACATAGTCAGAAGCTTTCCATTCTAACATTCCATTCAAGCAGGAAAAAGAACTTTGAATAAAAAAAAAAAAAGGAGGAGTGATGGAAAAGGAGGAGTGAGGAGAACGAAATCAACAAGAAAAACACAAAAAGTTAATTCTTCCCCTCAAATATCGGTTTTGTCCTTCAATAGATTTATCGAATTTTGGAAACTCAGTCTTTTCTCTTGATAAATGTGTCCTCTTATCCCTTTTTCTTTTTTGATATATATATATATATAAAAATCCACATTATACGTTTTTTTCCCCTCTCTCCTCTTTAAGATGTATATATCGTCGTTGAATGCATGCATGCATGTGCGAGTGTGTAGCCGGTTATCTTTAAAGGAAGGAAAGCTCATTGTTTGTCAAGTCAAACATATTTCATAATAAAACTCTTTTTTCTTCTTCCCTTCTTTTTTTTCCCTGTCTTTTTATTTTCCCCTTTTTTTTATCCCTCTCTGTCGTGTGGTGGACCTGTTGTCTCTGGTATTGAGAAAAAGCAACAGAAAATGGAGCATTCGGGGTGTTTGCATTTGAAGTGGAGGGCCGTTTGTGAATAATGGGGCGAAAAACTTAATCATGGAAGCACCTCTCAGCGAACGGAAGTTAAATATTGCTTAATAAATGGGACAATAAAAAGGGGGCCATTTTTCTTCTTCGAGTAGGGTTTTCTTTTCTTTTTCTTTTCTCACTCTTGAACTATTCTTGCCGCTACCAAACGCGTAAGAAAGAAGCTCTTGAGTGGTGCTATAATGAAAAATGTTGCATTTCAAAAGGATTTGCTACTTGTAAGTTATTAAAAGTTAAGATGTTACAAATTGCAAGTTAAAGAAACGCGAAATAGATTTTTTGATTTTGAAAGTCGTTTGTTAAATTATCTTCTTAAGAAATTATTTTTATGTAAAATTTTTTTGTGATTAACTAGGAAAATTTTAATATTGAGAGCAATTCAGACAGCACGTATTTTAACTGTATAATTAATATTCTCTGTAACGTATTGACGAAACAAGATATAAAATTATATTCTTGAATGAATTATGGAAAAGCGCAAAACAATTATGTACATTTAATAACAATACCGTAATAGTATTTAAAAAAAAATTGGAATACTTTTAATCTTAATTGACTTATTTAAAATTTAATTATAATAATTTATAATTTAGATGTTTATTATATTTTTTAACCATACCTTCTCGTACACACAGCAAAAGCGCTTCCTGTGGCGTTCAGGAGA
Organism: Caerostris darwini; assembly: GCA_021605075.1. Classification (NCBI taxonomy): domain Eukaryota; kingdom Metazoa; phylum Arthropoda; class Arachnida; order Araneae; family Araneidae; genus Caerostris; species Caerostris darwini. Next base: position 110,891 of record BPLQ01007133.1, on the reverse strand, counting down.
AAAGGTTAATAGGCCTCGAGACTCTCATTCATGGGGAAGTACAGCGCCACCGCCGCTGCCATTGAAAAATGTTTAGTTTACAATCTCTCATCCCGAGAAGAAATATCTTTTTTTTTTTTACTTAGAAGTGGAATCCTTCCGCGAATTTTTAATTAAATAGAGAGTTTTTGCGTACCGTACGTTAGTTAACGTAGGACGTCCGTTAGCTTTTTCTCCCTAGCGCGCATGCGTATCTGTAATAATGTTTCCTATGAGCATGCGCGCTAGGGATAAAAAGCTAACGGACGTCCTACGTTAACTAACGTACGGTATGCAAAAACTCTCTAATGTCTTTACATGTATTACATGTTGTATGTTTTAATTGTATGTGTATGTGGTGTTTGGGCGCGTGTCAATAAAGCTGTGAGTTCTCAAACCTGTGCCTCAGCCACTCACTCCCAATTACAATCCAGCTGCACAAACAACTACAACTTATGTAGGTCGATATTTTGCACTACAGCAAAATATTACAATTTTTCATTTGTAAAAGAGTTAATGAATGCACAATACATTCGTATTGTTATGCAAAAATAAATGTTCTATTGTTTTCTATTTATTTAAGAAATTTCATTAGAAAGTTTTGGAGAAGTTGTTCAATGAGTGCATCGAACGTGGTAATTTTGTATCTAATGAATTGATTTGTGTCATTCGCTGTTTCTTTAATTATTTGCATTTGTTAACAGGACAATAGTTTTAATAACATTCTGTATTGTAAATGAAAGCCGGAATTAACTATCTTATTAAATGTTAAGATGTTAAGAAAAAGAAACGTGAATAATAAGGAAGAATTTTTTTTTTTTTAATTTTCAAAGTCATTTGTTAACTTATCTTCTTAAGAAACCATTTTCATGTAAAATTTATATGTGATCAAGTAAGAAAATTTTAATATTGAGAAAGATGCAGAGAGCACTAGATTTACAAGTTAAAATTCTCTGAACCTTATTAGCGGAAGAAGATATAAAATTTTATTCTTTAATAAATTATTAAAAAGTGCAAAACATTATGAATAATGAAAAAAATTGAATAATTAAATCTTAATTTATTTAAACTATAATTACAATAATTTAAGTATCTATTATATTTGATTTATCATGAAAAATTCTTATGAAGCTCGATATTTTGCACTACAGCAAAATATTAAATTTTCCTTTTGTAAAAAAAGTTAATGAAAGCACAAGACATTCGTATTATTACACAAATTTTTTTCTATTGTTTTCTATTTATTTGCATACTTTTCTTTGAAAGATTTTGGAAAAGTTGTTCAATTAGTGCATCTAACATGACAATTTTTGTATTTAATGCAATTAATTTGTATCACATGTTATTTATTTATTTAATTACATTTATTAACCGGAAAAATAGTTTTAATAAAACTCTGTAGTGTAAAAAGCCAGTAGTGATTCTCTGTTAAAAATTTAAAAAAAAAAAAAAAGAAAAGAAATTTACAAATCCTGTTCAATACACATTGTGGTTAAAGGTACAAATTTTTCATAGGGTAAAGTAAAAACTAGTTTACAAGTATACATATGTAAGATACTTAGTGGTGTTAAGGATAATTGTCGTACTTACATATTTTTTGCTGTTTATTTTGACTGCTTTTTAAATTTAAAGATGTAGTTTTAATAACTATGCTTTTGGGGTCATACATATTATTTTGTTGGAAAATTCTTTGGACGAGATACAAAATATCAATAAAAAGTTTTTATTTTAGTGTGTTCCTGTATACATTCAAAAGAAATAGATGAAAAAAAGTTAGTCATAAAGTTACGATCATTCAATCACTCAATAAATATATAAAATGATGAAAAAAAATCACGTAAAAGCAAATATATACATCTTACATGCTTTAAAAAGAAAACACGGTATCAAAACTTGCCTAATATTAGGCTTAGCAACCGAACAATTAGCACGACAGAACTCATATTTAAAGTATAAATAAATAGCTACAAGTGAAACGGAATATTCTAAATTAGCCATTTAATTTCTGTGAAACTAAAACATTGTCAGATGTATTATTAGAAGCAACAAGGGTTGCCTAACAGGCTTTTTTCTGGCTCATTAGTTGTAGTTGTAGAGGAATGCGCAACCGTTGCAGATTATGCATATCCAATTGATGAGTTGTAATGAGGGTGAAACGGATTATTTTTGAAGTGTTTAAAAACACATTAAGCTACAACTGGAAAGTTTTTTGTTAACTTTACATGCCGATTATTAAAATTTGAAGATTAATTTAACATAACGATATAAAAAGAAGATGCTAAAATTATTAGTAAGTCTTAAATTTGTGGATTTGTTATTATAAACATAAGATATATAGTTCGAATATTTTCTTAGAATACATTTATTTTCAGAAATTGGATGCCCTTTGTAAGTCTAAAAAAAAGTTGTTTGGGAAATTCAAATCTATTGTTCTGCTCAATAGAAAATATTTAAATTGGATAATTTATTTTATGAAGATTATAAACGCATTTTATAATATTTCTATTGTTTCCAATTTAAATTAAATATTTCAGCAATGGAAGAAGTAAAGATTGTTATTTGTTTTTCTTATTTCGTCATTGAAAAATAAATAAATTTTAAGATATAATTAATAATTATTATACATTAAGTTTATTTATTTGATAAGTTTTTATTATAAATTATTTTTAAATTTATTTATTATTATTTTTTTTTATGTTTGTTTATTTATTTATTATATATTAAGTTTATTTACTTTAATATAATTTTAAGTTTCTATTTTTGTTATATATTAAGATTATTTTTAATTTTTTTTATTTATTTATTATAAACTAATTTATTTTTTAAGTTTGTTTATTTATTTATTATATACTAAGATTATTTTTTAAGTTTGTTTATTTATTTAATATATATTAAGTTTATTTATTTAAATAATATAATTTTAAGCTTCTTTTTCAAAATAAGACATTTTAAAATGCAATTAATGCTTTATATTTCTATTATTTCACCAGATTAATTGAAAAACTGAAAAGACAAATTACTATTTTGAGCTATCAAAACATTTTTCCTTAAAAAGAGAAAAAAAAATATAATTTATAATATATTTAAAGAGAGAGAGAGAGAAAAAAAAAAAAAAGAAATAACTTTCCTAAATTAAAACAAAATAAATTTTTACTTAAGAGTAGAGAAAAAATCGCTGCGTAATGATTGGAAATAACTTAAAAATAAAAATAAAAGCAAATGAACACATCTTGTACAGTGATTTTAAGTGTTAATCATTTATTTCTTAATTAATTTTTAAGCTTTAACAGTAATAAGTCATTAAAGGCGTCTAGAAGATACTTTAATTATAAAAAAAAAGATTAATTTTCATTCTTTGAAAAGGAAAAAAAAAAAATTTGTTTTGAAAAAAAAATGAACTAAATGACTATTTAAAGCATTAATGATGATTACAAAAAAAAAAGGATTGTTAATTTTTGAGCTTCAACTAAATAAAACTAATTCATTTGAATTAATTTCATCTTAAACAATCTGGGCAATATATAGAACACAAATTTAAAATTCGAAACATGCTCTACAATTGTTCTAAAAGCAACTGAAATAATTTCTACTATTGCTTTTGTGGTGACTTCTGTTTACAATTACTTCGAAGTTCATTAACGTAATTAAAATTGCCATTTCATTTTTTTATTTTATACTTCGATAACCTTTTTCAAAATATACATTTGTTTATTGATTAATAGCTTATATATATACATCTCCAATTTATAAAGAAAATATTAATTTTTGTAGGGAGAAATGAGTGCTGATTATTTTTGCATTATATCAGGCCAATGGTCCAATAATGTAGGATTTTGTAGGTTGGTTGCAATGCTATAGGTAGTCTGCACCTATTTTCAGTTTTTTCCCATTTGTACTAAGAGTTATATATATTTTTTTTTCTCGTATAAATCCTTGATAATATTCCAACAATCTTATTATCTTATTTTAACCATTACAGCCAAAATGTTAGCCAAAGCTTTGACGTGATTTAAAAAGTCAAATTTGGCGAATTCATGCATTAGCCAAGTTTTTTCTCAATAACAAAATATGTATAGCTTGGAGGTAGCAGATTTGGTATACTATTCCTCTCACATCAAAAAAATAGAAAATAAATACTCCTTGCCGACTCGTCACAGAACTCTCTTTTTTTCCTTCCTTTCCATCAAGAGGGGGAGGGGGAGTCAGCTTTCCTCACTTCTCATTAGAGTAAACATTTTCTCAGCTCATCATCTATCACCACGCACGATGCACTAACTCATGGTGTAGTTGATATTCCATCTGTAATTATTTCGACCTGTGAAGGTCGCACAAACAATCGCTAATTTTAGGAGGTCTCATTATCTATGACACTGAATACCTGCCATCAGATTGTGATAGGTTGTTCTCATTCGTACAAAACATGAGAACAACCTCTCATGTTCTGAAGCAGCGTTGAATATATTTATATCACTAATTGCTTGTAATATAAATATCCACAACACTGCTAATTTGCAGTTAAATTTGAGTATTAAATTGTTGTTATGTACTTGTCAAAGAATATACATTCCTCTCTCCTGGGAATGAATGCCACTACCCTTCTTGTGGGAAAAATGCTACACTACCCATCCTAGAAGTTGGCCAACTTAGTGCAGAGACACCCTGCATAAGGTTTCCTCTAATTTTGATTCATTAAATACTTTCTTCGATTGATCCTTCAAATTTGTGGTTTGACGGAAGACTGAAAATTCCTTACCTGTTCCAGCCCCTCTATACATGCAGGGATCCCGTCCCTTGATACGGCGTACCAGCATCACCATGGCAATCACGACCACCACGAACACAGCCACTGCTACAAACACACCCACGTACAGCGCGACATCGGCTTCAGTATCAGCTGGAGTGGCTGGAAAAGAAAAATCAAAATAAATGCTTATAGGCTTCACATTTATAAAATTACGCAAATATGTATTTGATATTGAAAGTAAAACACGCATCGAGCATGTAATACGTTTTACATCAGGGATGGCCAACCCAAATGGTCTTGCGGGCGCCCGACTTCAACTAAACTCTGCTATCAACAAAAAACACAAGTAAAACACACATTGAGTATGCTATATGTTTTACATAGCGACAATTTTAGCCGAAACTGTTATAATGATGACACAGTCTAAAAGTTTTCCAATATTTGATACTGGTAACCGAATATGTTAAGTAGTTAAGAAAAAATATCTTACATTAATTTTTTTTTCTATAATAGATTATGTAGTTTAATATTTAGGCCAAACTTCTCTTCCATAAATTCTATAATAAATTCACAGAAATATTAAAGATATATATACCAAAACATTCAGTCAACAACGTTTTTAGCCATTCTTGCAAAAAAAGGTGTTTCAAAAACTCACGCAAAAGTTTGTCAAATATCCTGAGAAATATAGGTGCTTCCAAACAGTCTGTTTGTTTTTATTATGTTTTTTATTTTTTATTTTTTATTTTTTCTTATACCATTTGGTAGACAGCAACATTTAGACCAAGTCCATGAACCCGTGTGGTATCATGGGTTGTGATGGAGCTCAAGTCTGACTTGGACTGACTGCATTTATATCATCAAGATTTCAATTTCATTTTACAAACATTTTTATTGAGCATCTTCTTTCACCAATCTTGTTTATTGTTAATTTAAATTCATTTAGCAACAAATTATTTAAGAAATGAAAGGTTTATCGAGATAATCACCAATATGTTTTCTTAAATAATTATAAAAAAAACACAATTTTTTTGGCAGTTGCATTTCGTTTGTATTATCAAGATGACAACATTTTTATTGAACATCTTCTTTCACCTATCTTTATTATTAATTTAAGTTCATTTAGCAACAAATTATTTAAGAACAAAAAGTTTATGAAGATGTTCACCAACACATTTCCTTAAATAATTATAAAAAAAAACCGCATTTGTTATGACATTTGCATTTCATTTGTATTATCAAGATGACAACATTTTTATTGAGCATCTTCTTTCACCAGCCTTGTTTATTATTAATTTAGATAATTTAGTAACAAAATTTAGGTTTATCAAGATGTTCACCAACACGTTTCCTTAAATAATTATTTAAAAAATCATTTGTTAAGGCATTTGCATTTCATTTGTATTATTAAGATGATAACATTAAATGACTATCACTGAAAGAGGTTTCCTATTCTGCACATAACATTGTTATACAGCTACTCCATGTATAAAACATATTATTTGCTAAATACTTATTCACCATAAAATGTTTATTCACCATTCTATTAATAAGCACTGTACCACCATTGCATTAATAGAACTGTAACCATCTTCAGAAAATAAACAAACAAAAATTGAGGTTTAATAAATATAATTTAAGAAGATCACGTCTTCTCTCTTTTTAAGTTAATTATTTTCGTTGCGCCAGACTCAAAATATTTACAATGTCTGTCTGACTAATCGCATTATCAAGCTAACAGTGAATATTAATATGAAACTCGTATGTAATTTATGATAATAAGTTAGCACTGTGCTCATATCTCACATTTTAATGATATTATTAATCTCATTTGGAGCGATATATGAGTTCTCTGTTAGCTTTGTAATATGTTTGAATTATGATGTTTATAAAAGCTAGATGTTTAAAACTAGATATTGATAGAAATAGTTAGTATATACTAACTAATGTTATAAATTAACTAAATGTATTATATTTAAAAGAGATTTTCTCATAAAAAGTAAACAAAATAACTATATATATTTATAGAAAATTAAATATTTATTATTATATTTTCGCGTATTTTCAAAACTTCTGTGTTGTTCTACTAAAATAGAATGTATACAAATATAATACTAGAAAATACAATAAAATTAAATTATTATTTACTTTAATACATCAAATAGAAGTAAAATATTATTTTATTTTCTCGAAAAGAAAAAACCAAAATTTACGTAAATTACTTTTGTTTTTTTCTGCAATAGCTGTACACATACTAATAAATTTTTAAATAAATAAGTAATGTCTCTGACATATGCAAAAAGAAATGTTTAAAATTTTTGTGTTGAATTTGTAAGTCATGTGGAAAACTAATTACAAATTTATAATATCTATTATTCTTAATACTAATAGGAAAACATCCTAAACAGAAAAAAAGGAAATAAAACCTGTGCCTCAAGTAAATATTAAAAATCATAACTGAAATAATTCATAATCTATAACACAGTTATAAGACTACAAATGTTCTTTTTTTTACCAAAACATTTCAATAACTACTTTTTCATTGGTGCAAAATCCCCATGGTGGGCCAAGGTCGTCTGCCTACTGGCAGATTTCGATACAAGAGATGCTTTCTTTTTAGGGGGTAGGGTTGTCAGCCTTAAGCTGAACGCTCTTGCAGTCATAGTAGAGAAGGGGCCTGATGGCCGAGTGGCTAGCGCTCGGAACCACAAGTTTCAGTTCCGGCGGTGCCATGGATGTTTGTAGTGGTTCGGAATCCACTTTAAACCGTAGGTCCCGGTCTAATATAACTTTAGAGCGTTGTGGGGGTAATGTTACTCGCGTCCGTAGCATATCTTCAAGATACACGCATCTCCTGGGTAGTGCTAAATGAGTAACGTAAGTGTCCTTGCTTATGGCATAAAGATAGCTACCTAAATACATGCCAGCTGCATTAGAAAAAAAAGTCATAGTAGACTTCCACCTACGGTTTAAAGTGGATTACGAACCACTACAAATACCTAAGGCACTCGAACCCGAAATCTGTTCCATCAAGAGCCACAGGCCCGTGAAAGGCATTGCTGGGCCATGAAAGGCATTAGATCTCTTAAATAACCAGAAAAGAGCATTTAATCAATTCTTTTAAAAATTCAATTGAATTTTGTATTTGAATATTTAGTTTTAATATATTTAGTAGAACTATATATGGTATTTTGAAAGAAAAAATTACATTGAGAAATATGGTAACTTTCCTTTGTTGGAAAGGGACGTTTTCATTTTCAAAAGAAAAAATCCCGCCAAAGAAACTAACAAATTCACTCGATTACAGCCAAAGTCGGCGTCAAAAAATCATTTTTGGACATTTTCCCGCCATATACATATAATCATTACTGAAATAATTGATAATTATAACACAGCCATAAATCTATAGTCAATAACTTTTTTTTACCAAAACATCTAAATAATCTCATATAACCCATAACTAATAAGCTATACCTAACCTAAAACACCTAACCCATAATTAATAGTAAGCTATACTTAACTTATAATCTAGAACCCTAAAATACATAACCGATGACCTATAATTAATAAGTCATACCCTAATTTGTAACCTATAACACCTAATATAGGAAAGAATATTAATGAATTCTTTAAAAAAGCAATTTAATTTTGTAACAGAAAATTTAATTTTATTGTATTTAGTAGAACTATATATGGTATATTTAAGGAAAAAATTACATTGTGAAATATGGTAACTTTCTTTTGTCAGAAAGGGACATTTTCATTTTCAAAAAAAAGAAAAAGTCCCGCTAAAGAAACAAACAAACTCACTCGATTACAGCCAAAGTCGGCGTCAGAAAGCAATCATTTTCGGACATTTTCCCGCCAGATAAAGTAGTCCGCGCCGCGACAGGGGTCGCTGAGACCCAATTGGAACTGTCACTCCAGAAAATACCGCGATTGGCGGCTCTTTGGTCAGTACCTGTCTTCGCTTCTATTTTCGGCCCAATTCTTTTTCCTTCTTGCCTTCGAACCACCCTGCACCCAGACACAAATAGATCCAGAAATCCCTTTTCGTTCTTTTTTCTTCTTCTACTGCAAAAGCGATGGAAGGATGGAACTTTTTTTTTCTTCTCGGTGATTTTTTCTTAAAAGTTTCGTCTGCAAGAAGGATAAGAGGCAAAAAATAAACGGAATTCTCTGTCTACGTGAGGATCCGAAGCGTAGGAATTGGAAGGCGCTTTTGTTTTACACGCTTTTCTTCTTCTTTTTTTCTATACCAGGGCAGAAAGATATGGTTGAACTGAAAGCATCCGCAGTCAACTTAGCTCGAAGAAAATAGTTTTCAAACTTTTTTCGGGGGAAAATGATGAGAAAGTTGGTTAGAACAGGAGACGTGAACCAGACGAAAAAGTAAATAAATAAGAGCTTCAAATTGAAGAAGAGATCTTCAATTTCCTGTATGATTATGGACAATTGTTAAGTAAAAACTTTTCAAATGTTATTTTCCTGTATTATTGAAATACGACATAGAAATTATTTCACACCATTGATATTACATTGATATTACGTCAAATGACGAATTGAAATACGACGTTTTTTTTTTCTCATTTCAACTAAATTCCGTAAATAGTTGGTTAGAACCTGAGACGTGAACCAGACGAAAAAGTAAATAAATAAGATCTTCAATTTCCTGTATGATTATGGACAATTGTTAAGTAAAAACATTTCAAATGTTATTTTCCTGTATTATTGAAATACGACGTAGATTTAAATTAAATAGCAAATTATTTCACACCACATTGAAATTCCATAATTTTTTTTCTCATTTCAACTAAATTCCGTAAATATAATGAAGTAGAATGCATTTTAAAAACAATATTGGTTTGTCGCTCGTCATTTTTTGCACACTTTGGGCTAATTAGACAGGGACCTACAGTTTAACGTGGATTCCGAACCACTCACAAACATTCATGCCGACACCAGAATTCTAACCTGAAGTCTGTGGTACCAATGACCTGAGCGCTAGCCAATTGGCCCATCAGGCCGCTTAAAAATAAGAGTAATGCCATACAAATGACATCAAATTCAAAATAAATAGCATTATTCAAATAAATTGCGTTATTCAAATGGAATCAAGTCTTTTTCGAGATGGGGAATTCAAAAATAATTTTTTTATTACTCGAGCTTGAAAAAATTTAAAATTAGAAAATTCGACTATTCAACAGCGAGTTAATGTAAATTACAATTTGCGCCAATTGTAAAAATATCGCCGAATCGTTAGGCAGTCCGTCTAACGAGGCAAGATGCTGAACATCACAAACGCCATCCAGTCTCCTAATTTTTTAAAAAGCCGACAACAAAGCTGACAATGAAGTGAACCTCAGCCCTAATTCTCACCAGTAGCGTATACTGCCACTGAGCCATGAGTTGGGCATGCTGAAAATATGAATATAATAACTGTTAAATCAATTTATTAATATTTTTTAAATGACGAAAAAGAGAAAAAATTCATCGCCAATAAAATATTTACAAAGGTTATCATTTATAAGTGCATCAATGGAAATTTCTCTACATATTTATTGTATATATTAAGGTTTATAGGTAATACGATTATGATATTGATATAAGTTACCTTATAGTAAATACGCAGAACTCTACTCATTTAAAATCGATAAATCGATTTTTCATCGATAAGTCTTATAATTTGTAAGTGCATCAATGGAGAATTCTCTTCATATTTATTCTACCTATTAAGGTTGATAGCTAATATGATTATGATATTGATAATGATAAAAGCTACCTTATCACAGATACGCAGAACACTACTCAAATGTAAAATCGATAAAATCGATTTATTGCTTAGAAAATAAAATGATTTTATATTTTAAATATAAAGTAAAAACGCCTGTTTACTGACTGTAGAAGATAAGAAAGCAGGATCAAAAATCGCTTAAAGTTTAGAAGAACGTCCTTTTAAGAGTTAACACTAATATATCTTTTCGATCTTTGAGAAGCGGGAAAAAAAAATCCAAAATTAATCCTTTTTATACATCCACAATATATTTTTATTTAATCCGACAAGAAAATTTGTAAATGTTGACGCAACTTGAACGCGAAAGTAAATCAAATCGGAGCTAGATTATACATAAGAGTGACTTGACATTTAAAGCCGAAAAGATATAGCCATGCGATACATTATAAGGAATGCGCATGGAATGGATAATGACAAAAAAAAAAAAAAAAATAAAAAGGGAAAAAAATAGGGAAAAACCCTGTGGATAAAAACAGTTCTTTATCGAATATTTATGGGGGTAGAGAGAGAAAGACGAAGAGACTGCAGAATTGAAAAACGATAATCAGTCTTCTATTCTGTTGCTGTCAACGCAATGCTAATCGGAATTTTTCGAACAAAACGCTCTTTAGAAAGTGAAGGATGAAAATAAATCTTGCGTGGAATCAATTAACGAGTGTGTTTTGCAATGGATATGGTTTTTTCTCTTGATAAGATTAAATTTCGTGAAGGAGAAATAAAAATATTTGATGAAAGAATATGATTATCTGTAAACATATTGTGTTTGTATTTATTAAGCTGGCGTATCGTGTGATAATGAAATAAATAGAAAATTTGTTTTTGAATTTCGTGAATATTTACAATAACTCACTGGTTGACGTATTCTTTTGGAGCTATTTAGCCCCTGAGGGCTTCATCTCCGATATGACTGGGTAAATAGAATTGAAACAATGAAAATTGTCCAGAATACTACTGTGTCCAAAAAGTAAGACCAATTTTCAATTTAAAATTCCCGGGGTTTAGGGAACTTCAATTTTTTTTTCTTTTTTAGGTTGCTAGCACTGTTCTTGACATCTGTGTGAAATTTGACGTCAAAATATTCATTAGTGTTTGAGTTACGCTTGGCTTTGTGAGACGTTAAAACTGATTCCGGGGTTTTTTGAAATGTCTGAATTCATTGAGCAAAGAACTTGCATTAAATTTTGTTTGCAGAAACGTATAGAATGTTGCAGAAGGCAGTAAGCATTCCTATATCGGAAAGAAATGTTTAGAAGTGGTATAAACAGTTTAAGGGGCCTGTATGGCCGAGTGACTAGCGCTCTGGCGCTCGGTAGCACAGGTTTCGGGTTCGAGTCGGGTCGAGTCTCGAGTCTCGTTGGATGTTTGTCGTGGCTCGGAATTCACTTTAAACCGTAAGTCCCAGTCTAATATGGTTGTAGAGCGTTGGGCGTAGTGCTGACAACCCTACCCCGTAAAAAGTAAAACATCTCCTGTCTGGAAATCTGTTAGCGGGCAGACGGCCTTGCCCCACCAAGGGGCTGTTGCGCCAATGATGATGATAAACAGTTCAAAGAAGCCAGAGAATGCGTTGCAGACGAAGAGCCTTCTGGTCGACCATCTACCTCAACCGACCAAGCTCCCGTCCAAAAAATTAAAGATTTGGTGCTTGCAAACCGTTGATTACGTTTTTAAGAAAATTTCATTAAGTACAGTAAGATAATTTATACATCAACTAGTTGAGTGAAAATAAATTGTATTGTAGTAGAATAATAACTACTCTATAATTTTAACTACTCTCATATCTTCAAGGTACACGTGCCTTCTTGCTAAATGAGTAACAGTGGTTTTTTGCCTATGGCATAAAGATTAACTTCTGTATTGCCAGCTGCATTAGAAACAACATATTTACAAATATAATAAAATTAACTCAGAATCATAAACAAATAAAAGAAAAGAAAAATATTTAAAAATCAAATTTGAAATTAAATTAAAATTTTGCACGGACGTTTTAAATCATAATTTCAATTTCCTGGATTGCAGTATTCTCATGATTAATAAGCGTGTCAAAAAATTTAATAGAGATGTGTTTACGAAAATCTTTTCTATAAGGAATGTTATTACTTTATAGACAATAACACACTGCAGTACGTTAATATACGAGTACGTTTTCAAGGAAATTTCATTAAGTAAAGTAAGATAATTTATACATCAACTAGCTCATAAATAAATTGTATTGTAGTAGAATAATAACTACTCTATAATTCTTGAACTATTGCAGTACATATTAAAATGATAATCATATTGTATAGCTTAAAGCGAATTCTCAGATTAAATTGATTTTATAAAAGTGTACATCTAAAAGTGTATTTTTAAAAAAAACAATTTAATCTGAGAATTAGTTTTAAGCTTTAAAAATATGATTATCATTTTAATATGTATGAGAAATTTCGAAACCAGAAAATTAAATTTTATGATAAATAATACTGTTTTGAAGCTTAATAATGAAAAGTAAAGAAAGATTTGTGGCTTTGTAGCGAATAAATTTGCAATTTAAATTAAATTAAAAACGAAATGAAGGCATGTACATGCTAGTAATGCGTTTATATATCTTATGTTCAGTTTATCATTTTAATACAGACAAAAAAGAAATAAAATAATTTAGAATATAAATATTTAAATTGTTTATTACTGTAGGCCACACAGAAAATATAAAATATTAATTAAGATATTTCCAGTTTTTATTTAAAAAAATTTATTTTGATTAAAATAGGCAAAAATCTAGAAAGCTAATGAAAGATTAAAATTTGAAATATATGATAACCTATGGTATTTAACTGAACCAAATGATTTTAACTTGTAAACATAAAAATGATAAGAGAAATAAAATATTATCAATATAAATTTTAATTTTATTTACAAATAATTGATAATTAAATTAATTAAAAATGTTTATGGATTTCAGAAGCATTTTATAAATTAATATAAAACAGGAACAAGCAAATAAAGATATTAAAATATAAAATTTAATAATTTTGAACTTTCTTAAGGCAACTCTTGACATTACAACAACATTTTTCTTTTATTAAGATACTAGAACGATTAAATGGATTACAACTTTTCACAGTGATATTGAGACACCAATATACAAAAATCCAAGATATTATAAATTAATATTGTTTAATAATAAAATCGATTCCTATGATTGACATCAAAAGTAACGAGTCAACGCTGCTTCTAGGTAAAACACGGTGATATTGAGACATCAATACATAAAAAATTCAAGAAGTTATTATAAATTAATATTGTTCAATAATAAAATCGATCACTGTTCGATAAAGAAAGTGACGGTTCAACGCTGTTTCTAGGTAAAAACACAATTATATTGAGACACCAATACATAAAAAAATCAACAATTTATTATAAATTAATATTGTTTAATATTAAAATCGATTCAACATAAAAAGTGACGGTTCAACGTTGTTTGTAGGTAAAACAATCTTTTTGAAGTAGCAAGTTTAACAAGGGTAGACTGTATTTTATGTAAAAACTCACTCATGGATGTATTAGTTAAAAGTAAATTTTCATTGACAAAATAAGAGATGGACAAGTAAATTTCATATATGACAAACAACATTTTTCTGTAAAAATATCAAGACAGATTGAAAGCCGTGTCAATGTGCATAAGTCGTTGAAAAGGCCACATTCATTTCTATCAAAAAAAAAAAAAAAAAAATCACACGTGTCTGTAATAGTAAAAAGGAAATTTCAAATTTCTAAACAGAAGTTCCAGATCCAAAAACAAATTACAGAAACAAGAGCCAAGCGAGCAAAATCGTTCTTTTAAAAATCAAGAGAAAAGTTGAAAGAGAAATCAACTTGCAGAAGTCAAGACAATTTTTTAAGTTTCTTAAAGTAATTCTGGACATTACAACAATATTTTTCCTTTTTTTACTATACAAGAACAATTAAACGAATTACAACTTTTCACAGTGATACTACGACACCAATACATAAAACCAATACAGTCATTATAAATTAATATTGAATGTTAAAATTGATCCCTATGTTCGAGATAAAAAGTGAAGGTTCAACGCTACTTCTAGGTCAAACACAATGAATTTTTTATGTATTGGTGTCTCAATATCAACAAGTTATTATAAAATTAATATTGTTTACTAATAAAATCGGTCCCTATGTTCGACATAAAAAGTGACGGTTCAACGCTATTTTAGGTAACACAATCTTTTTGAAGTAGAAAGTTTAACAAGGGATAGAATGGATTTTATGTAAAAACTCACTCATAGATGTATTAGTCAAAAGCACATTTTTCATTGACAAAATAATAGATCGACAAATAAATTTCATACATGACAGAAACACGAGCAAACAACATCTTTCTGTAAAAAAACCAAAGGAGATTGAAAGAAATGTCAATGTGCAGAAGTCGTTGAAACGGTCACATTAATTCTTATCAAAAAAATCCTCTGATATATAAAAAAAAAAAAATCACACATGTTTGTAACAGTAAAAAGAAAATTTCAAATTTCTCAACAGAAGTTCCAGATCCAAAAACAAATTACGGAAACAAGAGCCAAGCAAGCAAGCAAGCAACATCGTTCTTTTAAAAATCGAGAGAAAAGTTGAAAGAAAAATCAATGCGCAGAAATGAAGATGATTGTTGAAAGACAATTTTTAAAGTTTCCTAAGGTAACTCTTGACATTACAACAATATTTTTCTTTTATTACTATAATAGAACAATTAAATGGATTACAACTTTTTCAAAGCGATATTGACTCACCAATATACAAAACATTCAACAAGTTATTATAAATTAATATTGTTTAATAATAAAAGCGATCCCTATGTTCCACATAGTGACTCTTTAACGATTTTTCTAAGTAAAACAATCTTTTTGAAGTAGGAAGTTTAACAAGGGGTATACTATATTTTATGAAAAACTCACTCATGGATGTATTGTATTAGCTAAAAGTTCATTTTTCATTGACAAAATAAGAGATGGACAAATAAATTTCATACATGACAAAAACACGAGCAAACAGCCATCTTTCTGTAAAAAAACCAAAGGAGATTGAAAGACGTGTCAATGTGCAGAAGCCGTTGAAAAGAGTCACATTAATTCCTAGCAAAAAAAAAAAAAAAAATCCTCTGGTATATATATAAAAAAGTCACACATGTTTGTAATAGTAAAAAGAAATTTCAAATTTCTCAAACAGAAGTTCGAAGATCCAAAAACAAATTAGGAAACAAGAGCCAAGCAAGCAAGGAACATCATTCTTTTAAAAATCAAGAGATAAATTGTAAGAAAAATAAATGGGCAGAAGTCAGGGTGATTGTTGAAAGGTTGTTGTTCTCCTAATGCAACTCTTGACATTTTAACAATATTTTTTTTTTATTACGATACAATTAAATGGATTACAACTTTTCACAGTGATATTGAGACACCAATATACGAAACATTCAACAAGTTATTATAAATTACTATTGTTTAATAATAAAATTTATCCTTATATTCGACATAAAAAGTGAAGGTTCAACGCTGCTTCTAGGTAAAACACAGTGAATTTTTTATGTATTGATGTCTCAATATCAACAAGTCATTATAAAATTAATATTGTTTAAGAATAAAATCGATCCATATGTTCGTCATAGTGACTCTTCAATGCTTTTTCTTGGCAAAACAATTTTTTTGAAGTAGGAAGTTTAACAAGGGGCAGACTGGATTTTATGTAAAAACTCACTCATGGATGTATTAGTCAAAAGTGAATTTTTCATTGACAAAATAAGACATCGACAAATAAATTTCATACATGACAGAAACACGACAAACATCTTTCAGTAAAAAATCAAGAGAGATTGAAAGAACTGTCAATGTGCAGAAGTCGTTGAAAAGATCACATTAATTCTTATAAAAAAAAATCCTCTTATATATATATAAAAAAAAAATCCACACATGTTTGTAATAGTAAAAAGGAAATTTCAAATTTCTCAAACAGAAGTTCCAGATCACAAAAACAAATTAGGGAAACAAGAGCCAAGCAAGCAAGCAACATCGTTCTTTTAAAAATCAAAGAGAAAAGTTGAAAGAAAAATCAATGTGCAGAAGTCAAGGTGATTGTTGAAAAGATCGCATTAACTTCTATCAAGCTCATTAGGGGGTTTGGGGGGGAAGGGGGGAGATGTATTGTGCAACCACTTCGAAAAGAAAAGAGCCTATTTGCATAGCCTTTTGTTTGCCTGTTCCACAAGACCAGGAGTTTTTTGTTTTCTTTTCTTTCCTCCCGTTCATTAAGGTTAAAGAGGCCTCTGGCGCTTTATCATCTCTATCACAGCCGGTACAGAGGAAAGACCCAGGGGTACATCGAACTTTATTGCTCGACTGCGGAGTGCTAAGTTTGATTATCGGGTTTCCCTTTGTTTTTGGGGATCCTTAAAAATATAATTGAAAGTCATCTCAATAGTTAAAAGGTCGAGGTTCCGATAGGTACTATTTTGCTGATTGGGATGAGGGATTATTTTTGATGAATCCCAATGCCATCATGTTTTCTGAATGCTAACACAGATCTATGTCCGAGAAAGAATTCAGGTAGATTTTTAATAGATCAAATTATTTGAAGCCATATTATATTTGAAGCCACAGATGTGCATCTCTCTTTACCTTGCATATATGTTTCTGTGTGCATATGCATGAATTTGTGTGTTCCATATGTAGCGTGTATATGTGTGTTTCATATGTAGCGTGTGTATATATATAACGTATAGGTATGTATTCCAATGTGTATGTGTGTGTATATATATATATATAGTATGTGTGTGTATATATATATATAGTATGTGTGTGTTATATATAGTGTATATGTATATGTTCCAATGTGTATGTGTATATATTATGTGCGTGTATATATTGCATTTGTGTGTTCCGATGTGTGTGTATATATATATATAGTGTGTATGTGTGTGTTATATATATAGTGTATATGTATATGTTCCAATGTGTATGTGTATATATTATGTGCGTGTATATATTGCATTTGTGTGTTCCGATGTGTATGTGTGTGAATATATTGTATGTGTGTGTTCCAATGTGTATGTGCATGTATATATTGCATGCGTGTGTTCCAATGTGTTTGTGTGGGAATATATTGTATTTGTGTGTTTCAATGTGTATGTGTAAGCATATATAGTGTATATGTCAGTGTTCCAATTCCTAAGTGCTATAGAACTTAAAAAACGAATTTTTTGCTTTGAGTTTTTTTTTTTTTTTTTTTTTTTATCTGGTGCGTAACGAAAAAAGTTTTAATTAGTTATTTTTCAATTAAATAAAAACTATGGAATATTTTGCAGATTGGAATACGGAATATTTTTTAGTGAATAACAATGGCATCATGTTTTCTGAATGCTAACACAGATTTAAGCCCACATAAAAGATTCAGGCAGATATGTATCTCTCTTTCTCGCATATATGTATATGTGTGCGCATGCATGCGTGCATGTGTGTCCAATAAAATTTACAGGCTATGGATCTTAGAAGTCGAATTTTTTTTGCTTTCAGATAGTTTTTATCTGGTGCATAGCGAAAAATGTTAATTAATCTTTTAAATTAAATACAAACAATTTTAACTTGTTAAAATAATGTATTGCATTAGTTATAACAAACATTTTATTGTTATAATGCATTAAAAAAAGGGAATTAAAATATCGGCGTTTTGCAGCAATTTATTTTTACAATAACGTTTTGTAACTTAATTTATAGACAATGCCAATCCCTAATTACTTAATAAAAGATAAATGTACCTTTTTTAATCCGTATATTTTTAAATTCAAGTGAATTATGAAATACAATATGTGTTAAAAATAATTTAAGGAAAGAATGAATTAAATTTTTATAAAACTGAAATAGAAAAGAGATATTTTTATTAAGATCTTAAATGGATAATAAACTCTTAATTATAAATTTTATTTCCAAGGATGTCGAGGTAATAACTAAATGAATATGAGGAGAAATATTTTTTTCCCATTTTTTCATTAGAAATATAAAAATTTTAAATTAGAATTTTTAAACTATAACTATTCTAATTAGAATTTTGAAATTGTAATTAATTTTAATTCATTACAAGCTATCAAAATTTAATATATTATATTAAAACAAAAAGATCAATGTCTGGCTATATATGACCAATTTAAATTATTTAAAGCGAGTTATTTAAAATTTCAAACCTTTAATTCCGTCCCTCATATTTTTTTCTAATAAAAACCTAATGAACTAAAAATGTTTTTAATACTGGGTTATATCTGCTAATTAGATATAACCGAGAATATTTATCATATAGAAAGAAAGACATACAATTAGTTTAACTTAAATATTCAGCTAACAATTGAAAACTTTTTTTTGTCCCTTATTAGTTTTGCACTTCCAGTTTAATGTAGTGCACTACGAATCAGTTCACCTAGCTACGAATCAGTTCACCTAGATGGAATGATGGCCAATTGGCTATCGCTCTGGCCTTTGGTACCATAGGCTTCAGGTTAGAATTCTGGGGGTGTCATGGATGTTTTTGAGTGGTTCGAAATCCGCTTAAAACTGTAGGTCCCGGTCTGTTTAGGCCTCGTGTGCACAAAATGACCGTAGAGCGACAAACCAAACCTAGCTTCTAGAAAGATTATTATTTTCTTGTCAACTGTCAACTGGTGGTAAATCTGAATGTTCTTGGATGTTTGAAAACGTTTACAAGCCTTTAAAATAGTTATTCTTTTAGTTACTGAAAACAGCGACTGCCATTAGTAAAACATTAAACACTTGTCTGTTCATACTCTGGCTTCAGAGTGTTAAACAAATTAATTTTTTCACCTCAGTCTTTGTGAGGTGAATAAAATGATGTCTGTGGTGTCATCACTGTGGTTTTCGACTGACGAGCAATTTAAGTAAGCATTTGTCATTATCATATTCGTAATTATACTTTCATCACTATGACCGCAAATATGAATCAGATTTAGTGTTAATCAGAGCGTACTGTAGATGCCGACTACACTGAAACCACATTTGACCATAGCAGTTCTGAATGAACACCCTTAGGAATAGTATCTAATGGGCAAGAGAACCCATGCAATTCCAATTCCTTAAGGCCACTTGCGAAATAGACACGAGAATTTTCTGTTCGGATTTTCTTACCGGGTTACTCAGTTCCTAATTCTCAAATCCAACACGTTACCCATCAGACCGTTCGTCCTCCAATCTGAGACATAATTCTGCATCTGCATAACCCAATGTCTTATTTCTATGTTCTGTTTAGACAAACGAATTTAAATCTGCATTATTTAAATGTATCCGTTAATTCATTTTCTTTAAATTCTTATAATAATGATATTCGTTCTTCATATAATTTATTTACAAAATATTTTTATTTCATTCCTCTCTAGTTAATTTTGAGCTAAAAATCCAATTATTTAAGTCAAATGAAATTTTCTGAGTTGTTACTAAAATTTTTTTTTATACATATTTTATAATTCCAACTGTCCCACAAAATGCCTAAAAAAGAAAAAAGATAATTCTCAACCAAGTAGAACCAAATTCAAAGTATTCTTTAAATGCATAGAACATTCAAGCTTAAAAATCATTTAACGGAATTTGCAATAAATTTGCTATTGAATATCTCAGATGCATTTTCATACTTTTGGGAGAATTTTATGAGACAGCAGTCCTAATTTCAGTAGGGCGTCATTCACAGTGTTTGTTAAAGAAGACAAGTGTTGAGAATAAAACAAATAGCAGGGAAACGCCTAATTTTGGCAAAACAAACTAAAAGTTATTGTTCACAAAGACTAGCACTGAATTATTCATAAAGCTATTCACAAGGCCGACATCATGTCAAAAATAATACAACTGATGTTACATCACGGCGACACAACCACGTATAATTATTCTAACAGAACGAACCAGACAGTATATGAGCTGTATTTACTCTTCAAGAATGCAAATGCATTGTAAATCTAATGAAATTAACGCATGGGTAGAAAAAAAGATTTTATGAAGATTTTTTTAGGAGGGAAAAAAATACTAGAATTAAATTAGGTTCAACAAATATAATATGAGAATTTTCTTTGTAGGGGCATTTGTGTTTCATCCAGCTTCGTTGCTGCAAGAATTCATGAAACTTGTTGACTATTTGGTTTGTTGCTCTATGGTCATTTTTTGCACACTTTAGGTTAATTAGATCGGGACCTATAGTTTAACGTGGATTCCGAACCACTCACAAACATCCATGCCCCTGCCAGGATTCGAACCTGAAACCTGTGGTCCAACGGCCAGAGCGCTAGCCAATTGGCCATCAGGCTGCTTGACTATTTTACAACAAGAAAACCACCTCAGTGTTGATTTTCAGCTACGTCCACATTTAAAACATTCGCCCAAATGTTCATATGGTCCCAGGCGTTGCAATTGTAACATGAAAACCATTTCTCCTTAAGCGGCGTTTATACTTGAACACATGAGCTATGAGCATCACATGGTCTCTAACTTGGTAGTTTGGACGGAAAATGAAACGCATGCGCAAAAGTAAGACAGTTTTGTAAGAAATAAAATTTATGTTCCGTCTAGTGACGTTTTGTGGTCATACATCAATTGATTTACGATTTTCTAAAAAGAATTGGGGATCGTTCGTAAGGAGATTTAAAGGGTGTTTTTCCGTTCAGACTGTTATGCCCAAGACAGATAAACATTCGGCCAAATGTTTCAAATGCGAACATGACTTGAAGTTGTGAGCCAGTAATCTTTCAAAAGGTCGTAAATCGATGAGCGATCAGTAACTAATTCTAACCGGAACTGAAACTTGGTGACCATTCGTAAGTGGTTCTCTTTGCTATCTAATTCAAATGTAGACGTGGCTACTGGTGCCATCACAGTTTGAAACCACCCTCCTTTCCCTGGGGGAGACATTTATTACTACGTTCAGACAGGGAAGTAAATGGCCGAGCGTCCGTTAGCCCTAACGAGTTACAGTTTTAACAAGAAAAATGCCTGCTGTCGGCTCGAATCGACTTTCATCTGATAAATCGAAAATCCTTGAACAGGGACACAAAATTGACCCTATCGGTGCGATTTTTCGATTATCCTGATTCACAAAATACTTTGAAAACCTCTTCCAAACCCGCTAGAATCGTTTATTATTAATTTATTTAGTTGCTCGCCCTAGTCCATGTGCATACGAAATGCACATGTTCCTTCCAGTCATTCAATCTTAGGATAGTTAGTTCTGGAGGGACTTTTCTTTAACAAATTTAACATATCTACATCTAGTATAGACAAATGTAAAATTTCCGAGTCTACAATAAGTCAAGATGCCTTAAACTTTTAGTAACGCTTTTCGAATTTTATACATAAGCCAAATAGGCAAGCCATGAAATAGATATGGGCCTCTTATTAAGAACATAGTATATCTGTGTATTGAATTAAAATCTGGATAATGTTCTAGCCAACCTATGAGCACTCAATAGTCTTCTCATAAAAGTGAAATTGCACACAACCATAAGCACAGTAGTCTCCACTAATCGAACTATGTAATATGTAGTATTATCATCTTGTAGTATTACCTATTGTATCTGCATAAAGACGAACAATTAGATCAAGAATGTCTTCTTTGTACAACTGAACAGTAACGATGCCTTTTGAGACGATATACAGACCAGTTCGACTATATAAAATACCATCCCACACACATACATTGCATCAATCCATATCTATTTCTTTGTGATTGGACTATTAGTAGTTCCCCAGCTGCCACCAGACCAACATTTTTTGGAGTTATTTTGCAAACAAAATATGAGCTTCTCGGAAAAAAATACAGATTAGCACTCCTCAGCACAGACGTCCATTGACATTCAGGCGATACACACTTCTGAAAGACAATACTTCTTTTCGCCAACAACATTAAACTACTCATCAACATTTAGTTCAATTCATTGCACAATTAGCATTTATATTTTAGTTTAGATCATTAGAACTGATTAATTTAGTTAAGTTAGTTTAAATAAATAGTTTAGTTAACTTAGTTAGATCATTAGAACTGATTAATTTAGTTAAGTCAGTTTAAATAAATAGTTTAGTTAACTTAGTTTAAATAAATAGTTTAATTAAGTTAGTTTAGATAAATAGTTTAGTTAACTTAGTTAGATCATTAGAACTATTTAGAATTAGAACTGACTGTCAACTATAAAAATATTAGCATACACAGAAAATAAAGTTCGAAATGCAATAATGGATTAATTCTCATCCAATTATTGGTTACAAAATCTAAACAAAATGTCCGAACACGCAGCAATTTTCATTAGAAACAAAGGAACTCTAGATGTTGATTTCCGGCAGTTCCAGTGGTTCCATGCTGCATATCGCCCTGCAACCTAGAACACCGAAAGGGCTGTCCGCAAAAGAATTCCACAGAAGGAGAGAATGGGAAGTCGGATAGAAAAAAACAAAAAAGGGACAAAAGCGTCCTCTGGCATGCATCCAAAATGACGATCCGAGAGGAGAGAGAAAAAAAAATACTCCACTCCACCCTCCACCTTCATCGGCAGGGGGAGGGTGGATGGATGTTCGGATATCGTTTGTCCTCCCCGAAACAAGACGTTCGATGATGTCGAGTTTTTCCAGCACCTCCGACCAAGTGTGAAGACGATAACACCGCTGAAAAGTTACGACGGACGGTCGACGGAGCGAAACGGCACAACACTCTTTAGCAGGATTTATCATCAGGACGTTCCCCACAACTCTACAACCGACAACCCCCACCCCTCGTCATTTCAACCCGAATTTCAATGACAATGGGAATCTTTGCGTCGCGGGTAGGTTGTAAAATTTTGGAATAAGTTGATGGATACACTCTTATATTATTCTAGTAATGATGTGTGGAGCCAAACCTACTTTTACATAAATCCAGATGCCAGAAGTTATTCAATCGCATCTAACTCAAACCAAGATTATTTTTGACCATGTTAAAATTGGAGCATCACTTCGACGGGCCAAAGTTGTTTCTTGAAATCACCGTTATTTGGAATAAACGCATCAGTGTATGTCTGGAAAAAGCTAAGTTGAATTCTCTATGCAACTTTTCTAAAAACAGGGGGCTACAATGGTTCAGTTTACTGATGATCCAAATAATGGTTGATCTGTAATATAACCAAACCCGGTTTGCATAATAGAAATTTCAGTTTGATTCGGTTTGCTTATCAGGCTACAATTCCAAATGAATCCAGGTGCCAGAAGTTTTTCAATCGCATCTAACTCAAACTAAGATTATTTTTGGCCGTGTTAGAATTGAAGAACCACGTCGACAGGCCAAAATTGTTCCCTGAAATCATCTTCATTTGGAATAAAAGTATTAGTGTAGGTTTGGAAGAAGCGAAGTTGAACTTTCTACACAACTCTTCTAAAAACAAGGGATTGCAATGGTTCAGTATACTGACTACCCAAACAATGGTTGTTCTTTAACATAACCAAACCGAGTTTAAGAAACAGAACTTACAGTTTGATTCGGTTTGATTATTATGTTACAATTCATGCTCGACAACAAGCTTTCCTCTAGAAGCAAGAGTACTATGGAGATTTATTACGTGGAACATGAGATTAAATAACATGAAATAGAGCAGTCATAAAAATTGGCAACAAAGTTTACTGAGAAGACTTTCAGTGGTAACTAACCCACATTTGCCTCATCATTTCAAAATTTATGTCAGACAACTCAATTATCGATGCAAGACGCGAGTATTGGGATTCAATACTTCTTGGAATCCGCTATTTTCTATACGTATATTGACTATATCCTATGCCACTAGTGAGAATCAAACCTTCTCGTACTTTTTATCCTATACTAGATAACTCATACAACAATTGGGCCACAAGGGAAGCATCTAAATAAAAAACAACCATTCCAAAAATCAGGAAACCACAACAAAAAAAATCATAAATAAATAAAGAAGAATAAATAAAGAAGCGATCTCCCAAACGAAATCTGCATTGAAAGGAACAAACATAACGGGTCTGGCAGCGATAAAGGGGGGCGTCTGCCAACAGTACCATTGCAGAGTTGAGAGCTCCCAATCGGTTGAGCGACTCCAGAATGCCATCGTTCCACTCGGGGTCGTCAAAATATGTGAAGAAACTGTCAACCCATCCTCTGTCCCCAACGTGTTGGGGACACTTGTATTGCGGGGGAGGACTTCCGGAGCGAGGATTCAGGAGGATGAGGTTGAGAGGCTGATGGCAGGGGATGAACGCTTGCCCTTCATTTTTATTGGTTTGTTCGGGATAGACAGAAGGGTGCATTCGATGTGAAGACGATAGCGCTGGTTTTCTATCTCGATTGTTATTTCTATGGAAGTGAATCAATGTTACTAGGGGAAATAAAGGCAATTTGAATAGTGGTGGGAATCAATGTATGAAATGATATATGTGCCAGATCTTCAGTGTCATATATTTATTTCAATTTTGTTAAATGCTTAAAGATAAATTAAATTATTAATAATGCATTGGATAAGTTGACAAATTTATCCAATGGTTAAATTTATTCCTTTTTCGGTTAAATTTATTCCTTGGTATTGACGATGTTGTTGCGATTGATTTTGTTAGTTGCTCTACGATTATTTTGTGAACACTTCGGAGTAATTAGACCGGGACCCACAGTTTAACGTTTGGTTTGGTTTGCTGCTCTACGGTCATCTTGTGCACACGAGGGCTAAACAGACCGGGATCTACAGTTTAACGTGGATTCCGAGCCACTAACAGACATCCATAGCACCGTCGGGATTCGAACCCTGTGGGACCGAACGCCAGAGGGCTACACACTCGGACATCTGTACTTTTCTTTCTTATACTAGATTAATCATGCAACAATTGGGCCACAAGGGAAGCATATAAATAAAAAGAATCCATTCCAAAATTCAGGAAACAAACAACTAAAAAAAACATAGACAAATAAGAATAAATAATGAAACCATCTCCCAAACGAAATTTACATTGCCAGGAACAAACACAACGGATCTGGCAGCGATAAAGGGGTGGGGTGGGGTGGGGTGAAGGGAACGTCTGCCAACAATGCCATTGCAGAGTTGAGACCTCCCAGTCGGTTGAGCGACTCCAGAATGCCATCGTTTCACTTGGGGTCGTCAAAATATGGGAAGAAACTGTTAACCCATCCCCAGCGTCTCCTTCGAGATTTCGATATCGGGGACACTTGTATCACGGGGGAGGACTTCCGGGAAGAGGATTCAGGAGGATGAGGTTGATGGCAAAGGGATGAATGCTCGCCTTTCGTTTTTATTGGTTTGTTCGGGATAGACAGAAGAGTGCATGCGATGTGAAGACGATAGCGCAGGTTTTCTATCTCAATTGTTATTTATGCGGAAGTGAATCAATGTTGCTATGGGGAAAAAAGGCAATTTGAATACTGCAGGGAATTAATGTATGAAGTGATAGATGTGCCAGAGATTCAGCATCCTTTATTTATTTCAATATATTTCAAGATTTAAAGATAATTGACAGTTACATTTATCCAATGGTTAAATTTATTCTTTTTTTTTCTGTGCATATTCATATTACGGTAATGACGATAGTGGGGTGTTTGGTTTTGTTTGTCGCTCTACAGTCGATCATTTTGGGCACACTTTAGGCTAATTAGTTTGGTTGGGTTAGTCGCTCTACGGTCATCTACTGCACACTTTAGGCTAAACAAACGGGGACCTACAGTTTAACGTAGATTCCGAACCATTACAAACATCCATGGCACCGCCGGGACTCGAACCTGAAATCTATGGCACCGTGTGCCAGACAGTCGGCCATTTAGGACCCTATGTATATTGACTACTACTACACCACACCACATCACTGTGCCTAGAGCTAAGTTTTCCCTTTACAGTTTGGGAATGATGTGGGTGAGAAGAAGTCTGATTGGACTCCATGATGCTCTACAGTCGTATGAGACCGAGACACCACGAGATACACGGCACCGCTGGGACTCGAACCCGAAACCTGGGTCACCGAACGCTGGACACTACGCCATTCAGGGCCCCTAAGTATATTGACTATATTCCATTCCACTAATGTGATTCAAACCTTCTCGTTCTTTTTTTTCTTATACTAGATTACCAGATTATTCATACAACAATTGGGCCACAAGGGAAGCACGTAAATAAAAAGGAAAAATAAAAACAATCCATTCCAAAAGTCATGAAACCACAACTAAAAAAATCATAAATAAATAAGAATAAATAAAGAAGCCATCTCCCAAACGAAATCTGCATTGCCAGGAACAAACATAACAGATCTGGCAGCGATAAAGGGGGGGGGGGGCAGGGAAACGTCTGCCAACAATACGATTGCAGAGTCGAGACCTCCCAGTCGGTCGAGCGACTTCAGAATGCCATCGTTCCACTTGGGGTCGTCAAAATATGAGAAGAAACTGTCAACCCATCCCCAGCGTCTCCTTCGAGATTTCGATATCGGGGACACTTGTATCGCGGGGGAGGACTTCCGGAGCGAAGACACAGGAGGATGAGGTTGAGAGGCTGATGGCGAGGGATGAATGCTTGCCTTTCGTTTTTGTTGGTTTGTTCGGGATAGACAGAAGAGTGCATTCGATGGGAAGACGATAATGCTGGTTTTCTATATCGATTGTTATTTATGTGGAAGTGAATCTATGTCACTAGGAAAAAAAAAAAAAGGAAATTTGAATACTGCAGGGAATCAATGTATGAAGTGATAGATGTACTAGAGATTCAGTATTATATATTTATTTCAATATATTTAAAAGTTTAAAGATATTTGACAATTACATTTATCCAATTGTTAAATTTATGCCTTTTTCTTGGCGCAAATTCAGATTACTGTAATGACGATGTTGATGTGATTGGTTTTGTTTGTCACTCTACGGTCATTTTGTACACACTTCAGGCTTATTAGACCGGGCCCTACAGTTTAATGTGGATTACGAACCACTAACAAGCATCCATTACACCAGCAGGATTCGAAACTGAAGCCTGTGGTATCAAATGCCAGAGCGCTAGCCAATTGGCCATCAGGCCCCTCTGTATTGACATCCCACGCGACTAGTAGGAATCAAACCTTCTTATACTAGATTGCTAGTTTATTCATACAACAATTCGGCAGCAAGGAAGGCATGCAAATAAAAAGAATACATTCCAAAATTCAGGAAACCACAACTAAATAAGAAAAATCACAAATAAATAAGAATAAATAAAAAAGCCATCTCCCACACAAAATCTGCATTGACAGGAACAAACACAACGGAACTGGCAGCGATGAAGGGAAGGGGGGGACGTCTGCCAACAATGCCATTGCAGAGTCGAGACCTCCCAGTCGGTCGAGCGACTCCAGAATGCCATCGTTCCACTTGGGGTCGTCAAAATATGGGAAGAAACTGTCAACCCATCCCCAAGGTCTCCTTCGAGATTTCGATATCGGGGACATTTGTATCGCGGGGGAGGACTTCCGGAGCGAGGATTCAGGAGGATGAGGTTGATGGCAAAGGGATGAATGCTCGCCTTTCGTTTTTATTGGTTTGTTCGGGATAGACAGAAGAATCGCATTCGATGGACAGACGATAGCGCTGGTTTTCTAGATCGATTGTTATTTATGTGGAAGTGAATCAATGTTACTAGGGAAAAAAGAGGCAATTTGAATAGTGCAGGGAATCAATGTATGAAGTGATAGATGCGCCAGAGATTCAGTATTATTTATTTATTTCAATATATCTAAAAGTTTAAAGATAATTGACAGTTATATTTATCCAATGGTTAAATTTATTCCTTAGTATTGACGATGTTGTTGTGATTGGTTTTGTTTGTCGCTCTACGATTATTTTGTGCTCACTTTGGAGTAATTAGACCGCGACCCACAGTTTAACGTTTGGTTTGTCACTCTACGGTCATCTTGTGCACACGAGGACTGAACAGACTTAGGCCCACAGTTTAAAGTGGATTCCGATTACAGTTTAAAGTGGATACAAACATACATGGTACCGTCGGGATTCGACCCTTGTAGCACCGAGCGCCAGACACTCTGACATTCAGGCCCCTATGTGCATTGAGATTTGTTTCTCCCTAGTGGCTATATCCTATGTCACTAGTGAGAATCAAACCTTCTCATACTTTTCTTTCTTATATTAGATTATTAGATCATTCATACAACAATTGGGCCATGAGGGAAGCATGCAAATAAAAAGGAAAAATAAAAGAATTCTTTCCGAAATTCAGGAAACCACAACTAAAAAAAGCATATATAAATAAATAAGAATAAATAAAGAAGTCATCTTTCAAACGAAATCTGCATTGCCATGAACAAACATAACGGATCTGGCAGCGATAAGGGGGAGGGGGTGGTAACGTCTGCCAACAATACCATTGCAGAGTTGAGACCTCCCGATCGGTTGAGCGACTCCAGAATGCCATCGTTCCACTTGGGGTCGTCAAAATATGGGAAGAAACTGTCAACCCATCCCCAAGGTCTCCTTCAAGATTTCGATATCGGGGACACTTGTATCGCGGGGGAGGACTTCCGGAGCGAGGATTCAGGAGGATGAGGTTGAGAGGTTGATGGCGAGGGATGAATGCTTGCCTTTCGTTTTTGTTGGTTTGTTCGGGATAGACAGAAAGGTGCATTCGATGGGAAGACGATAGCGCTGGTTTTTCTGTATCGATTGTTATTTCTGTGGAAGTGACTCAATGTTACTAGGAAAAAAAGAGGCAATTTGAAAAGTGGTGGGAATCAATGTTAAATGGTAGATGCGCCAGAAATTCCGTATTATATATTTATTTCAATGTATTTAAAAATTTAAAGATAATTAACAATTATATTTATCAAATGGTTAAATTTATTCCTTTTTCAGCGCAAATTCAGGTTACGGTAATGATGATGTTGGGGTGATTGGTTTGGCGCTCTACCATCATTTTGTGAACACTTTAGGCTAATTAGGCCGGGACCTACAATTTAAAGTATATTTCGAATTACTAACAGACATCCATGCCACCGATCTGATGGGTAGCGTGTTGGATTTGTGAATTAGGGAAGCTGTGGTGGTAACAACGGCCAGAGCGCTAGCCCATTGGCCATCAGCCATGACGTTGGGGTGAATCACATTCAAACTCATCAAGCAAGAAGGGTTGTTAATGCTTGAACGAAAGCTGAACTTCTTGGTGCCACTTGAAACTAAGACGAACATCCTCATGGATTGTCCGGCTAATGGATTTTTTAGTGTTCATCCTTGTAATATAAATGGAAACTTACGGTTTGATATCGAGTTTCGAACAAAGATTCCTTGGTTCAGAAAGCACCGTGTTGTTCATCAGGTGCTCCCTTCAAATATTGATAAAGGTAAAGAAATGTTAAATTAAATAAGTGATTTTTTGTTGTTGACTTAGATTGTTTTTTTACCATATAAAAAGAAATCTACAATTTAAGGCTTAAAAATAATTTCAATAAAATTAGAAAAAGGAACAAACGAAATATATTGGTAAAAGAAGCAATGTCAGGAGTTTTTTAAAACCAATGATATTTTTAAAAATATCTTATTAATATATATAGCAAAAACTAGCTATTGCATTTTTAGGGCAAAGGAATATTTTAACTTCAAGACTTAAGTCTTAAAGTTTATTGTAACATTTTTCCTACTCGCAATCATTTTTTTATTTTCTGCAACTGCAAAATATGTAAGAATCTCGTTAACTTTATAATGAAAAGTATGATTTGGTTTGTCGCTCTACGGTCATTTTATGCACAATTTGTGCTAATTAGACAGGGATCTACAATTTAACGTGGATTCTGAACCACTAACAAACTCGAACCTGAAGCAAGTGGTACCAAAAGCCAGAGCACCAGCCAATTGGCCACCAGGCCGCTATAAAGTTTGATTATATATATATATATATATATATAAAATATTTTTTTTCCTAATGTTGTATAACATTAATGTTATATATGTTTAATGTTATACATATATATATATAAATAATATTAGGAAAAAAATATTTTGTATACAGATCGTTTATATTACAAGTGTTTTTGAATTACTTCAAAAACAAAAGAAATATTCATAACGTGTTTCAACAAGAAATATCTAATGACTAAATAAAAATCGTGATTAACTTTTAATTAAATTTGGGGATAAATACGCTATTTATTCATTTCGTGGAATTAATTACAAACAAAGTTCCGAAAAAATAATTATATAATAATTAGACATCACACAACTTTGCTGATAAAAGTAATTTTTAATGCACTGCAACCATTTCTATAACTTTCAACCACATGGCTTTAATAACAACAATAAACATTTACTACAGTGGTTGGTTAATTTGCTATCCAATACTTTTTAAGAGAGAGAGAGGGGAAAACTATATTTTTCCAATGCAGTACTTAATTAGATTATTTATGGCAAAGATAAGTTAACTTGTGTATATTATTTTCATATTAAAACTAATGTAATCTACTACAGACACTTGTCGGCGTTTAATTATACATAATATCAGTAAACTTGTTACGATACGATAATGCGAATTTTCCCTATATATCTGTGCCCTACATTTTAGGGTATGGTTGTTTCCAGATAACATGTCCCTTCATAATGAAAACAAATTAAGGTGGCGGGTCAGAGTAATCTTTCGGAATACATTTCGGGACACCAGGTTTCGGCTGCAGTGCAACAGCTCCACTGCATTAGGCGTCAGTGGTGCTAATTAAACTTTCACGGGGATTACTGATAGGGAGTTAAAAAACTGTGGATGGCAGTTTGCTATCGCTGTTTCATGGGCTGGTCTAAATTATGCACCATGTTTGCAGTTGTCGTTAATGACTTGCGAAACAGCTTCAGGGTGGTCAGAGGAAAAGTGAAGTGTAAATAGAGGATCAAATGCGCTGCACTGATGGTGCAAATCCATAGAGTTAATCCAAACTGTTCAAATTTTATTTTTGGTTCAGAAATTATATCAATAGTCATGTAATTTAATATTAGTTTATCTTCTATAATCAGACATCAAGTGGGTAGTTGGAGTCTTTTCAAGATTGTTTAATTAGTGTTCTCACAGGTGAAAATAGAGGCCGAGTGTCTAGTGCTCGGTACCACAGGTTTCGGGGTCAAGTCCCAGCGGTACCATGGATATTTGTAGTGGTTCGGAATTTACTTTAAATCATAGTCCTGGTCTCATATGAGTGTTGCGCATATGGCTGACAACCCTACCGCGTAAAAAGAAAAACATTTCATGTTTCGGAATCTGCCAGTAGGCAGACGGCCTTGGACCACCATGGGGTTGTACCTACCTTGAAGAAGAAGAATTAATGATACAATTTATCAATTTAAAGTTTGTATAAGTACGTTTAATCAAATTAGATCTTATATTTAAATTATCTTTTTGTATTTTATTTTAGTGTAATTTTAAGTCACGGAGCCAAGTCAGACTTCTTACAGATGCTCCATCCGAACAGAAGTTTCCCACTTTCCCTTCATACGGTTTCGTGGGCTTGTTCTAGATGTCTACCAAATGGGATAAAAAACAACTACACAGGCGAAAATTCATATCTTAAATTTTTAAATACTTAGCAAAAACTGAAAATTCATATAAAAATTTCCTTTGCTTCAGAAATTTTTTTCAAACGGTGCCTCTAATAATGCTTTTGTTCTAGCATATTATAAATGAGACTAATGTTTCCAGATTTCGGGTATATAGACTTGACGTTCATTCGTAACATGAACAAGCAGATATATAGCAAGTTTAATGTTGTCAGGGATGCACCAGAGGGAGACTGCAGTAATACCATGCCACCATAACCTCATTTGTGTCAGTTGACAAGGTTTGCTCCTGCACAACAGGCGTTGATATGAAAGGCTTCGAATCCTGGCGGTGGCATGATTGCTTGTTGGTAATTCGAAATCCACGTTAAACTATAAGTCCCTGTTTAATTATCCTAAAGTATGCACAAAATAACCGTAGAGCGACAAACTAAACTTGCATAGCAAAACTTTTGTCACTCACTGAATGATATAAATACTTGCTGCTTTTAAATTCTAGTGGCAAATAGCCATTGTCACTTGAATGATAAATATGCAACATATTTAAACACTATGCAATACACATTACAAAAGGGCATCGCCATTTCACATGATACTTGTTCCACCACAGTTCAGATCGAACATTCTTTAAGGTTAGAGAGAGGAAGGAATACTCTTAACATTTGGAAGATTCATACCTTTCTCTTCAAGCCCAACAGAAGAATTTCCAACTTACACATTAATCATGGTATTTTCCGGTACAGACAAAGAAGCTTTCAATTCGATTTAGTTTGCCAAGTTTCTGTATGATAGTGTGGTATTTCCGAGTTCAGAAACATTATCCTAACAGACTGTTCTGGACCTTAGCTTTCAATAAGTCAATAATTATACATGTGGTCCATATAGCATATTTATAGTTTTATATTATTCAATAGTATGATGTTTTAAATTTTGACAACACTTACTATCCAACAAATATTTCTAGCTCTTGTCGTTCAATAAGGAAATTACTATCCATATATATACATATATATGGTATTGAAATTATTTATCCTTTAAATGGCTAACAACAAAAAAAGTTTACATATTTTCAATGTTCACTTCACCATTATTTGAAAATCAATACATAATTTTACATAATACATAATACATCAATACATAATTTAAAGTGAAATATCAATACATAATTTATTACTGTAAGTGATCTTTTTGAGAAAAAATAAATCAGAAATTACATTTTCAAGGCGCAATAAACGAAAGATTGATAAGTTAGTTATTGTTAGTTAAGATTTAATTGAATCTAAATTTTTAGCATAAAACAGAAATAAAATTATTATAAAAACATATAATTTTTGTAAAAAAAAAAAACATTTTTTAATGTTTAGCCCTAATAAAAAAAATGTCATTCAATTGACAGAAACCAATCTTCGAAGTATCAATGAAACAATTTAAAATATAATTTTATGAATTTTTTCCCTTAAAATTTAAAATATAGAAATATTATTTCAAGACAAATATTTCTGATAAGTTAGATAAATCTTTAAGAACATTTAAAATTTTTAAGCCAAATTCTGTCCAAATTTTTTTCAAGCCAAACTGGGCCTGACAATACTTGCCGGAAGAATATAGAAACAATATTTGCCATACAGAAACAATATTTGCCATATAGAAACAATATTTGCCATATAGAAACAATGTTTGCCAGGCTTGGAAGAAAGTCAGGCTGTTAATGTTAACTATGTAACAGCCTGACTTCTTCTAAGGCTGTCAAGTATTATTTCTATACGAAATGAAAGAATCAAACCTAATTTCTAATAGTTAAACGCATGTTAAAATTCATGGACAATCTGTACACATGTTATCGATGTCCACCATTAGCATTACAAACCTCGCGAAGTCACCGTAACCATTCTATTAGGTGTGGCATCATTAAGACGTGGTTGTATTTGATTCCGGGATAATTCCGCATGATGTATGCGCCTTTCATTCGCAGATGGCTTAAAAAGCGAGTGATAGGGGGGCTCCGATAATTAGTGTCAATTAGCAGTGCTGACGATGAGCGGGGGCCCTCGCCAATGATAAGCTGACAGCGGGATTAAGGATGACCGCCGGAAAGGGTTGCCTTTGCCAAGATCTGGGCTGGCTTGGCGGCGATGCTACTGGAGTCAGAGAAATGCGACACTATTGCTGTATATCTATATGTATGTTTATAAATGGTTGTATGTATGTGTATATATTTCAACATATCTTAAAAGTTATAACACGTATTAATCTATTTTTTTGGTTCCAAGAATTTGTAGCCAAAAATTGCAAAGA
Source organism: Caerostris darwini (assembly GCA_021605075.1). Taxonomy (NCBI): domain Eukaryota; kingdom Metazoa; phylum Arthropoda; class Arachnida; order Araneae; family Araneidae; genus Caerostris; species Caerostris darwini. Next base: position 76,476 of record BPLQ01007133.1, on the reverse strand, counting down.
AATATTAATTATTTAACATTAAGAAATTTAATTATTAAATTAAAACCTTATTTTTTTTTTATTGCTATCAGATTTTCATGCCATTAATGGAGTTTTTATTTAGTCAGTTTATATTATTTGGCGAGTTATTTAGAATATCAAACTTTTTAATTCTGCACAGAAATTTTTTTCTTAATAAAATTTACTAATACTAAAAATGATTTATTTTCTTATTATGTGCGAACATGATGTTGTCCAGGTATGAGGTCAATGCTGCTGTCGCTAAAAATGTGAAATTTACAAATAAAAATCAGATTTGAAAAATGTGGGCGAAAATTTGTGTTTCATTCACTATCTCTAGAGATGATGATAAAAACAAGTAAAAACAAAATTTTTAAACTCAATTCCTACTTTTTTTTCACTATATTGCAGAAAGTCCTTTATAAATAATTTTCATTAATTTTTTTAAAGTTTATCAGGCGCCATCTATTGGTAGATATATGCAACTTAAATCTAAAAATAACTAAAATTAATTAATTAAATTTAATTACTGAATTAATATTTGAAAAAACAGTATTAACATCGTCATCCCCTACAAGTTCCAAAAAATGTATTTGAACTTGAGTGGATAATTAGAAAGTATTTTATTAACGATTAAAAATTTGAACAAGAAATATATAGGGAGAGTATGAGCTAGTAGAAGGAATTGAATAAGTACAGAACTTTGCAAAACTCCAGAAGAACTCTTTGCAAAACTCCAGAAGATTTTATGAATTTTGATTTCATGAAATTGGAGGTTTAGTTCGATCTACGGCCATTTTGTGCACACTTTAGGCTAATTAGACCGGAATCTACAGTTTAACGTAGATTCCGAACCACTCACAAACATTCATGCCACAGCCAGGATTTGAAGCTGAAACCTGTGGTACCAAACGCCAGAGCGCTAGCCAATTGGCCATCAGGTGACTGAAATTGGCGACGAAAACGCAGGGGCAAGAAATCGAAGATATGAACGCACGTTGTTAATTGAATTAACTAGAATATTGAATGAATGATGTGGATGAGAGCATATTTAATGAAAAACAATAACTTTGCTACAATTTGCGTTGGAGATTCTAATATTCCAATGGATATTGAACTAGGTAATGTTTTTGTAATATTAGGACTAACTGTTGCTTTATAGACTGGATGTGGTTATTAGACATTTATATATTCCTGCCACTATTGAATTTATTTATTGTTCTTGTACTGCGGTGGTTAACATTTACTTCATGACTTAAGAAATCATATGAATTATTACATAGTAGCACGTCCAATAGTGTAATAATTGCTACATATTTAAGGGATTTATCGATTTGAGGCATTATGAAATTGCTGATAACCATGGTTTTCCATTATTCATTTCTTTTCAGGGATAAGTGCAAGCTTATACAAAATACATTGATATTCGTGAGTGAATTTCAATACGAATATCAATGTATCTTGTATAAGCATGCAAGAATTATTTTAATTTTATTTCTTTTATAGATATTAATATTATGTAAAAGGGGATATATTGCTGGTTAAAAAAGCCTTGAAACTAATTACATGGTACTTAAAATATACCATGAAAACATGTTCCTAAGGTGAAACTTCGAACACGCAAAATGCTAATTTACTTAAATTACATTTGTATTTTGAACTGCATTACAATATAATTACATGGAAGAAATAATTCCAATTGTTTTTCTGAAACTAAGTACATTTTAACTAATGTAACTGTGCATAAGGTTTTATGTTTAAAAATACAGTACTAATACGAATACTATTCAATCTTAAAGAATATCAAAGAAATTCGTTTTAAAACATTTGTTCTTTTAGGTTCTGTTATATTTCAGATAAAATAAATAATTTCAATTGAAATGATCATGTTTAATTTTAATGAACAAGCTATAGTCAAGTAATAATTTAGAGGAAGAAAAAAAAAATGGTGGTGTTCAAAATATTTATTGCAATTTTAATGATTTAAAAAAAAGGTGGGCAGCAATTTTTCATTAGCATGAGAATAACAGTAAAATGAATTGTATTTAAAAAAACATTTTTAGATAATTTATTCAATGGATAGTTTTAATATTATAATTAAATTTTTTTTTTTTTGTAAAGTAGGTAGGTAGGGGGCTCAATAAATTTAATTATAAATTACAAAAACTGAATTTAAATTTTTTTTTGCTGAATTTTAAAATTAATTATTACTACATATATTAAAATTAAAAAAATATATTTTAAAAAGATACATTTTTACAAAAAATAATTATGATTTCATCTGATTATAATTTCATCTTTCCAATGAATTTGCGCATGATGGAAAATTTGCTAGCGCTTTGGCCTTTGGTATCTCAGGCTTCAGGTTCAAATCCTGACGAAAATGATTGCAAATGAAATGTAGTGTGCACAAAATGATCATAGAGCGACAAATCAAACCAAATCTTCTTTCTCTACAGTGAATGTTTGTATTTAACTGTAAAAAAAAACATTACGGTTCAAGTCAACATAGCAACCTCTCACGATAATAATTCTGCCACACAGTGAGATTGAAATAGAATGTTTATTTGTTAATAAAAAAAACTCAACATAGTTACAAATAAACATCCTGTGATAAGTATTTGAATACACATCTAATAGTATTCTTGCCGTTAACTTGTATTTGTCAACGGCAAATTAAATTATATTGTGACAATAACTACCAACTATTTTTCTTTTATATAGTAAATTAAATCAGATGCACCAATTGATAAAAATAATAAAGACACCCCACAAACTCCAATCAATTACGTTTGGCATAATTACTCTCCACTCTTTCTGAAGTCCTTCTTCTCGACTGCCTTAGGCTTCACCATAGTCATACACAAACAATCGACCACCCCACTGTATGAAGGTATAACTCCTTCCCTGTTCCCTTACCGCCCACTTAACCAAACGAGATGTAAGAGCCGGGTTAAGCATAATCCGATGCCCCTTGTATAAAATTACGCCCCCCTGACCTCGGATTAGTCACCAATTCCTGAGGCATGGATGGCTGGCATCCACTGAGGCAGAGTAGTTCTGCTCGCAAATATGCTGTTGGCGTAACGTTGGCAACCCTCTTCCGCCGCTGCATCGGGTGTCCGCCCCTGCACGGTGTCAGCCCCGTAATCCTGGGGATGCGCCCCTTAATGCTCGACTGATGATGCCTCAACTTGTAATCGGTGTTATCTGGAATGCTCGTTACGTGGATGCCGCATAATTAGTGGATTACAACAAGCGCACCGAGTGCACCAAACACAAACCGCCGGTTGTGTTGGGGCACTGGGTGGTAAAAAGGCAGAAACATGTCCGTGTGAGAGACAGAGAGAGATATTAAAAAAGGGATGTCCCTGCAAGGGCTTTGTCGTAGGGTTCCGGTCGATTTTAATTAAACTTCTCCCCTTGTAAGTGCGAAAGTTGAATTAAGCGGAGGGTTCCGTAAACGAAGGAGGAGGTTATAAGATTCTAGGAACTATCTACAATGTGTCAGAATCGAACACAAATGGGCAAACTCTTTATACAGTAATTAGTAACATTTTATTTCGTATAAATGTTTCAAATTTTCAAAAGGTTTAACGTATAATTGCATTTACAATAATGCTTATCATGTTTGTCACATATTTTCAAAAATTCGAACAATTCATTTTTTTATTGTACTTTAGAAAAATTTTTAAGACATGGAATATTTAATTCTTGTAAAGAAATATTGAACTGAATTATTTGATTCTTGTAAAGAAGTATTGAAATGAAATATTTAATTCTTGTAAAGAAACATTGAAATGAAATATTTGAACCTTGTAAAGAAATATTGAATTTGAATATTTGATCCTTGTAAAGAAATATTGAAATTGAATACTTTATTCTTGTAAAGAAATATTGAAATGAAATATATGATCCTAGTAAAGAAATATTGAAATGAAATATTTGGTCCTTGTAAAGAAATATTGAAATGACATATATGAACCTTGTAAAGAAATATTGAAATGAATTATTTGAATCTTGCAAAGAAATATTGAAATGAAATATTTTATTCTTTTATGCCTTGTAACGAATGAAATAAATATAAATTGAAAGGGAAAAACCAAAATACTCTCCATGTTTTGTACGATGAATTCTTTTTATTTTTTAAAAATCAAATTCTATCTCTTTATATGAGAAATCAAAATTTATCTCTTTATTATATACGAATTTGGAATTATGCAAATTGGGTTATCAAAAATAGTTTCCTTTACGCAATTTTTATTCACTTTTAGAAAATCAATTCAAAATCAAGAAAAAAAAAAACTAAAATTCTGAAAATTTTGTGGAATTGTATTCTCATTTGAACTAACGTAATTTTATAGTTTAACGAAAACGAAATATTTCGAATTTATTGTCAAAAAAATGAGATAAAAAATTGATAATGGAGTTTGTAGTTTAACTTATGAGAATTCTTTCTTAAATGAAATTTTTAGGAATTTATCTATTCTGTAAAAAGAGATTTAGGTCTTATGTCAGAATTTATGAAAACTAGAAAATAAGAGAAACTTAACCACTGAATTACATATTTACACACCATCATTGATCATCATCATTTATGCACAAAAGAATCATATTGTCTTAAAAATTTAAACATTATTTATTTCCAAAATACTATTTATTATTAATATTATTTTTTTAGAAAATCCCATTCACATTTCTTTTTTAAAAAAGGAACTATTATTATGTTTCGAAGAAAATTTTGCTGTAAAGTTATGACAACGTTTTTAGCTGGCGTGAATCGATGTTTGAATAAGAGACAAGTACTGTACATATTTTAGGGAAAAAGAGGAAGAGGGAAAAAAACCTTCATGCAGGTGTTTTTAAACCTGCAAAGTGGTTAAACAGCTTTGTAAAAGATTTCCTTTTTTCCCTTCAACAATTAGATTAAGGCCAGAAAAATTTCGTTTGCTTCCATTATTAAATCTTCTCGCATTTTCACTGTCGTTCTTTGCCACTTTTTTTTTATTTATTTTGTCTTTATTTTTCTGATGAAAAGACCATGCAGTACATTTAGGAATAAGATTTAGAATAAAATCCTTTTAGAAACTTTTATCATAAATTGTTTTATGCATTCAAAGACATATTAATGAATGGAAAAAAAACTTTATTGATTCGTTTATGCCAGCAAAGTGAAGATTCGGAATAATTCGAGGTTATAATATTCAGTTTTAGTTTTTAAGGAAATTGTCGGTAAATATTATCTTTTAATAATGAGACAGTAATAAACGTTGAATAGATTTTATAGAAAACCTTTTAGGAAATTGTTTTAACATAATATAATGCTGTAGCTATTTCTGAAATGAAATTTTTTTGTATTCTATAAATTAATTTTTTTTACGAAAATGCAACTAAAAATAACAAAAATTTAAGAAAGATTTTTTTGTACAGGAATAAGACAATACAAATAAAATTCCCGAAATGAAAACTATGTTTTGTTTAAATAATTTTTTTTGAAAAAATATACCCAATTTAAAAAATAAGAAATTCACAAAATAATAATAATAATAATAATGAAAAAATTTTATAATTCTATTTTTAACTATATTTCTAAAAGATAAGAATTTCCTACTTTATTTAGATGATAAGAACAAACGATAAATGAAGTTTAACTGAAAATTTTGATTTCTAATGCATCAACAAAAACACTTGAACAATAATGTCTTTAAAACATCTAAGGAAAAATTTCAATTTTCCCCATACACAAAACTTATTAATCCTTGCCGCATCAACAACCAAACTGACTGCACAATTCTTCTAAAAGAAATATCACTTGACAATGCCAACTCTTCTTCAGAAACTAGATTCTCCATTTCAATCAACAACCACATGTCCCTTTCCACAATAGGACTCTAGCAAAACTGGCTGAAAAAAGAACCCTGCAATCGATCCGCAACTCAAGTGGGTGAAGAAAAAAAGAAAGAGTGGATAGTACTGCAGCAATCCAATTTGCATATTTATCAAGCATCTTATTACCTGTAGGACAGAGCCCAAGGGAACGATTAAAAACTACACACAATCGAACAAAAGGTTGGCTAATCACGGGCACCCCAGCTTATCGTTTGGCAGTTAGGTCTCGTTCTGTAATAGGGGGAGAGGGAGAGAAAAAGAATAAGATGTTTCTTTTTACGTATCGTTTGTATTTCGATTACTTTTCTGTTTCGATGTAATGGAGTGAAAAATCTCTAGACGATATTTTTTTTCTACGTGCATTTTAATTCGTTATATTTCATAATTTTCATGTTATAAGAAGTATTAACAAATATTTAATTGTTACATTCATATCAAACAGAAATTTAGATATAAAGTTAAATTATCTGTTTATTTAGATGAAAAGAACAAACTATAAATGGAGTTGAATTGAACCTTTCTGAAAAGAACAAACGATAAATGGAGTTGAATTGAACCTTTCTGAAAAGAACAAACGATAAATGGAGTTGAATTGAACCTTTCTGAAAAGAACAAACGATAAATGGAGTTGATTTGAAACTTTTTGGAAAGGCTAAACGATAAATGGAGTCGAATTGAAACTTTTTGAAAAGACCAAACGAGTAATGGAGTTGATTTGAAACTTTTTGGAAATCCAAACGATAAATGGAGTTGAATTGGAACTTTTTGAAAAGACCGATTAATGGAGTTGATTTGAACCTTTTTGAAAAGAACAAACGATAAATGGAGTTTAATTGAAAATGTTGATTTCTAATGCAGCAATAAATAAAAAAACTTTGAATACTAATATCTTTAAAACATCTATTGAAAAATTTCAGTTTTCTCCACACACAAAACTTATTAATCTTTGTCACATCCATAACCAAACTGACTACACAATTCTTCTAAAAGAAATATCACTTGACAATACCAACCCTTCTCTAGAAATCAGATTCTCCATTTCAATCAAGAACCACATGTCCCTTTCCACAATAGAACTCTAGCAAAACTGGCTGAAAAAGAACCCTGCAATCGATCCGCAACTCAAGTGGGTGGAAAAAAAAGGAAAGAGTGGATAGAACTGTACCGATCCAATTTGCATATTTATCAACCATCTTATTACCTGTAAGACAGAGCCCAAGGGAACGATTAAAAACTACACACACTCCAACAAAAGGTTGGTTAATCACGGCTGCCTAGCTTATGGTTTGGCAGTTAGGTCTCGTTCTGTAATGGGAGGAGAGGGAGAGAAAAAAAAGAACAAGATGTTTCTTTTTATGTAGTATCGGTGTATTTCGATTTCTTTTCTGTTTCGATATAATGGAGTGAAAAATCTCTAGGCGATATTTTTTTTTCTACATGTCTTTTAATTCGTTTATTTCATGTTAATTTTCATGTTATAAGAAATATTAACAAATATTTAATTGTTACATTCATATCAAATAAAAATTTAGATGTAAAGTTAAATTATCTGTTTATTTAGATGAAAAGAACAAAAGACACATGGAGTTTAATTGAAATTTTTGAAATGACCAAACGATAAATGGAATTTAATTGAACATTTTTGAAACGACCAAACGATAAATGGAATTTAATTGAAACTTTTTGAAAAGAACAAACGATAAATGGAGTTGAATTGAATCTTTTTGAAAAGAACAAACGATTAATGGAGTTGATTTGAAACTTTTGGAAAGGCCAAACGATTAATGGAGTTGATTTGAAACTTTTTGAAAAAAACAAACGATAAATGGAGTTGAATTGAAAATTTTGATTTCTAATGCAGCAATAAATAAAAAAAACTTTGAATACTAATATCTTTAAAACATCTAAGGAAAAATTTCAGTTTTCTCCATATACAAAACTTATTAATCTTTGTCACATCAACAATCTAACCAACTACGCGATTCTTCTTAAAAGAAATATCACTTGACAATACCAACTCTTCTCCAAAAACCAGATTCTCCATTTCAATCAACAACCACATGTCCCTTTCCTGGCTGAAAAAAAGAACCCTGCAATCGATCCGCAACTCAAGTGGGTGAAAAAAAGGAAAGAATGGATAGAAGAACTGTACCAATACAATTTGCATATTTATCAACCATCTTATTACCTGTAGGACAGAGCCCAAGGGAACGATTAAAAACTACACACACTCCAACAAAAGGTTGGTTAATCACGGCTGCCTAGCTTATCGTTTGGCAGTTAGGTCTCGTTCTATAATGGGAGGGGGGAGGGAGAAAAAAAGACAAGAAGTTTCTTTTTACGTATCGGTGTATTTCGATTTCTTTTCTGTTTCGATATAATGGAGTGAAAAATCTCTAGGCGCCTTTTTTTTTCCTTTAACATATTGTAGAAGTTAATCGCGTATCATCAAGATAAAAATTTATTTGTTCATTTATATTGTTAATTTCCTATTTATACTATTTCTAATAATGTCTAGTAAATAATACCAATATCCAAATTTTGATATTTAATCTCTTTCAAAAGGAAAATGAAGTTAGAAAAATTTTGTTCTTGAAACACAACAGGATATGCTTCAAAATCAACATCAGAGAATTGAAGATAAAATTGACCCATCTAAATGACCCTTTTAACAATAGAAAGATTATATAAGTTTAAATACAATTAATAAAATAAAAGTAATTTGTTTATTATGCATTATTGTGTTATTTTCTTGAAGGAATAAGTGATGGTCTAATGTAATTTTTATTATATTTTTGGTTAATTAAAACTCTACAAAATGATATAAAACTGTCAAAATAAGACCAGGCAGTACTAGCTGAAGTTAAAGATAAATTTGAAAAATAAAGACAATTAAATAAAAATATAGCTATTAAGAGATTTTAAGATCATAACTTCCCAAAATAAATGCATTAAATTTAAATAATATTATAAGCAAAATTGAGCCTAATGACCGAGCGACTAGTACTCTGGTGCCACAGATTTCGGTTGCGAACACCAGAGGCGTCATGAATTTTTGTAGTGGTTCAGCATCCACTTTAAACCGTAGGTTCCGGTCTAATATGATTGTAGAGCGTTGGGCGTAGGGCTGACAACCTTACCCCGCAAAAAGAAACCATCTCCTGTCTCGAAATCTGCCAATAAGAGGCGGCCTTGGCCCACCATGGGGCTGTTGCTATATCTAGCGAAGAAACTATTTTTTGAAGAAACTTTGAATCCATTTCTTTTTTTCAAAACAGAATAAAAAGTTTTTCTTTTATTCGAAAAAACGACTATGTTCTTTTGAAATTTGCATTATATAAAATTACATCGGAAAGAATTTTAAAAAATAGCAAATTTTAAAAATAAAAGCAAAATTGATTAAAATATTTATATTGATATTCTTTAAATGAAATGAAAAAAAAGGCAACCATAGATTCGATAAGTTTCCTCTTTTATTATTGAAATAAACAGAGAAAGAAAAGTAGTTATTATGCTAAATATTAAATGAAAAAATTATTTCCTAAAAAAAAATACGACTTTCATATTGAAGAGTAGATAGCCCAAGACTATCGGGAAAAAAAAAAAGATAGAGTACTTCTCTTCATGTGTGGGATCACATTGAAGAGTTTGCACATGCGCACTCTCCAAATCTTTTCACGCACTTGAAAAGAAAGGGAATCCAATACTAGGACTTAATGGAAGAATCATGTATAGAGTTTTATTCTTTTAGTTCAAGGGTTATTCAAATGCAAATCCTCAATAACAGGGTTTCAGGGATGGGCTGAGTTACTTAAAAAGATAATAATAAAATAAAATATAACTATAATATTCAAAAATATTGAATCGCATCTGTGTGCTTTAGAATATTAAATTAGAAATTAAAAATTAGAAGAATAAAATATTTCGATTTTAATGAAGACCATTTTTATTCAAATCTTTTCAATGTGTAAAAATAAAGTAAAAATAATGGTAAAATTCAAATTAAGAAAGATATGACAATGAAGCTTATTAAACTTATTTCAAATAATTTTTATTGTTTAAATATTCTTACAAAATTGTTTTTATCCAGATGATAAAATGATAAGAACTTACCCAAATAACTGAAATTCGTTGTCACACATTTTATCTTTACATGTTTTGCTGCTACGTAATATATATATCGATTTTATTTGCAATTTATGATAACACAAGATGTTCTGTTCATCTAAGCACATTTTTCTAAGCGTTTCCGTTCATCTATGTAATTTCAATAATTTCAAAATGAATTTAGTTTTTTCTTTAATACTTGAAGTATTTAGACATAAAATCAAATTGAATAAATTAAATTTTTCTAATTATATAATTTGATCACTGTTATTCCGATTCTATAGAACGTCGACTTATTCTCGAAAATTATGAAACAAAGTTAAAATAGCATAAAAAAAAATTCCTGCGAGAGATTAACAAAGAATATGGCATTGCACAACATCGACAAATTCATAATGTAGTACGCCAACCAAAGCTAATTTTTTAACAATCACCCCCACATCACCATTAGCAAATCCGTAAGGCAAGCTTCTAGAACGCTTGTATATAAAAAATCAAACTATCTCATAATATAATAAATTATTTTCAAATTATCGAGATAAAGTAAAAAAAAATATATATATATTTATTTATTGACAAATAATAAAACATTGTATAACATCCACAAAATCATTATGTAGTACACCAACCATAGCTAATTTTTTAACAGCGTACATTTTCCAATCACCCTACATCACTATTAGCTGCTTGTAAGAATCGTTAATCATAGTTAATCACCATAAGGCAGGCTTGTAAAACTCTTGTATATACAAAGTTAAATTATCTCAGAATATAATAGACTATTGCCAAATTATCAAGAAAAAATAAAATAAAAAATGTTTGTTCATTAACAAAGAATATGGTATTGTACAACATCGACAAATTCATAACGTAGTACGCTAGCCAACCATAGCTAATTTTTTAACAACGCACACTTTCCAATCACCCCAACCATTAGCAAAATCCGTAAGGCAAGCTTGTAGAACACTCGCATTAAGATCAACTTAACACTGTGTAAAAATGAATGGATGAAAAATCAATTCCCGGCTTTCAATCACTCGGGCGCTGTATAATTTGGGCCACCCCCCACCCCCTCTCCGGATTTAGGATGAGGAAGAGCAAAAGAGAGGAGAGGGATTTGATCTGCCTCAAAGAGCACGCGCCAAAAGGGAAGGATGAGTCAGAGAGAGGCATTCCTCCACACAGCATCCCTTTTCTCACAGTGTCTCTCCATCCTCCCCCTCTGTGTTCTTCGCTCGGTTGGGGGGCATTCGAAGGGGGGTTGGGGGTGTAAAAAGAAAAAAAATCTCGGTGTTGTTATAAAAAGTGGAAGTAAAAAGGGGGCTTTGCTATTCCCGTTTAGGCTTTTGTCAATTTATGGAAGTTTTCATCAAAGTTATTGAGTTAGAAGATTAATTTTTTTCCTCTTCTTTTTCGAGGAGCTACATGACATAGAACTGGAGGAAAGGGGAAGAAGTTGAACTTTTTTAAATGAAAAGTTTTATTAAATTTGTACAAAAAAAAAAGAGGACTTTATATCTCGGCAATTTTAAAAATTGCATGTTAAGTGAATATGTTTAAATATATTACACTGATTAAATTAAAAGTTTTCGTTCAGTAATTTTGAAGTTGTAAAATGAAAACTTGTATGAATTTATGAAAATTTTTAAGCTTATTAAATGAGAATTGCGTAGTTTCTATTCAAGACTTTTTTCAATATAATATTCATTTTTATACAATGTTAAATTGATAATTTTTATGCAATATTAAGTTGATTTTCAAGGAGCTACATGAGTTCGACATAAAACCAAAAGAAGAGAAAAAATCTGAACTTGATGGAAGTTTTTATTAAATTTGTACAAAAAAAGAACTTTATATCTCGGCAATTTTAAAAATTGCATGTTAAGTGAACATGTTTAAATATATTGCACTGATTAAATTAAAAGTTTTCGTTCAGCAATTTTAAAGTTGTAAAATGAAAACTTGTATAAATTTATGAAACATTTTAAAGCTTATTAAATGGGAATTTCGCAGTTTCTGTTCAATACTTTTTTTTAATATAATATTAATTTTTATACAATATTAAGTTGATCTTAATGCGAGTGTTCTACAAGCTTGTCTTACAGGATTTGCTAATGGTGATGTAATCTGATTTGAAAGTCTGTGTATTTTTTAAAAAATAAATAGCTTTGCACTAAGAAACAAAAGTATTTTCTCTATCACAATTGAATATTAATGTATGGTTTATAATTCGAAATTTGTTTGTTATTTTATATTAAATTATTTCAAATTAACTAATTTTTTTATATTTTTTTTTTGTCTTTGTGTTTTCTTTTTCTATATATATATTATTTATTTTATTATCTATCTATATCTATTTTATTTGTGAAGGTCCAAAGGCACCTTCAGAAATGAAATAATAATGAATTGCCAAAAAATATATTGTTTGGAGTAAAAATGTAATAATTTCATGTCACCTTATATCAAATCATTCTTTTTAAATTCATATTTTATTTACCTTTACATTTTAAAAATCACAAAATCATTGTCTAAACAGGCGTTTTCTAAATTTTATTATTTCATAATTTCCTTTTATGAAATTACTTTATCTTTATTCAGATGGGATGAAATTGCCATTTTCGTTGCTGTTAATAACTTTTTAGATAACAGAAAATTTTTTAAACTTTTAAAATCTTTTTCATATGGGTTGAAATTGTTGAATTGAATTATTTTTATGGTATTGTTGACTTTTTAGATAACAGTGAAATAATCTTTTTTAAGTTTCCAAACATGCTAGTCAAGCAGACACTGGCAAATACCATTCATTTCAAATGCTCTTCCAGTCTTAAACTGGAGTATCTCTTGCAGCTGCAACTAAGAGAGAGAGAGAGAGAGCCCAGCTGATTAATCAACAGCTGAAGCACTCTACACATGGTGCCACGGCCCAAAACAAAAGGAAGTTTGGGCACATAAGCCCAGCAACAAAACTCCAGGCTGCGTGCAGCTAATAGGAGGCCAGCAATCTGACGAGGGCCGGCTGGCTAATCCAATTACAGACAGCGAGAATCGGATTTTTTTTTTTAGCAAAGGTTTTCCCCAGGCTTCGTGTTCGGTGTATTTCATGGGTGGTGTATCCTTCTGCGTACAGAGCAGTGAGACAAATTGGTTTCACACTTCTAATGGCCAACGGAGTCCACCATCTCAAGGTAAGTTGGATCACTGATGCTGCGGTTTCGAATTTAATGAGGAAAGATGAGTGCTGTTTCATCAAATGTCACGAAAACAAGATTTTGGACCATTGATGAGTGTCATGTTCAAAGGAAAATGATAAAATTTGTATCAATTGCATCAATTCTAAAAATACATTAATACTGTGTCCAAAAGGCAAGACCAATTTTCAATTTAAAATTCCCGGGGCTTATGGAATTTCAATTTTTTCTTTTTTTAGGTTGCTGGCACTGTGAAATTTCAAGTCAATAGTTGGTCTTAGTTTTTGGACACATTAGTATGTTTATGACTTATTTTATAAATACTGACATACAAAAATTATGACTTAAGAAAGAGTGCATTATAAAAGTATTCAGAGGTTTTATATTGAGAATGTTTTAAATAGGGGAAAAAAAAAAAACATTGGACTAAAACTGTTTGACGAATTTTTCGTTTAAGTAGCAATATTTTATAAATATGAAAACAACTTGGAAAAATGTATTTATTTAATTATGTTGTAAAGCATCAAAAATTCCAATTCTCATTTATTCCTTCATTAAATTAAATTAAATTAAAAGATTATATAACGTATTTATTATACTATACAGTTTTTTTATGCTAATAGTTTTTATTTCATTAATAGGGTTTTTTTTTAACACAATATGTTTTTTTACATTCAATACAAATCTAAACTTAGATGTGAATTTTTTTAAATATATCCTCCATATTTTTTTTTTTTTTTTTTTTTTTTTTTTGTTTAAGATCAAATAATGTCATTATAAAATTACAAATTTATTCAATTTCAAATAATTTTAGTTACTTTACATACCAGTTACACAATTAAACATTATTTATAAATGATAATAATTATCATTTGCGCAACAACTTTATTGTAGGCCAAGGCCGTCTGCCTATTGGCATATTCCGAAATATGAGATGTTTTTCTTTTTACGGAGTACTGGTGTCAGCCAAACGCACAACAGCCATATTTGACTATTACTGCACTATACCCCATCACTGTGCCTAGGGCTGAGTTGCCCCTTTACAGTTTGGGAATGATATGGGTGAGAAGTCTAATTGGGCTCTGTAACGCTCTACGGTCATATTAGACAGGTACCTACGACTTAAAATGGATTCCGAACCACTACAAACATCCATGACACCGCCGGAACTCGAACCCTAAAACTGCGGCACCGAGAGCCAGAGCGCTAGCCACTCCGCCATCAGGCCTCCTAAACACTATTTATAAATAAGCTGAAAATAAGTAATGATTTCATAAATATCAGACATATAAAAAAATATGAATATTTTCAGCTCTCCGTTGTGAATGTAAAAATCAAATAAAAATGTGCAGATCAAATCAAATATTATTATGTTAACAAATGAAATACAATTAATGCAAAAATTAAATTTTTAATTCCAGTATTCATAACATTTATTATTAAGCCTATGTTAGGCTTATGACCACTAACCCTTAAAATAATTTTTACATATCAATAAAAAAATATTTTCGTTATCTTAATCCAAGTCAAATATCCACGTAGTCATCCGACACCCAACATTAACCCAAGAATCCATCCAAACTTCCAGCTGTCTTTCAGGACCCTCTATCACCAATAAAGTGTTTTGGTGAAGCTAAAAGGCAGTTATTTTTATCCGCGCAGAGTGATATTCCAGCAAACAAATTCTCCTGCGGGGCCCCTGAGTTGGTTGAAAACTGTTGAAAGCTTCAAAACAGGGCAAAGGTGGAAAGAAGAGAAAAGAATTGTTGAGCACTTGGGATCTCATCTATCAAACATAGACAATGAGAAAAAAGAAGCCGCTGACAGCCACAACTCTTGTCTCTCTTTGTTAAGTGGTGCTGAAACTTCGCCAAAGAAGTACTCTCAGAGAGATTTTATTCTGCAGAGACAGCATGCGTTAGACAGCCTTAGGAGGATTTTTTTTTAACTTCAGTTGTTTTATGATTAAAAAAAAATTATTAGTAATACTCCAGGCTTCAGAAATTAATAACCCAATCATATTAAATACCTTGATTTAAATAAGGACTTGAAATATTATATGATAAATATCTAATTAATTAAGGTGCGAGGAAATATTTGCAAGCAAAATATAAAACATGCTAAATAGTTCAATGGTTAATTAAATGATACTTTCGATGCAATAGTTAGCTCTTAACCATTTTTTCTCATGAGAACCATTTTGTCTAGATTAATTCCATTTAACAAAGTGATTATCAATGCATCGCAAAGAAATCTTCTTCCAAGTGATAGTCCAAACAGCGGCGTGACGAGGAGTAAGCTCGACATCAAGGCAGTTGCCACATATTAGGTATTTTTTTACGACATCAGCAGAAATTTTTATATTTTTGTGGTGCTTCACTTTTAATATTGTGAGAGCAGTAGCTGTTATTCCGTCGGCATTTAGTTCTGTAAGTTAGTAGACATTAGTTCAGTATTTATTTTTAATCTTAGAAGAAATTATAAGTTTAGATCTTGCCAAGGCATCTGCATCTGCAAGGGAAGTATAAATGGCAGTCTGATCCAGACTTCTGGCATTCTTCGTCAAAGAATCTGCAATCTCATTAAATTGCAAATCCACATGATCAGCTACACATGCAGGATACACATTCTGTGCAAGCAGTGGATTTTTTCTAAAAGAGATATAATGTTCAATATCATAATAGGAAAACCTGTAAGGCAAATCTCGAATCAGTGAAGATAGTAATTCCATTGACTTGTTGTGATGGAGGTAGACTCAAATAGGACTCAAGTGCCTTTTGAATGGCTAGGAGTTCTCCTGTGAAATTTGAAACAATTTTTCCAGCACTGGCAGCAATTTAAATTCCTTGCCCAACGGGGAGCAGCAAAACAGATCTCTGATAACTTTTATAATAAAAATTTACTATAGAAGTTTGTATTTCGATTAAATATATCTTAGAACAAGGTTTGTTGTTCTTTTTTAACACACTTGGTAAACATTTAGAACAAGCCCACGAATCCGAATAGACTCATGGTTGAAGAGAACCTACAGCTTAAAGTGATCCAGAACCAGCAACAAACATTCATGGCACCGCCATGAGTCAAACCCTGTGGCACTGAGCGCAAGATACTCAGCCATTGAGGCACCTTAGATCAATTTTTTTTATCAAACATGAAATTAATTTCCAATTGTTTTTAATAACAAAAACTGGTCTCATAAATATTAAAAATTTTTTTTTTATCCTTAATTTAGACAACATTAGTTATAACAACAAAAGAAAGGGCCTGAATGGCCGAGTGGCTAGCGCTCTGGTACTCAGTGTCCCAGGTTTCGGGTTCGAGTCCCAGAGGTGCCATGGATGTTTGTAGTGGTTAGGAATCCACTTTAAGCCGTTGGTCTCGGTCTCATTTGCTGTAAAGAGCGTCACGGAGCCAAGTCAGACTTCTAATATGGGTGCTCCATCCCAACAGAAGCTTCCCCCTTTCCCTGCATCCATGAGTAGATTACTCATTGGTTGTCCTTCCCGCACTGCAGGACGCTGAGGATTAGTCACAAACAAACAAACAATAAAAGGAAAGAAAATTTAAGTTCAAAAACTCAATATTATGACACGTTCTATAAGTTACAACATGTAGTATATTTGTCTAAAAATGAAATGGAATTCAGCCTTGTAGAATACGTCGTTTGACTTGGTATGATAATTGCCATTATTTCTTTGACACACAAAGGGAAACAACGCCATCCAACTTTAGCCCCTTAGCAAGTAGTAGCACCCGTTGATGTGCAGCTATTTTTAAAGCGGTAATGGTGAGGAACGCCTTTTACAAGTCGGTGACTCTGGTGCAGACCCCCACAAATTTGGAACTATTTTTTCTCCACGCATTCCACCGATACAGGGGTGGGGTGTCGCCCACGGGTGGATGAATAACCCATTATTTCGCACTTTCTCTGAAAGAATGTCAGCGGCGCTACTCAAAGACAGATGGCGTAGCACAATGCAGAACAGAAGAAAACTTTGGGACAGTCGCTATTTTGAACACAGACACAATTGAATTATAAAAAAAAGTTAATTTCAGATAATTATTCATACTTAAAAAAAACTTTAAAAATCAGAAGAGATAAACTTGAAAGGCGTGAAATAATCATACAAAGTACAGTGGAGATTTTAAGCAGGATTAATCCGCAGTGTCCAGCAGCGCGGGATGGACACTCCATGAGTAGTCTACTCAAGGATAAAGGCAAAGGGAAATCTTCTGTTGTGATGGAGCAGCCGTAGGTAGAAATCTGACTTGGCTCCCAGTCGCTGAAGAAGGAGGACAGTGCCATCCGGGAGGACTTTTTAGGGGGAACTACTTCGTTTTTGCGTTTCACATGGAAGAAAACCAGGTAGTCTGGCTAATGAAGCAAGGTAGTATCCCTAACGTTAGGTAGTACATTTTATGAAGTAGGTAGGTAATTTTTGTTAAAAAAATATTATATAATTGCATACTTCCGATACGAAGCAACGGTTTACGTAACTTTGAGTCCTACATTTATTAATTCTGATTGCATTTCCTTATTTTATAAATATTATTAAATTAAAATACTGATTTCTAAAAAAAATGAATATTTAAGAATATACAGAGAAATCAATACAATAATTCTTCTTTCTACATTGGCACAACAGCTCCATTATGGGTCAAAGACGCCTGCCTACTGCCAGATTTCGAGACAGAAGATGTTTACTTTTAACAGGATACGATTTTCAGCCCTACGTCCAAGGTCATATAAGACCGGGTCCTACGGCTTAAACTGGATTCCAAACCAATACAAAAATGCATGGCACCGTCGGATTTAAACCTGAAAACTGTGGCACCGAGCACTTGGCCATCAGATCCCAAGTACAAGATTGGGGTTAAAATATTTTGTAATAATTTTAAACTCGATAATTGCCACTTCCAACTTACTTGGCTGTTGTTGGTACAAAAACTAAATTTATAAAAATAAAACTTTTATATTGAAAGTAAATAACAATTCATTTCTAAATGTATATAATATCAACAATTTTTTCTGTACTGTACGGTAAAAAACACTACATATGTTACACAGAGAAAATATATTTCATATTTTTCAGAATATAAAAGAAAAACTTTTAAATCGGAGTCAATTTGATTTTGAAAGGCAATAAGTTATTTTCTGACAACAACATTCTTTTGTCTAAAAAACAATCATTCCACAGTCTTTGAAATGAGCCTTGGCAATTTCTTTTTTTCCCTGATACTTATCACAATAAAAAATGGGGGCCTCCCATCTCCTTACACGAAACTTCATCCCCAGAATCTTTTCCCCAGGAATATAAAACAGTCCAACCTATCTGTTAAAGGATTCCGACTTGCAGAAAAAGGATGGAGATGGACTCTCTTTATACGACGACACAGTCTCTTATCTCTTGCTGCCCTCTTTCTGCACAGATAGACTGTCTCCCAGAGACTACAGCAGGAGCGATGGGGTGCATTACATTACAATGAATCCATTTCCCACAGAGCTAGGGATACCATAGACATCCCGCAATCTATTGGGGAGAGTTCAGTAACGTGGAGTCCTCTAACAAGATGAGCCTGCCCCGATTTTAATTAGTAAATGGCGGCCGATAGTTCTGCGGAACTGAGAATGATTATGCTTGTATTCTCAGTTTGCAAGATTTCTTGAAAAGGGATAATGAAACCAGTTTGGATAAAAAATGTCTGCAGTAATGATTATGATAAAAGCTTTGCTTCCAGAAAATTTAAGAGTTAATTTGAAAATGAAAATACAGGTTTTAATATAAATTTGGCTTCAAACTCTCTTTAGAGTAATACTTGATAAGTATTAAATATTTTATAAATATGGTGTATATTTTTATTAAAGAAGTTTATAGTTTATTTATTTATTTAATGCAAAAATTTCAATATTGTTACGAATGAAATTATTCTTTTAATATATGTATTAAATACATTTAGCTGTAAAATTCTTTTCATACAAATTACGCCATACAATTTCATTAAATAATATTTAAATATTTTACCAAACCTTAAGGATGGGTCATATATAAAGTTCCCGAATACGAAAGTTTGGTTTCTTTTATTAATTATTAACTGCATAAAACCAGCAAAATATTAAAAATATATTTTATTTTATATTGGTTAACAATAAATAAGAATGTTTTAATTCAAAACAAACAACAGATTTAAAAGTAAAACACACCAGCTTATGCCATACACGTGAAAGTCAACAGAAAATCCCAAAACACCCCATTAATTATTTACTGCCTAGTAGCATGCCAACGGCCGTACCATGCTGAATATACCGGTTCTCGTTAGATCACCGAAGTTAAGCATCATTGGGCGCGGTCAGTACTTGGGTGGGTGACCACCTGGGAACACTGCGTGCCGTTGGCAAATTTGGGACCTGAATGGCCGAGTGTCTAGCGCTCTGGCGCTTGGTGCCAAAGGTTTCGGGTTCGAATACCGGCGGTGCCATGGATGTTTGTAGTGGTTCGGAATCCACTTTAAGCCGTAGGTCCCGGTCTTCTATGACTGTAAGAGCATCATGGAGCAAAAGTCAGGCTTCTACCTACGGGTGCTCCATCACAACAGAAGCTGCTTCCTTCCCCTTCAATCATGAGTCCATATGGGCTCGTGGGCTTGGCCAGCCAAGTGGGATAAGAAACAACAACAAAAACAAACAACTGCCTAGTAGCAATTTACTGAGGGCCTGACAGCTGAGTGACTTGTGCTCTGGTGACACAGGTTCGTGTTTGAGTCCCGGCGGTGCTATGAATGAGTTTAGTGGTTCGGAATCCTCTTTAAACCGTAGGTAACAGTCTAATATGACTGTTGGACATAAGGCTGACAACCCTATCCCTTAAAAAGAAATTATCTTATGTTTAGGAATAGTAAAAGTTATTTACTGAAGAATAGAGGATCTCATAAAATTGAATAGAAGAGAAGTATTACCAATTGCAAAGCACTATGTATTACTCCTTGGTCAATAGTAATTACATGTATTTTTAACTATGTAGTTACTATTGACCAAGGCCGTCTGCTTATTGGCAATCTCGAAATCTACCAGTAAGGCAGACGGCCTTGGCCCACCACGGTGATGTTGCACTAATGAAGAAGTTATTTACTGCAGAATACAGTACCTGATAAAAAGAAATAAAAGAGAAGTAATGTCAAGTGCAAAAGCACTATGTATTTTTCAAGCAGTTACTATCGCAAACTGTTGAATGATGCTAGTTTTATAGAAATTTTTTTAAAGTACCAAAAAGCGTAACTCTTTAACGTCTTAACTCTTTTCAAAGAGTTAAGATGTTTCTAATGGAAACATTGGGATTGGGAGATAATCAAAAACCGGGGGAAAGTAAGAAAATACTCAAAAAGACAATACTATCCAAGCTGTCGGAATCTGCAATGTTTAAAGAGCAAAATAATGCTGAATACCAAAAAGTTAGTATTATTTGAATTGTAGGTCTACAGCAATACATTGGATCATCGCAAGTCTTGGGGTTATGTGCCATTACTTCAAGCTATGATAATATAAGCATTAAAAGTCGTATATTGAAACTTAAAAGATACAGTTACGGAGCCTAGCAGTCAATCTCCAATATGTACCTTCAGTTCAGTCAAAATTTTAGGCAAAATAAATAATACTAAATAAAAGAAGTAACTGCTTTTATCATGCTGAAAAGTTTAAGATTCTATTCCATTTTAATTAAAAAATTAATGCATACAAATAATTGTAAAGGCCATTTGACTAGAATCTTATTTTCATAGAAACACGCTATATTTAAAATATATTAAAAACTTGATATGTTCATGAATAAAATATGCTGCATCTATATTACATGTGCACAAATAAAAGTAGAATTTAATAAAATGTGTATTTTTAATAGCATATTTTTGATGGCATTGGTTCTAACGTCTTAAATTGAAGGATTATAAAAAATGATATACGAAATATAATCAAATAAAAATTAAATTAAAAAACACAAGTTGTAGTACTTTCACGCAAGCACTGAAAGTTAACAAAAATGAATTTATTGAAACAAATACACTTGATTCAATTTTGCTTGACAATAAACCAAAATGTTTCAAAATCCAAAAACAAGCAACACATCTAAAAGCAAAAACGCACCACTTTATAATCCCAAAATTACCTCATACCATCCACGCAAAAGTCAAGCCAACTGAAAAAATCCCAAAACACTTTATTCCGCAACAACCACAAAGTCATAAACCAGTTTAAATTTATGACGGCCATCAATTTGAAGCATGGCATTGAGGAAACAACCTTATCAAGTTCCGCCATCCTATACACACGTTTTTATGACTGAGTAATAGAGATACAAAGGAAGGGACAATCCGACCCGAGGGCCCATTTGAACGACGTGTCGCTATCTCCTCTGTCCAACAAATCTGAATCACAAATGAAGCTCCGGCCTGTTGTCTCCCACTCGGCCACAGATAGCTTTGAATGGAAAACAGCAATCTGGCCAGCAACAGAGAGAGGATACATTTACTTATCAGACAGAGTAAGAGATAGATCTCTTTCTTACACCGATGTTTGTCCGAATCTGTTTGTGATGCAATATAATGGGAACTTTATGGCATCGTAAAATAGAGAGCTGTGCAACGCCCATTGCGGTTATGTACAGAGTTGGACCATAAAATGTGGATAGTCTTATTTAAATGTGTATGAGTCGCTAGAGAAAAAAGGTCTATATTATTTGTGCATAAATATCTGCACTATTTAAATATTGACAAAAATTTACGAAATATAATCAAGTAAAAATAAAATTAAAAAACACAAACAATGAAAGTTAATAGAAATGAATTTAATGAAGCAAATCATTCTGTTTCGATTAACAATAAATCAAAATGTTTCAAAATTCAAAAGAAACAACACATCTAAAAGCAAAACGCACCACTTTATAATCCCAAGCTGCATCTATATTACATGGACACAATAAAAGTAGAATTTAATAAAATGTGTATTTTTAATAGCATATTTTTGATGGCATTGATTCTAATGTCTTAAATTCAAGCGTTATATAAAATGATATACGAAATTTAATCAAGATAAAATTAAAAAAACACAACTTCAAGCACAGAATGCAAAAGTTCACAAGTTCAGAACAGAAATGATACTAGATCATGTCAGATTTCCAATCATATCTTCATTTCTAAGAAATTTATATTGAAATATTTTCCAGAACTAAGAATATGTTATTTTCATAATTATCGTATTTTATATGAAAATTCTACCTTCGATTATAATAGTATAATATTAATCATTATACACTGGATACTGTTATGTTAACTGTTTTATATTCAATTGCATTATCATAATTATACAGAAATTTCATTGGTGGAATAACAAACAAGACATTTCATGCTTAAAATCTAACTACTTATCATGATACTAGTTATGTTTTAAAAATATTCGAAGATTTTTTTTTTAGACGTTATATCATCAATATTATTTATATTTATATTTGAGCTTTTTATATAAAAAGTTTTAATGTAAGAAGTTTATTTTAAGAATCAACACATTCTATAATACGAAAAAAAAAAAAAAAAAAAATTGTTGAATGTTAAGTAAAAAAAGTTTTGAATTTATAAAGAAAATCATCTCATATTGAATTTCATGACAATTGCAAGTTTCAGAAACTTAGTTATTTTTTAGTTTATTAACTATCTATTCCGGTAGTTAATTCATTTTAATGATAACTGTCAACACAAAAGAGTAATATGCATAATTTTGGATATGTTTCAATAAATTGCACATTCCATTTCGCAATAATATATATACATATATACAAACAATTGCAATCGATGCTAAAATAAAAATTCAACAAATAACTATCGATACCAAAAAGGATCTACAGCTATTCAATTGAAAAAATAGAAATCTTCAGATCATAACCTTTCAGATTCATTTCATTCATTCATTCATTCATTTTCTTCTTACTTAAACGACTCTTAAGTTGTTGTTTCAAATCTTGTTCAATGATATTTTCAGTAATATTTTTTATACTATACTGAAGAACATCAGGTACCTTGTATATCATTATTTTTTGAAAGGATTTCATTTGAAAGAAATGTATATTCATACCTCTTTAATTGAAAAAAAGTTGCAATCAAAGAATAACTATTGTCATCGAAGAACATCTCATAGCTATTCAGTTCTACCTCCAAATTGTTCATCATTCCTTATTAAGAAAAACATTACTATAAATACTAAAGTAATGATACAAAATTAACTATTGAAACCAAAGTGCATTTTATAAATATTCAATTCAACCATAGTCTTCATTATAATCCCCCAGAAGATTTTCATTTTAAAAAGAAATGTACGTTAATACAAGTTAAATAAGAAAAAAAAAAAAAAAAATGCTTCAAATGCTGAAGCAAATATTTAACAATTGCCTTTTTATAACGAAGAAGAACATCTCATAGCTATTCAACCACCGAAATCCCCATCATAATTACCCAGATTCGGGAATCTTGGTAATTGTTCCTACTTAAATGACTCTTCCAGTGGCTGCCCCGAATCTTGTCGAGAGAGAGAGAGGGGGGCGTTTTCTGAATAGGGGCTTGCTCGCATTAGCGCAGGGGATAATCGCCGGGGCATTCATCATAGCCCCAGAGTCAGTGTCTTCCAAGTCTGTCCTTCCGGCCCGCGCACCCGGCGGAAAGGCATCCTTGAGTCATGGCCTTTAAGAGAGCTGCACCCCTCCAAACTTGCTGAGTAATCCGATTGTTGGTGAATCACTACTGTACAAGTGGCTTCTTCGCAGAAAGGGTATCACTGCTAAGAAGCTGCCTGTACAGTGGAGGGAAGAGGGTCCTCCAGTGTTAATGGGTTTTATGCGTCTCATCTGGAGTGGAAGAGAGATGGGACTTTACTTTCAGGGAGGGACGCTAAGAAAGTGTCCCGACAGATTCTCGCGCTCGGTTGGGGATCCATTAGCAGGGACATAGTGGCCGGCAATTACTCAAGATGTAAGAGTTCGTGTCTCCGGCTTCCGATTCCTACAACCAGGCTCAGAGTCAAGCTGGAGTTTAAAGACAGGATGTGCCATGCCAACGTTTTACAAGGTTTGAGAAGTAGAGTGACAAAACACAGCTATGAAATTGTCTTTAACTTACTGGCTGCATACAAGAGAATAGAGCTCATATGAAATATTATTTTGGTCAAAACTTAGTTTTAACCTTTTTAAAAATATTGTTTTAGTAGAAGATTTGGCTTTGTTTGTCGTTCTACGGTCAACTTTTTGCTCACTTTATACTAATTAGACCGGTTTAGTAGGAGGAGATTGAAAGAAAAAACTTATTTGTGGAATTAAACATTTAATAAACGTATAGATATTAGATAAATTACAAATATTAAATAAGTACATACTACTGTGCCCAAAAAGTAAGCCCAATTTCTTTTCAAAAACTCTTTATTTATTCTTCCAAATTTATTTCATCGCCTTCAAAGTAATCCCCTCCGGACACAATGCACTTATGCCAACTTTTTTTCCAATTCTCAATGCATGTTAAAAAGTCATCAGGCAGGGATGGCCTTCAAAGCGCGCGGCGATTCACGTTGAATCTCTTCAATCGACTCAAAACGGTGCCCCCGGAGTGGTCTTTGAGTTTAGGGAATAGCCAAAAGTCGCACAATGTGAATATGGTTGTGAAACGATATGAGTTTCATTTTTGGCGAAAAATCAGTGTGAGCTGGCGCATTCAGTGTTTTCGCTACCAATCGAGATTTAATGCGTTTGAGGCCCAAAATGGAATTGACCGATCCTTTTGCAAATCCAACTTCATCAGTAACGTCTCTATTTGTAAATCGACGGTTTACAAGCACCAAATCTTTAATTTTTTGAACGTGAGCTTCGTCGGTTGAGGTTGAGGGTCGACCAGAGGGCTCTTCGTCTTCAAAGCGCTCTCCGCCTTCTTTGAACTGTTTATACCATTTGTAAACGTGTCTTTCCGATATAGGAATGCTCACCGAATGCCTTCTGCAACATTCTATACGTGTCCAAAACAAAGTTTAATTCAAGTCCTTAAATCCGTATTAAAAGTAATCCATAGAAAAAAAATTGATTACTTAATAATAAAAACGTCAGAAAAATTGAATGTTTTTTTTAAAAAAATTCAATGCTAATCAATAATATCTGAATATTTCTTCTGGAAAATATTTATGATTGGATATTCCGAATTTACACCAAAATGAAATAAATATAAAATAAATAATATTTCTATTTTCAAAATAATAATTACAAATTTAATTGTATTTCTTATTTTCCATACTATGAATGTAATAAAATATAAAATTATTTATATACTTTTTCCACACAAAATAAATAATAATAATTAATATAAAATAAATAATATTTATGTTTTCAAAATAATAATTACAAATTTAATTTTATTTCTTACAATATGAACGAAAAAATATATTAAAGCATGCTACTATATACTTTTTCGACACAAAAATATAGAAAGATATATTGGGGGCGATAAATAGGCCAAAAATGGCAACCCTTCCACCTCTCGTAAAGAAACAGCAGCCTCGTTCGGCTCATTAACTTCTTTCTCATTAACGCCGGGTGTCCGTCCGTCCGATAAAGTAGAAATAACGCCACTACCCGAAGAACAAAATAAGATCTGTTTCACCCCTTCCCCCCTTTTCTAATTTGTCTAATTACATCTTCATTCTCCCCCCCGGCCCATCTTTCTTTTGTCTTCGCCGAGATTGCGCTCGCGAATCAATCGGAAGGGCTTAACTTCGCTACTTTGTTTATGGGTTTGTTTTGTAATTGCTACTGCTTGGCGCGTCCTCTCGTGATTGGAGGAGAAAAAAATTGGCAGAAAAGGGGGTGCAGACGAAGATAAAAGTGGATCGAACAACTAGAGGAGGTTCCCCCATGAAAAAAGATTCTTGGATATATATATATATATATTGTTGTTGAAAATTGCAATTTTTCCCTCTCTAAAATGATAAAGTATTGTGGAAGTTCAAGAAGTCTTCGAAGTTCTTTTCAAGAAATTCGATAAAATAGTGTCACTTTAGCAGTGTTTTAAAGTGGTTTAAACAATACTAAAGTTAATTTTAAAGATAGTAGCGCAAAAGGTTTTGTTACTAACTAACAAGTAAAATTTAAAAAAAAAAAAAAAGAGTTACTAACTAATAGGATTTATTAATAAGATATTATAAGAAGATATTAATAAGATTATTAACAAACTAATAAAATTTATTAATAAGATATTATAAGATGATATTAATAAGATTATTAACAAACTAATAAGATTTATGTCAGTAACACAGATCATTTTTACAGATCATTTTGTAATATACTCTGCCTATTGCAGAATTGTATTTCCTTTGGAAAAATTCATCTTCATTTTTTTTTAGAAAAAGTATATGAATGTCAGGTCGTCGAAAATTAATTTAACATATCAATTAATAAATTATTAAATATAATTATATAAATGTAAATCTGCATTATTGCTCCTAATTTGATGAGCAGCCTGATGGCCATTTGGTTAGCGCGCTGGCCTTTGGTACCACAGACTTCAGATTAGACGGCATGGATGTTTGTGAGGGGTTCGGATTCCATGTTAAACTGTAGGTCCCGGTCTAACTAGCCCGAAGTGTGCACAAAATGACCGTAGAGCGAGAAAACCAAATCTAATTTGATGTCGACATCAAAGGTTATAAAGGTATTGTTTCAGTTATTTAAATTAATTACACAGCCAACGGCCGTACCATGCTGAATATACCGGTTCTCGTTAGATCACCGAAGTCAAGCATCATTGGGCGCGGTCAGTACTTGGGTGGGTGACCACCTGAGAACACTGCGTGCCGTTGGCAAATTTGGGACCTGAATGGTCGAGTGTCTAGCGCTCTGGCGCTCGGTGCCACAGGTTTCGGGTTCGAGTCCCGGCGGTGCCATGGATGTTTGTAGTGGTTCGGAATCCACTTTAAGCCGTAGGTCCCGGTCTTCTATGACTGTAAGAGCGTCACGGAGCAAAAGTCAGGCTTCTACCTACGGGTGCTCCATCACAACAGAAGCTGCTTCCTTCCCCTTCAATCATGAGTCCATATGGGCTCGTGGGCTTGGCCAGCCAAGTGGGATAAGAAACAACAACAAACAAATTAATTACTGGAAATAAACAAAGAACTTATCTTCATACAGAAATAATAAATGAAGACAGATGATAAAATATATTAAATAATTAGTGCGTTACGTTATATATCAAATAATGTAATGATTTCGGTGATAAAACTCCATTATATTTGAATTGCTATTCTTATCTTTCATTTCAGATGCAAATATGCAAAAGACAAATCAAAATAATAGAAATTGTTAAACCGATAAAATCCAGATTTTACCACCATAAAAACATCTTCCCTATCTTCCTTTCCTTATTACACGACTATTGTATTAAATAATTTCAATACAATTTTCAACAAAAGTAATTTTCCATTATTTATCTACACTATGCAAACATCTATTTGAGTATTTCATAAAATTATTAATATATATTTATAATTATCATTCTCTGATAATAAAATAAAAACCATTAAATGATTAAAATTTACATTAAATACTGTAACATTAAAATTTTAATATGAATGGAATTTGGGCTAGGGCTCACAATCCTACCCATTAAAAAGAAGACATCTCCTGTCTCTATATCTGCTAGTAGGCAGGCGGCCTTGGCCCACCATGGGGCTGCTGTGTCAATGAAGAAGAAAAATATATAGATATAAACTAACTAAAGTGTTTTCTATCTTACTAATAATTCTAACCATTTCCACTTTATTTTGACTTCAGTGCAGAAAAGATATTTAATAGTATTCTCCAGAACATAAAACCTAATAAACTAAGTGCTATCATGTTATTTTTGTAACAAAATTTATATTTTATCTCTTAATATAAGGGCAAGACTTTTTCCTGAAGATTGATAAGAAATATTCGTAACTACTGGAAGTTTTCAACGTTGGGAGTAATCCATTTTTATGCGTTTTAATTCATAATATGACAAGTTTTACTACTGCTTTCTAAATGGAATAAAGCAAATTATAATACAATTTAATTATTTATTATATGTAATTTAATTAGGATATACGAGCTAATTCGCATTTCTAACACAGTCTCATTTGGTGTATCCATTTCTACCATCTATGTCTTCACAGTTGCAGCGGATAAACAGATTTAACATCCGCTAACTAATTGCTTTCCAAATAAAATAAAATAAATTACAATATGTTTTAACTTATAATTCTAAGTGATTTAATTAAAATATACGAGTTAATTCGCATTTTCAACACGATCTCACTTGGTGTAACCATTTCTATCTTCTACTATGTCTTCACAGTTGCAGAGGGATAAACAGATTTACCATTCGCTAACCAATTGCTTTCCTAATCAAACAAAACCAATTACAATATGTTTTAATTTATAATTCTCAGTGATTTAATTAGGATACACGAGCTAATTCGCATTTTCAATACGGTCTCATTTGATGTATCCATTTCTACCATCTACGTCTGCACAGTTGCAGCGGATAAACACATTTACCATCCGCTAACCTGTCTCCATTTGTATACCATCCCGACTTTGGACCGGGGGTGCTTTCTCCAGAACAAGAGTGTAATTTACATTTTACAACATTCCCTTCTCCCCTCTTCTTCCACGGGGACCGGCGGGGGTGGGACCGAAAAGAGAACAGAAATCTGGAGGGCGTCTAATTAGTTCAGGGTTTTGTGCTTCAGAGTCTGCTGGAGAATCCGGTAAGATTCTGGCAAAATGAGATACCTGGCCCAAGAAAGACCGGAGAAAGATCTTTCTAAAAGTGGTGACAGCTTTAATTGAAAGCGACTCCGAACGCCTTCCGACGTCAATAATGACGCTGAATATTGATGTTCTCAAACGTCGACGTTCGGGGACTTTCGATGGCGTTGACATGTTTAACGTGGCTCGTTAACTATTGTTCCGTTCGTAGGATTGCCGTTCGAATCGATGCACAGTATTTCAAGAACTGAAATTAGGTGGAAACACGTAACGACTGTTCTTAAATTAGCATAAATATAAGAAAAATTATCATACAAGAAATTTACTTAGGAACTTCATATAAGAACAAAGGAAAAAAAAAAAAATTTCATCATAGTTAATTTATTGTGGTTTTATCGTCACTCTAGTAGACTGTCACTATGGTATTAAGGTCACTCTAGCAGACTAAAAAAAAAATCACTGTTTTTTTACGCCAAAATTTAAAGAAAAAAAGACTACATAGTTATGTTTTATAATCATCATAGTTATGTTTTATAATCATCATAGTTATGATTATTCCATCCCAGTTATGATACCATGGTTTTATCATCACTCCAGTAGATTATCACTATAGTTTTAAGATCACTCTAGCAGACTAAAAAATCATAATTTTTTTATGCCGGTTCTTCCTAATGTAGGATTGCTGTTGAAATCGTTGCAAAATATTTTAAAGAATTGATATTAGGTGGTAGCATGTAATGACTGTTTTTAAATTCGTACAAATATCGAATACTAAATTTATTAGAAAAGTTATCGCAAGAACTTCATACAAGAAATTAAAATAAATCGCAACGTAGTTATTTTACTATGATTTTATTATCACTCTAGTAGACCAAAAAAATTACTGTTTTTTTTTATTCCGGTTCTTCCTAAAGTTAAGATCGCTGTTTAAATCAATGCAAAGTATTTCAAATAATTAAAATTAGAGAGAAACATATAACGGCAGTTCTTAGATTCGCTCAAATACCGTACGGTAAATTTATTATGAAAGTTATCGTAAGAACATCATACAAGAAATGTTTTTAAAAATTACATCATAGGTATTTTACTATGGTTTTATCGTGACTCTAGTAGACTGTCACTATGGTTATAAGGTCACTTTATCAGACTAAAAAAAAAAAAAAAAATTTTTTTTTTTTTTTTTTTTTTTTTGAACAAAAATTAAAATGTCTGTATATGACACACACGATTAGAATTGATGTGGTGGTAACTTTATATTTGTCTAATTCGAATTCCATTTTGCAAACAAGTATTGTTTGAATTACCTCTATAAATGATTATTATAATGGTAATTTTATCACTGTGATTCTTTTTCACTACCACATATGTGATGTAAAATTAAAAGAATAATCTCTGTCTCTACTGCACACGTGGTTTTGGCACTCAAAAGTCATTTTTATTAAAATTTTATTATTTTTATTAAAATTATTGAATTTGTTTAAGACTCGATTTGTTAACCGATTTTATGTATTTTAAAAATTTGCTGTTTTTCTGACATTGTTGTTTTAGATAATGTAGTTAATAGAGATTTCATATAATATTTTTATTTTAAAAGGAACACCATATTGAGAATATTACCACTCTAAAGATATTAAATAAGTAAAGGAGAGGTAAAATGTTTATGGCAGTACGACCCCCATTGTTAATTATCTATATATAATAATTTCTATTCATGCAAATTTGAGAAAGAAAATACTTTTATTTTCATATTATTGCATTACTAATTGTTATGAAAATCGTTTTTGTCTGTAAGTTAGAAAATTGCTTACAATACTTAAATAAAATATCTACTAAAAATTAAAAAACTTGGGCTTACCTTCTTCTTCTGCTTCTGTACCATAAGAAAGAGCAGGTTCCTTCTCTTTTCCCACTGAAAAATAAGAAGAACAAGTATTATTATATATATACATATATATATTCATTATTTTAGCCTTTTGTAGAACATTTATTTAAAACATCTTGATGTTATGTTAATTTATATTTAGTGTTTCTCACATACTGATACGGAATATTTAGACTAAGAAAATTTTTGGTTCGTATAAAATATAAAAACTTTGAATATCAGAATGTAGAATCTAAATCTTCATTCTCAAATACAAGAGAATGTACATAAATAGGAATGACTGATACGGAATATTAAAACTAAGAAAATTTTTGGCTCATATAAAATATAAAAACATTTAATATGAGAATGAAGAATGTAAATTGACATTCTCATATATACTATAAGAGAATGTCCTAGTAGAGTACATAGATAGGAGAGACTGATGCGGAATATTTTGACTAAGAAAACTTTTGGTTGATATAAAAAACATGTCTAGTCAGCTCCGTTTTATTACTTAGTCTTTTTAACCAGATGTTCAACTATTTAATCAGCTATAGAATCATTATAACTTCTTCCTAATACTTCTATGTAATACTATGTATATGTTCCAGAAAATTCTATGTAATACTATGTATATGTTCTAGATACTTCTACGTAATACTATGTATATGTTCCAGATACTTTTATGTAATACTATGTATATGTTCTAGATACTTCTATGTAATACATAGATAATTCTATACTAGCATAAAATATCTTAGAAAAGAATCTCAAACTAAAATAAGATTAAATGAGATTTACATGATGAGGACATAGAAAAACAACAAGAGAATTTCAGATGCACAGCTTCTAGTTATAGACTGATGATATTTAAGCACATAATAGGAATACCGAAATTTTAAAATTTGCAATATCCACTTCAACGACATCTTCTTGAGGGTTTCTTCGTCAACTTCGAACACAAAGCCCCGCGTTTAAAGCATCACTGAACGTGAAACTCATTTCCAAATACTTATCGAGGCACCTGTTGTGAAGACATGGTAGGGAGAGAGAGACCATCTATTTAATTAAGATCATGACAGCCAAGGTGGGGAAGGAACAAAGTATTTGGGAAGTGACAGCTTCCTTTAACACTCTATATGGATGAATGTTCCAGCAGGAGTACTGCAGGCGTGTTCTGTGGCCTACTAAAATGTAACAGGTATTAGCATCTATTAAGCGGACGACTTGCTCGATGCCTTGTTGGAATGTTCTCAGAGGCATGGGAAAGAAAAGGGAATTTTTCAAAGTGTGGAGATCACTGGGAATCTTAATTAGTTTGGCAATTATCTGTCAGTCACATGTGTCAAAGTATAAATTGGTCGAGATCTTGCCTAAGGCTTTTAAGTCATTACTTGAGGCTTGTTAAGTGTTTGACAGAATCAGTTCAGTTTCTTGTGCAGAAAATTAGAACTTGTCGAATTAATTATTTAATTTGATGAAAATTTTAACGCACCAAATAGTTTTTTACTTATTAATTTACATTTAATTTTTTTTATGAATTGATGATTATAGCAATTAAATTTCACGGATGAAATATTTTTTTATCAAATACTAAATTATATATAAAGTACAAAATATCTTCTGATATCTTTAATATTCATCTTATATTATATTACCTATTTTGAAAATGTATTAGATTAGTTTTGTGCTTATTAAGAAATTGACATTAAATTATTTAACATTTCATTGATGCGTTTTAATTTTGTATTATTAAATCCAAAACAATCTTTAAATAATTTTTAATAATTTTGTATTATTTAATCCAAAATAATTTTTAATAATTTTGTATAGTTAAATAAAATTTTTAATAATTTTGTATCATTAAATTTAATTTTTAATAATTTTGTATAATAAATATAATTTTAAATAACTTTATATTTATAAATCCAAAATAATTTTCAATAATTTTGCATCATTAAATATAATTTTTAATAATTTTGTATCATTAGATATAATTTTTAATAATTTTGTATCATAAATATAATTTTTAATAATTTTGTATCATTAAATATAATCTTCAATAATTTTGTATCATAAATATAATTTGAAATAACTTTATATTAATAAATTCAAAATACTTTTCAATAATTTTGTATCATTAAATCCAAAATAAATTTTAATAATTGTGTATCATTAAATTTTATTTTTAATAATTTTGTATAATAAATATAATTTTAAATAACTTTATATTAATAAATCCAAAATAATTTTCAATAATTTTGTATCTTTAAATCCAAAATAATTTTTAATAATTTTGTAACATTAAATATAATTTTTAATAATTTTGTATCATTAAATATAATTTTTAATAATTTTGTATCATAAATATAATTTTTAATATTTTTGTATCATTAAATATAATTTTCAATAACTTTGTATCATAAATATAATTTTTAATAATTTTGTATCAGATACAATTTTTAATAATTTTGTATCATTAGATATAATTTTTAATAATTTTGTATCATTAAATATAATTTTTAATAATTTTGTATCATAAATATAATTTTAAATAACTTTATATTAATAAATCCAAAATAATTTTCAATAATTTTGTATCATTAATTTCAAAATAATTTTTAATAATTTTGTATGATTAAATATATTTTTAAAGATTTTGTATCATAAATATAATTTTGTATCATTAAATTTAATTTTTAATAATTTTATATAATAAATATAATTTTAAATAACTTTATATTATTAAATCCAAAATAATTTTCAATAATTTTGTATCAATAAATCCAAAATAATTTTTCATAATTTTGTATCATAAATATAATTTTTAATAATTTTGTATCATAAATATAATTTTAAATAACTTTATATTAATAAATCCAAAATAATTTTCAATAATTTTGTATCATTAATTTCAAAATAATTTTTAATAATTTTGTATCATTAAATATAATTTTCAATAATTTTGTATCATAAATATAATTTTAAATAACTTTATATTAATAAACCAGAAATAATTTTGTATCATTAAATCCAAAATAATTTTTAAGAACACTAGCCAGTCGAAAGTCTGAACGAGCCGGACATGATGCTTCCGATTGGTTGGCGTTGAACGAAGTGAGATTTTAATAACTGATTACCTTAACTGATTTAATATATTATTAACGACATATAAATAATATTTTGCATAATCAATACAGAAAACAGATCGATACAAGTGCAAACAAAATAACAATTCACAAATAAGTATCTCGCAATCCTGTTAGTAACAGTGACTCAACCACGCCTTTCACCCATTTCAAACAGACTCAGCTTAATTAGTCCAAACAACTTTCACCCTTTAAATCGAAGATATTATGCCCAATACACACATGTCATTCCTACACAAGTCATCAGGAATTCCTACACAACATTAAAATATCCTACACATGCGACTGCTAATACCATCCACTCCCGAAATTGAAACAAGTCAGAAGGAATATCAATTGATTCGCATTGTCTGCAGGAGACAGGGTCCATCGGCGTCGGATTAAATCTCGAGAAAAGACCAGAGGGTAAATTCTGTGATAAGATTCCACGGGGGTGGGGGGTGTTCTTCGGTGATTGTGGGGGAGGGTGTCCCTTCGATTGACAGAGACATTAACCTCGATGTCAAAGGGGGGAGGAATGGTAAAGATTGAGGCCACAAGCCAGGAACGTGATCCAAGTCGCTGGTCCTGATGTTGGGAACAGATGCTCCAGGAAGATGCTGGGGACATCCTTTTTCTGGAGTCGGGTTTGGAGAATATGCGTTGAAAAAAAAATTGTGATATATAAGAGATAATGTTTTTGAAATGGTTTTATTTTATGTTCAGATAGTTAGTTTTAAGATACATTTTTGACATTATTTACATACGATAGTTCCTTGTTGCAAGAATATTATTTTAAAATCAAAGTTAATTTTTTCTCATAACAGTTGATGCGCAAGCCGATATAATAAAATTCCGACCCTTTTCAAATATTTTTTTTTTTTTTAGTGTCAAGTGATTTAACAATTTAAAATAGTTATATAATATAAATAATTAAAAATTATACAGTCAATTCTTTTTTGTTTATATAATGCAGATGGAAATACATAGACAGTTATCTTTATGCCATAACCAAGGGCTGCACCGCGGTTACTCATTTAGCACTACTAAGGGGGCATGTGTAGCTTGTAGATATGCCATGGACGAGAGTAACACTAACCCAAAACACTCTACGATCCTATTAGAGCGAGACCTACTGTCTAAGGTGGATTCCGAACCACTACAACCATTCATAGCACCTCTGGGAAAGAACACGATACTTTACATTTTGCAAATACTATTGTGTCTCTTGTTAAGCAAACAGATAGTGCTTCTAATGCATTTTTTATCTATCTATCTATATAAATATATATATAGATGGATAGACATAGATTACATATATAGATAAATATATACATAGAAAATGTAGATAAATATAAGATATATAGATAATAGAAAGACGAATCTTCTTCATTGGCGCAACAGCCACATGGTGGGCCGTGGTCGTCTGCCTAATGGCAGATTTCGAGACAGGGGTTGGTTTCTTTTTACGGGCTAGGGTTGTCAGTCCTACGCCCAGCAGTCCTATTAGACCGGGACCTATGGTTTAAAGTGGATTCTAAATCACTGTAGTGATTGTAGCTATTCCGAATCACTGTAGTGTGCGTTCATGTCACCGCCAGGGCTCAAGCCCGAAACCTGTGGTGAGCGCCAGAGCACTAGCCACTCGACCATCAGGCCTCTAAGGAATTCAATATAAATTCGAAATAACTAAATCTGAAAAACCCCAGTGCATTAGCATTTAGAAAGAAAAATAAAAAATTCAAATATTCTTAATTTATCAAACTAGGTCACCCCCCTAAAGTTATCAACTAATATACAATAATCATGCTAAATAAGTTCTAAATTTAATCTAATCTTTTTTTTTTCAATTCTTTAAAAGCTAATATGGATTTTAGATTGTTTTATTCAATTCGACTACGCATGCGCACGCTGTTCTCAGCAGGGAGGTAGTGTAACGATATTCCGACCCCTTTCAAATGGGGAGGAGTACAAAGAGAAGGATATTTCGAAGGGACGATAGTCAAATGAATTTTAAATTGAATTTTATTCATGGAGAAAGGCTCTTTTTGTGTAGAAGGGACCCCCTAGGAGCCAAGTCAAGGACCGTAGGGGGTATCTTGCGTCAAAGAACCGTAAAGATTTAGAGCAGAGATAGGGGATCCTTTGTGAACAGAATTCATAATTTCATTTTCTGCTGTTTAAGAATTTATAAAAATACTAGTAGAGCGAAGTCTGAAATAAAAGCTGTTGTTGGCAGATAATTTATAATTTAAGATAATTTAATTATTACACGTGGCAAAATTTGTTTGAATTCATAATTGAATAACGACATAAATATGTCAACCACAAACAATAGATTTATAAAGTGAA
Source organism: Caerostris darwini (assembly GCA_021605075.1). NCBI lineage: Eukaryota > Metazoa > Arthropoda > Arachnida > Araneae > Araneidae > Caerostris > Caerostris darwini. The sequence goes on along the minus strand of BPLQ01007133.1, from coordinate 40,151 downwards.
TATCTAAGCAAAAAATGCGTGTGTTTTAAGAGAAAAAATGTATGTGTTTGATCTGTGTTAAAATAATATTATTTTAATAATGATCAGTTTTAATCAAATAATATTCAATGTTGTTCAGTTTCAATCAAATAATATTCAGTGTTATCAGTTTCAATCAAATAATATTCAGTGTTAATCAGTTTTAATCAAATAATATTCAGTGTTAATCAATTTTAATCAAATAATATTCAGTGTTGTTCAGTTTAAATCAAATAATATTCAGTTTTAATCAGTTTAAATCAAATAGTAATCAGTATTATTCAGTTTCAATCAAATGATATTCATTTTTGAAAAAAATTGGTCATCCATTGAGATTTAAACTCTATATAATTTTTAAGGAAATTAATGCCTCTGAGTTAATCAAGTTTCTTGTAAAATACAGATACTTATTGTACTATCAGCAGTGGCGCGTGAAAAATTTGCAAGAATTTAAAAGAATTCCAACACAACGGTGTAACGTGGGAAAAAGGTAAGTTAAGGAAGGTTTTTCAAAACTAGCTACAATATTGTCACGCAGATACAACAATAAGGCCTGACGGCCGAGTGACTAGTACTCGGTGCTACAGGTTTCGGCTTCGAGTTAAAGTGGGACGGTACAACTACAGACCTATGACTATGGCTTAAAGTGAATTCTGAACTACTACAAACATCCATGGCACTGTCGGGACTTGAAGCCGAAACCTGTAGCACCAAGCGCCAGACTAGACACTCGACCATTCAGGCCAAAAAGGATCTGAATATGACTGTAGGACGAAGGGCTGACAACACTACCAGTTAAAAGAAAAACATTTCATGTTTCGGAATCTATCAGCAAGCAGACAGCCTTGGCTCACCATAAGGCTGTTGCGCCATTGAAGAAGAAGAATTAATGATAAAATATATCAGTTTCAAATTTATATAAATACATTTAATCGAATTAGATTTTACATTTAAACTATCTTTATGTATTTTATCTTATTATAATTTTATTATTTTCGTATATAAAAAAGTATTGGTTGTAAAAATATATTTAATTAAAAAAAAACATAAGAACGTTTTACGGTTGACTTACTTACAGTAAAGATTTAAAAAAAAACGAGCATGGAAATAAAGAAGCAAAATTTTATAAAATAGCACACCGAAAACAATTTTAAATATACAATAAAAACATCAAAATCTAATTTCAAATCTCATTTAGAACGAAAGGGAATTCGGTCTATTGAATAGTTTTCTTTCCCAAATCTACAACTCGGCGAATCATCTCTGGACATTTTGATGTTTTCCATTTCATTTTATTTCCCTCCATTCCAATTGGCTTAGAGAGTGACGTCGGTCGGAGAAAACGAATTTCGGAATATATTGTAAGTGAAATTCAACAAGAACAATTCAACAAGACGTCGTTATCATAGCCCTCGCGTTTTCGGAAAATTTATTTATTTTGGTTCATCCGAAAACGCAGAAAGAAAATCTTTTTATAAAAAAAAATAAAACACGAATGATGAATTGAGGGTGAATGTTGTGCAGAAAGGATGGTTATTTATTTTAGAAAAATATCGAGTTAAAAATAGAATTGAGAGAGGGAATACGAGGAATTTTAATGTAATTTTTTCAAAATACAAATTAATTAATCAAAATACAAACTTTTCAAAACAAATTAATATTTTATACACATAATTATTACAATACGAGACAAAGTTACAAATGCATTTCAAAATAAGTCATAGAGAATCATGATGAATTGGGGGAATTAAAAAAAGATGGTTATTTTATTATTATTTTTTTTTTTTAGAAAATATCGAGTTAAAAATAAATACGTATAATTTTAATGTAAATTTACAATAAATTTTTGATTATATCAAAACTGGCTTTTCAAAATAATTTAATATTGTATGTACATAATTATTTCGCTACGAGACAAAGTTACAAATGTATTGGTGAATGTTGGGCAAAAAAGATAGTTATTTTTTTTAGAAAATATTGAGAAACGAAATACGAAGAATTTTAATGTACATTTAAAATACATTTTTGAATATATCACAACTGCCTTTTCAAAACAATTAATATTGTATATATATAGAATTATTTCACTACGAGAGTTTAAATTATTATAATTATTTCACTACCAGAATGTATATTATTATAAATAATTCACTACAAATGTATTTCAAAATAAGTCATATTGAATCAGGATGAATAGGGGTGAATGTTGTGCAGAAAAGAGGGTTATTTTTTTTTTTTTTTATAGAAAATATCGAGTTTAAAATAGTATGGTGCAATACGAAGAATTTAAAATTCCTTTTTGAATATATCAAAACTGTCTTTTCAAAATAAATTAATACTGTATATATATAATTATTTCACTACGAGACAAAGTTATGGTTCACGTTTAGAGTTGAATTACCTACTGTAAACATTAAGAAAAACAAAAATGGAAATTAAAAAACAAAATTTTATAAAATAGTACACCGAAAACAATTTTAAATATACAATAAAAACATCAAAATCTAATTTCAAATCTCATTTAGAACGAAAGGGAATTCGGTCTATTGAATAGTTTTCTTTCCCAAATCTACAACTCGGCGAATCATCTCTGGACATTTTGATGTTTTCCATTTCATTTTATTTCCCTCCATTCCAATTGGCTTAGAGAGAGTGACGTCGGTCGGAGAAAACGAATTTCGGAATATATTGTAAGTGAAATTCAACAAGAACAATTCAACAAGACGTCGTTATCATAGCCTTCGAGTTTTCGGAAAATTTATTTATTTTGGTTCATCTGAAAACGCAGAAAGAAAATGTTTCTTATAAAAAAAACCACGAATGATGAATTGAGGGTGAATGTTGTGCAGAAAAGATGGTTATTTCTTTCAGAAAATATCCAGTTAAAAACAGAATTGAGAAAGGAAATACGTAGAGTTTTCATGAAAATTTAAAATATAGTTTTGAATATAGCAAAACCCCCTTTTTAAATAAAATTAATATTTTATATACATAATTATTTCAATACAAAGTTAAAAATGTATTTCAAAATAAGTCTAATATTCTTTTCCTCATATTATTTATTACAATATAAAAAATAGAACACTTTACAGATATTTTTAAATATAATATATTTGAAATTTTTAAATAACAGATATTTTTAATAAAATCGTAATTTAAATATGATATATGATTATTATAGCTTTCCTAATCATTTAATAATTTAATTAATAATTCCCTAAATTAATTTAATAAAATGAATAATAATTAGATAAAAAGAATAAAAATAAAACAGATTTATTAACTAAAATTAACAAACGAGCTAAATTAAAGTATTTCTTTTTCATTTCACATAATTATAAGTATAATAATTTATTAAACTAATCAAGAGTTTTAATTTTTTGATTAATATAATTCAACATTCTGCGAGTTTTCAGAAGGTTTTAATTATTTTAACTTTGAGAACAAAACTATAATATTGAAAGACATCTGTACTCTATCAAGCAAAAGATTAACAAACATTTTTCGCTATAACTACCTCTTCAAAGAATAGTTAAAAGATTACAAAGAGACAATGGCTTAGATTAAAATTTATAATTTCAGCGGTCATTTATTATGATTATACCAATTAAGTTTTTAAATAATGGGGAATCGACAATATTTCTAATTATGATATTATATAAAAAAAACATGGAAGATAATTCTGATAGAGTGTATACGTATGTTTTAATCTCACTTTTTCCTTTTACGAATTAAAAAAAAAAATCCACCCTCTCCAGGAATCTTTTTGTACGTATTTGCACGTATTCTTGTCCATGTGGATATTACAGGAAATGAAAAAGCTGATATGTTAGTTAAACCTGATATACTATTATATAATTAAAATATAATATGAGGCCTTTTGCAACACATTTTATTGTAAATCAGTAATAATAAAACCAAAACAATTTTAAGTTAACTTTATTGTTAAAAGCTTCCCAGTGCGAATGTTATTAATTTTTTTTATATCAAACTATCATCCTAGAGACTGGTGTGTAATGCATTGGACTTTAGAACTAGTAGTGATTGGTTTGAAGCAATTATACGCGATCAACAAATTCCCACTGAAAGTATTGGTGTGTAATACATTGGTCTTTAGAACTAGTAGTGATTGGTTTGAAGCAATTATAAGCGATCAACAAATTCCCGCCCAAGGGACTGGTGTATAATATATTGGTCTTTAGAACTAGTAGTGATTGGTTTGAAATTGTTACAAGCAATGCCGAACCGAAAGCTTTCGAAAAATGATTATCTATGAGGAGAAAAACATAATAAATCCTTAAGCTAGATGAGTAAGATTGCGATCACCCCATGTCATATTATGTCATGTTAGGAGTGATTGTTTCAAATTGAGGTTGCAAAATGTAGATTCAGGAAACAAAATATTTCCCCTTTCTGAATAAAGCTGAATCCGAATTTATCTGCCATTCTCATAAAGATAAGACTTTATTTTAAATGCCGCTTATTTTTATCTAAATTTTTTCGGACATAGTAATTTCGGATAAAAGAATTTCTCCTTTCTTTTATAAGATTAAAAAAAAACAAAATGAAATTATTTATATTTAATGAAAGATCTTGCGTTTTCATGTAACACTGTCCAGCTTTTAGATTTAAAAATTCGTACTCACAAGAAAAAATTCTTTGATTTTTAATTTACCGTTTAGATTTTAAATCTTTAAACATTTTGGCATAAATTAACAACTAATAAAAAAAAGGAGAACAGAAATTGTTCAACAGCCAAATTGAAGTTGTTACTGTAATAACAATTATAACAATCGAAAATTATATTAATATTATTTCTTGTCTCTCCTAAAATTAAAAATCTATATAAGAATATCAAAGATACAATTATTTTGTCAAGCAAGCTCTCTCTCACACACAATATGTCTTCAAAAATAACACTGAAAATCTGTTTAGCATTTTGCATTTTTCACATAAAACGAAGATGAAACTAAATAAAAAGCTCCAAACATCAAAGGATACTTTAAAAATGAACTTTTTCTATTTTTATCTTAGTATTTCCCAGAGGATAAAAACTGCAGCTATTCAAAAAAAAAAAAAAAAAAAAAAATCTGCAATAAACAAACCACATGGAAAAATTCTCCCTTAAGAATAGCCATTTATTTAGTATCAGTTGGTAGTTAGAAAAAGAAGTAACAGCGTATATGTAAAAACATTTAAAGCAAAATAATTTTTTTATTTTTCATCCTTTTTACATTTCTTCATCGTATCTTGGAAGGTAAATACTTTTTGATATTAGAACGTTGACGAAAACGGAAAAGATTTGTACCCAAAGACGTCCGTCCGTTGATGATAGGACGGCTTTCATAGCAGAAGGGAGGTAAGTGAAAAAAATCTTATTTCAACATGTATTATAAAGTAGTTTCATTTGAATTGTGTTATTTTTTTTATAAAGATTTCTTTTGGGTCTTCTCGCATGGAAAAGATTTTTTTAACATGTTGCTTCTAAGATGGGAAGTGATTTTTTTTTTAATCTTGTATAGAAAACGAGTCTTCAATGATTGAATAAAGCAAAAGCAAATGATGATCAAAGGAATTTTCTAGTTCGGAGAAAATACTTAAAATGTGTACCGGCTCACATTTTTTTTAAATATAACCATTGAATTGGGTTTTTTATTTAATTTTTTTTTTTTATATTTTGAATGAATGGCTATTTATTGACGAAAATATTTTTTTGTGGTTGAAAAATTTAATATCAAAAATATTCCTGAAATTAATTCTGAAGATCTGATTGAAATTAATACAGGATTCTGAAATTAAAAATCTATGTCAGAATATCAAAAATATTCCTGAAATTAATCCTGATGATCTGATTGAAATTAATCCTGAAGATCTGATTAAAACTAATCTTGAGGACCTGATTGAAATTAATCATGAAGATCTGATTGAAATTAATTTTGAAGATCTGATTAAAATTAATCTTGAGGATCTGATTGAAATTAATCATGAAGATCTGATTGAAATTAATTCTGAAGATCTGATTGAAAATTAATCCTGAAGATCTGATTGAAATTAATCTTGAAGATCCTGAAATTAAAAATCTATATCTGAATATCAAAATCTATATCAAAAATAACACTGAAAATCTCTTCAAAAATTTTCATTTTTCACATAAAACGAAGATGAAATTAAATAAAAAGATTCAAATATCAAAGAATACTTTAAAAATGAACTTTTTCATTTTCTATCATAGTATTTCCCAGAGGGTAAAGACTGCAGTTATACAAAAAAATCAGTAATAAACAAACCACATGGAAAAAGTCTCCCTTAAGAATAGGCAGCAGTAATCATTTACTCAGTATCAGTTGGTAGTTTCAAAAAAGAAACAGTGCACATGTACAAATATTTAAAGCAAAATTATTTTTTTTTTTTTTCAATCCTTTTTACATTTCTTTCATCGTATCTTGGAAGGTAAATACTTTTTGATATTAAAACGTTGACGAAAACGGAAAAGATTTGTACCCAAAGACGTCCGTCCGTTGATGATGGACGGCTTTCATAGCACAAGGGAAAAAAAATCTTATTTCAACATGTATTATAAAGTAGTTTCCTTTAAATTGTGTTATTTTTTTTATAATGAATTCTTTTGGGTCTCGTATGTGGAATAAAAAGAGATTTTTTAACATGTTGCTTCTAAGATGGGAAGCAATTTTTTTTTTAAAATCTTGTATAGAAAATGGGTATTCAATGATTGAATAAAGTAAAAGCAAATGATGATCTAAGGAATTTTCTAGTTGGGAGGAAATACTTAAAATCTGTACCGGTGTACAATTTTTTTTGAAATATAATAATGAATTGGTTTTCTTTATTTTAATTTTTTTATATTTTGAATGAATTGCTATTTGTTGGCGAAAATATTTTTCGTGATAGAAAATCAAAAATATTCCTGAAATTAATCCTGAACATCTGATCGAAATTAATCCAGGATCCTGAAATTAAAAATCTTAATCAGAATATCAAAGATATTCTTGAAGTTAATAATGAAGATCTGATCGAAATTAATACAGGATACTAAAATTAAAACATCAGAATATCAAAAATATTCCTGAAATTAATCCTGAATACTTGATTGATATTAATCTTGAATATCCTGAAATTAAAAATCTATGTCAGAATATTATAATACTCAAATATATTATTTTGTTCTAGCAAAACACACACGTTTTCAAAAATAACATTAAAAATCTTTAAAATTTTGCATTTTTCACATAAAACAAAGATGAAAATAAATAAAAAGATCCAAACATCAAAAGATACTTTAAAAATTGAACTTTTTCTTTTTTTATCGTAGTATTTCCCAGAGGGTAAAAACTGCAGCTATTCAAGAAAAAAAAAAATCACCAATAAACAAACCACACAGAAAAACTCTCCCTGAAGAATAGGCAGCAGTAATCATTTACTCAGTATCAGTTGGTAGTTTCAAAAAAGAAGTAACAGCGCATATGTAAAAATATTTAAAGCAAAATAATTTTTTTTTATTTCTCATCCTTTTTATATATCTTCATCGTATCTTGGAAGGCAAATACTTTTTGATATTAAAACGTTGACGAAAACGGAAAAGATTTGTACCCAAAGACGTCCGTCCGTTGATGATAGGATGGCTTTCATGGCGGATGGGATTGAAGTGAAAAAAAATCTTATTTCAACATGTATTATCAAGTAGTTTCATATAAATTGTGTTATTATTTTTATAAAGATTTCTTTTGGGTCTCGAATGGAATAAAGAATTTTTTTTAACATGTTGTTTCTAAGATGGGAAGTAATTTTTTTTTTTTTAAATCTTGTATAGAAAACGGGTATTTAGTGATTGAGTAAAGTAAAAGCAAATGATGATCAAAGGAATTTTCTAGTTCGGAGGAAATACTTAAAACGTGTACCGGTGCATAATTTTTTTTTAGATATAATATTGAATTGGTTTTCTTTCCTTTTTCTTTACTTTTTTTTATATTTTGAATGAATTGCTATTTATTGGCGAAAATATTCTTTTGTGATTGAAAAATTTATTATCCAAAATATTTCTGAAATTAATCCAGAAGATCTGATTAAAATTAATCCAGGATCCTGAAATTAAGAATCTGTATCAGAATATCAAAACTATTCCTGAAATTAATCCTGAAGATCTGATTGAAATTAATCCTGAAGATCTGATTGAAATTAATCTTGAAGATCTGATTGAAATTAATCTTGAAGATCCTGTAATTAAATATCTATGTCAGAATATTAAAGATACTCAAGTACAATTATTTTGCTCCAGTAAAACACACAATGTCTTCAAAAATAATACTGAAAATCTTGTTAAAATTTTGCATCTTTCAGATAAGACGAAGATGAAACTAAATAAAAAGATCCAAACATCAAAGGATACTTTAAAAATTGAACTTTTTGTATCATAGTATTTCCCAAGGGTAAAACTACAGCTATTCAAAAAAAAAAAAAAAAATTACCAATAAACAAACCACACAGAAAAACTCTCCCTGAAGAATAGGCAGCAGTAATCATTTACTCAGTATCAGTTGGTAGTTACTAAAAAAAAAAGAAGTAACAGTGCATATGTAAAAACATTTAAAGCAAAATAATTTTTTTATTTCTCATCCTTTTTACATTTCTTCATCGTATCTTGGAAGGTAAATACTTTTTGATATCAAAACGTTGACGAAAACGGAAAAGATTTGTACCCAAAGACGTCCGTCCGTTGATGATAGGACGGCTTTCATAGCGCAAGGGAAAAAAAAATCTTATTTCAACATGTATTATAAAGTAGTTTCATTTAAATTGTGTTATTTTTTTTATGAAGATCTCTTTTGGGTCTTCTCGTATGGAATAAAAAAGATTTTTTAACATGTTGCTTCTAAGATGGGAAGTAATTTTTTTTTTTAAATCTTGTATAGAAAATGGGTATTCAATGATTGAAAAAAATGAAAGCAAATGATGATCAAAGGAATTTTCTAGTTCGGAGGAAATACTTAAAATCTGTACCGGTGCACAATTTTTTTTGAAATATAATATTGAATTTGTTTTCTTTATTTTTTTTTATTTTGCTTCAATGAATGGCTATTTACTGACGAAAATATTTTTTTGTGATTGAAAATTTTGATTTATATATGTATACAAAATGTTTTATTTGATTAAGTTAAATTTAAATACATGTAAATGTAAGTAATTTAATTTATATAGAATAAATTAATAGTAAACCTTTGATAAATTCTTATAGTTATACAAACGTATGACAGTGATATAGACTGCATGAACAGTATATAACTGTAATAACATGTTAAATTTAAAAGTGAATAACGAAAATAATTAAATGAAAATAAATCTTGCATCCATGCTTCTCTCCTTCGCATTGGCGAGAGCGCCCCCTGTGGAATTAGGAGAAATGACTAGTTGGGCTACAGATTCTCCTCCGGTGAGGAAATAGATTTTGCGCATCCTGCGCGGACCTGAGTAACGGGTTTTCGGTTTAAAAGTTGAATCCTTCTGTGAATCTATAATTATAGGTCTTTAAATGTGTTAAATATTGTCTGTCATTAATTGTATGTGTATGGTATTTGTGAGTGTGTAAATAAAGCTGTGAGTTCTCAAAGCTGTGTCTCAAGTATTTCAATCCAATCACACTCAGTTAAAAATCCGGCTGCATAACTTTCATATTACAATCGTATTATTTCAAAGAAATATTTTTATTTAGAATCAGATAGCTTTTATAAGTAAATAACTAAAAATTAGATGGTTTGGTTTGTCCTTTACGGACATTTTGTGCACACTTTAGGCTAATTAGACAGGGACCTACTGTTTACCGGGGATTCCGAACCACTAACAAACATCCAAGATTCGAACCTAAAATCAATGGTACCAAAGGCCAGAGCACTGGTCAATTAGCCGTCAAGTCGCAGAAATTGGATGAGAATAAAAAATATATTATTATTATTTTTTTTTTGGAACAAAAATTTTCCAATATTATACATGAGTTGTGGCCAAGAAGTAAAACCCCTTCGTTGAAAATAATAATAATAATAAACAGCCTGGAAGAATTACATTATGTATTACATTTTAAGTGATTTTATGATTCAACGAAAGATGATGATTAAACTATTCAATCTGTTTTATTCATGTAAAAAATGCTTACAATTTTTTTTTCATGGTTGGTGAAGAATGTTTTAGAAAATTCTGGTTTCCCTGCCACCCCCTCGATTGAGATGATTCCAAAAATGTATTTTTCTCTTAATTTATTCCGTGAAAAATAAACAGCAGATTTACTCCCACCAAAGATGAACAAAGGCGATCTTGATGAATATCTGTCACCATAAAAGATTAGGATCTTTTCGCAATCAGACATCCCTTTTGAAACTGTGACCTAAGTTCAAAAGAAGAATTCCCAAACATCCGCAGCTTTTCCATCAAACAATAATCACTGTCTGCTCAAAGTTCCTCCAATAATCCCAGTATTCAAAGGAGCTTTGTTTTCCAGTAAAAACCATTTCCTGGATACGCATAAACAGAATAACAAGGAATAAGAAAAGCAAACCCTCAATTTTCCTGCTGACAAATCGCACGTTTGACAAGTCATTCCCTTCCCAAAATCACTCTTTCAGATCTTTCTACACCCCCCACCACCCCCATCCAGTGCCTCAGAGTTTGGAAGGGGGTGGTGGGTGGACGAAAGTGGCGATGACTATCATCCACACGATGTCTTCGCTTCACAATATCTTTCTTTCTTTTTTTGTCGGTGGGGTAGCTACGGAATGCACATCCAATATCCGACGTCACGAATCTATACTTACTGCATCTCTCCAACACCCAGCCATCCCTGCTTGTCAACGTCAGTCGGTTGGATAACACGACAAATACTCGCAATAACTGTCCGCAGTCACCATTTCTGTATTGTTTGCCTTCCTTTCTCTTCTTTCCCCCTCCGGGCTTCTAGTTTTACAGAGAGAGGTCGGTTATTTTTGTCTCGATACGTATTTTTGAAGAGGCCCCTTTTGCCTTTGCATAATCCCATACCTTTGAATATGACCACTGTGATGGCTTTGTCTTTGAATGTGGCATTTGTCTTCGTCCTATGACATTTGTATGGATGACAAAAGGCTTACCATTATTTTTTTAAAGAAGACCATTAGTTTTGTGTACCAGTAGTTTTATTTAAAAGAAAAAATAGACGCGTGTTCAATAATGGTTAATTAAAACGCAGTTTGAGGGGGTAAATTCAATTTGTGTGACGATTATATCAGTGAATGTGACATTTACTTTCATCCAGTACCATTTCAATAAATTGCATAAGACTTACAGTTTCATGTGCTTTCAGTTTTATTAAAAAATTGATAATAAATAATAATTAATTAAAATACAATCTACAGCAGAAAACTCATTTGTGGACTTTTTTCATAGTGAAAATCTATGAATTTCATAATGGTTATGTTAGTGTGAATGTAGCATTTATTTTCGTCCAATATGAATGGTATGAGGCTTATAGTCTGATGTGCTATTATTTATATAAAAAAGAAAATAAATGTGCGCTATATGGCTAATTAAAATTCAATCTGAGATGAAAAACTTAATTGTATGATGAAATTTATTTTATAATAAATAGCTATAAATTGTAAAATCAAAATTTATTCAAAGTTTTTCGTGCAATTAAAAAAAAATTGTTGTTGTTGTTGCTTATTATCCCACTTGGTCGACAGCAATATCTAGACTAAGATCACAAATCCCTGGTCATGATAAAGGGTAAAAAATGCAGCTTCTTTTTGTTCTTGATCTTGCGGCACAAAGACATGGGGCACCCAAAGGGAGAAGTTTGACTTTACCCCACCCGTTTATATTCTCGAGCACTGGATACCTGCCTTTATGATATTTTAGTCGCCTTTTATGATATACATGCGCTACAGTGGTGCTATTCTAACCGGAACCCCATGGGAAGAAAAAAAAATTAAAGTCTAAATATTTAATTAAAATTTTGCTAATTAAAAGGCAATTTGAGGTGGAAAATTTAATATTAGGATATAATTTATAATACAAAAACTATGAGCTGCAAAATCCAAACTTATTAAAAAAATTTCGTGCAATTTTAAAAAAATTGTTGCTGTTGTTGTTTCTTATCCCACTTGGTCGACAGCAACATCTAGACCAAATCCATGAACCAGTGTGGGCTTAATCCGATGAGTCACAATAAAGGATAACAAATGCAGCTTCTTTTTGCCCTTGATCTTGCAACACAAAGATCTGGGGCATCCAAAGGGATAAGTCTGACTTTACCCCACCTTTTTATAACCTCAGGCACTGGGCACGCATTTTAGTCGCCTTTTACGACATGCATGGGCTACAGTGGGGCTATTCTAACATGAACCCACACAGAGAAAAAAATATATAAGTCTAAATATTCATTCAGTTCAACATAATAACTGCTCTTAAATAATCATTACTGTGTGTTTTCTTTCTGTAGATCGAAGCTGAATCCTTTGCAATTCCATTGTAACGTGATCAGTTAAAAAAAATACAACTTTAGAAACTGGAAAAACATATTTTAAATAACCTGAATAAGAAAATCCAATATCGATGTGAATCCCCCAAATATGAAATATTCCACATAACTATTTGTTTGTCCACGGAAGCATGAACTTTTGTACCAGACATAAAAATCCACCCCAAAACTTATTTAAAAAGTATAATGTTAGTTGTTTCTTTTTTTTAAAAAAGAAAAAAAAAAAAAAGAAAGATATAAAGGAGAAGGTAGAATTAACAACGAGACAGTCAATAAGGATCAAATTCCAGCAGCAGTAGTACTTTTTCTTGATTTCCAGCTTGTTCCATTTTTATTTACACATGATTCATGGCCAATATTGGAAAAGACTGAACCAAGAACATAAGGGTAAAAAATGTAGCCTTTGTTTCCTTGACCTTGAGGTACAAAGACATGGGGCACCCAAAGGAAGAAGTGGGGCACTGGGTACCCATTTTACGACATGCATGGATTACAGTGGGGCTATTCTAACCCAGACTTAAAGTGTAAATATTTATTTACTTCAAGAAAGGAGTTATTTGCACATCATAACTGCTCTTATGTAATCATTACTGTGTATTTTCTTTCTATAGATCAAACCTGAATCCGCTGCAATTTCATCGTTAATTAAAAATCGAGCAATTAAAAGACATTTGTAGTTTCTTATTCCACTTGGTCGACAGCAACATCTAGACCAAGTCCATGACGAACCTGTGGTCATGATAAAGGGTAAAAACTGCAGCTTCTTTTTGTCCTTGACCTTGCAACACAAAGACCCGGGGCACCCAAAGGGAGAAGTCTGACTTTACACCCACCTTTTTATAACCTCGAACTGCTCTTAAATAATCATTACAGCGTGTTTTCTTTTTATAAATCGAAGCTGAATCCGTTGTAACGTGATCAGTTAAAAAAAATACAACTTTAAAAACTGGAAAACATATTTTAAATATCCTGAATAAGAAAATCCAATTCCAATGTGAATCATCAAAATATGAGATATTCCACATAACTATTTGTTTGTCCACAGAAGCATGAACTTTTGTACCAGACATAAAAATCTCCCCAAAAACTTATTTAAAAAGTATAATGTTAGTTGTTTCTTTTTTTTAAAAAAGAAAAGAAAAAAGATATAAAGGAGAAGGTAGAATTAACAACGAGACAGTCAATAAGGATCAAATTCCAGCAGCAGTAGTACTTTTTCTTGATTTCCAGCTTGTTCCATTTTTATTTACACATGATTCATGGCCAATATTGGAAAAGACTGATACGATATCCATCAGTCATGGTTACTTTCTTCCAGAAGAAGATCTTTTTTTCTCTTTAGGGAAGAATAAAATCACTAAATAAATAATGCGTCTAAAAACTTCTCTAGAACCCAAAAAACTTTCTCCGACCTTTTTCTATTTGGTACTTCACTTCTGAATCTACATTTCATATATTTCCTTTTCGACTTATTTTTTTTAGGGAAAAAAATGGTGGAGGGGGAGGGAATTCCCCTTTCCCCCCTTTAGAAAAATGTTTTTGATATTTCATAACCTCTTTACCAAAAACTTTCTTCTCCGAAGTCATTGGAATGGAAACGGGAGGGAAAAAGAAGTAGGGGAAAAAATGACTGTTGGGGACTAATGGGGATAAGGCGTTTCGTTACGTGGCCGGGCGGAAATGACGCGCGTATAAGGAAGTCGGCAGTTGTTCTCAATAGATATGGAATGAAATAAACACAAAGCAGGCATGCGTCCGCCATTTTGGGCAAGAATTCTTGAAGAACTGCCTCTTTCAATTTTTACATAGCTATTCTATTGCAAGAAAATTTGTTTCAATGAAACTAAAAAGATTGTGCTTGTTATTTAAAATATAATTATATATAAATTTTAAATGGCATAAATTATATTTAAAATATAATTTAATTATAATATAATTGGATACTATGGGCCTGATTGCCGAGTGTCTAGCGCTCTGGCGATCGGCATCAAAGGTTTCGGATTCGAATCCCGGCGGTTCCATGGATGTTTGTAGCGGTTCGGAATCCACTTTAAACCGTAGGCCCCGGTCTAACAGGATCGTAGAGCATTGTGCGGGTAGTATTACTGGCGTCCGTATCATATCTTCAAGCTACACGTGTCCCATGGGTAGTGCTAAATGAATAACATCAATGCAGCCCCTGCTTATGGCATAAAGATAAACTGTCTCTGTATTGCCAGCTGCATTAGAACAACAACATAATTGGATATTTTAATAATAACATGTTAAATTTTTTGAATTATATATATTTTTACAAATAGTTAAGAAAATGATCTATATTTTAATTGAAGAAACTCAGTCTGAAACCAAAAACAAAAGCACTTATCAAGGAGTCCCAGTACTTATGTGGGCATAAGCACAATAAAACAGTAGGCTAGAAGGTTATCTTTAGGTTAGAGAATTTAGTTTAGTTTGTCGTTCTAAGGTCAGTTTTTGCACACTTTGGGCTAATTAGACCGGGGCCTACAGTTTAACGTGGATTCCGAACGACCAACAAACATCCATGGCACTGCCAGGATTCGAACCTGAAACCCGTGGTTCCAAAGGTCCGGACGCTAGCCAATTGGCCAATTAGGTTCGAGAAGTTAGAAAAGAGTGCTCTACCTCAGATGTTGATTTTGAAGAATGTTTGTTTGAAACTTCTATGACACCAGCGACAAACTTTTGATCCAACGAAATAGTGCATTTTTTGTAAAATATTCATGGATCAAATGAGAAGAAACTAATAGAAAAATAATTTTCTATTAAATATGTGCATGAAAAGGTGAAAAATGTCACAAAAATTATAAAAAAAAAAAAAAATGTTAAACACATTATGAAAATTTTAATTCTAATAAAAAATTTAATTTTATTTTGTTCAATGATTGTGTTAATTAATTGTTTTCTTATATTTAAAATGTATGCATTGTATTATATTTTGTACTTTTTACCTTTTGATTTTCAGTGTTGACACTAAATAGACATAATATTTTTTAAGACAAAATGTTTTGTATAAATGATAATTTTAATGAAATATTTAAAAAAATATTCTTACTCATGATTAAAAAATGATTCTCATTACTCATTACTCATGATTTCTCATGATTCATCCTTGCTCATGATTTAAAAAATTTAAACTCAATATAAAATTACTTCAATAAATAGAATCTTACGTATGTAGAATAGTTTTGATTTAATAGACTACAATAAAAAAAAATAATAATAAAAAAAACACACAATTTACAGGGTTCTGGAAAGATTTTTTTTTCCTTTCCTTTTTATTTATTTATTTATTTATTTTTTTTTTTGAAGTAATACAGAATTAATCAATACTCGATTGGGTGAGAACTGAAATGCCATATTTTACGGAATATTACATGGCGAATAATCGAAATTAAAACACTATACAAATACAAATGTCTTAATTTTGATCATATATTTATAATTTAAAGTGGAATTATCCTTCCTCCTACGCTGACAAGAGCATCCTCTATCAGGGGAAATAATCAGTTGACCTACATATTCTTACCCGAAGCGGGTATATATTTTGAGCAACCCTGAGCACAGCCGAGGTTTTGGTTCAAGAGCGAAATCCTTCCACGAACTCTAATCATCTTTCTTTTTCTTTAAATTTTGTGTTAAATATTGCCTAATTGTAAGTGTGCAGCGTTTGAGCGTGTGTAAATAAAACTATTACTTCTAAAATTTGTGCCTCAAATATCTCAATTCGAACACATCCATTACAAAACCACGTATATTTTTGCAATTTCTAAACATAAAATTTAAAGTATGAAAGGCAAATTCTATTTTAAATTAAAAATAATGGATTTTTTTAAACATGAAACGTCAATTATGATTAATTATTTCTGAAGCTATATGCAATGGATTTTATATACGATAAACAAAGATTTTATTTCGACGAATTGCATTAGACTAATGCATCGAATATTCTAAACATCTAACTAAATTATCAAATGATATTGTACTATTATTTAATGATATAGAAATATATGTTGCTTATTTCGGTTACTATATGTTGCTTTGAGATATTTGTTGCTTATTTCGCATCTGATTTTTTTTCTGCACGACGCCATTGAGAATAATTCATATATTATTTAAAAAAATGTCGACGTTACTTTTGAGATCTAGTCTTGGCTCTGCTGACTAATCTATAGTTCTCCTGATTTCAAAAGAAGCAATATTTCAGTACTTTCTATACATTGCGTAAAAGTATAAATGTAGAAAAAGAAAAGAGATAGAAAGATTAGTATAAAATGATAAATTTCAACATCATAATGTGTGTATCGAAAAAGAAAAAAGAGCTCTTTATCCGATAACTATGACGCATGATTTCTTTAGGTCTTAAATTACAACATCTATTGGGCTATGTCACTGCCTCATTGTAAAAAAGCAAAACACACCGTGGAAGAAAACCAGATCAGATTGACTTTGAGAGTGACGAAAGACGAGTGTTGAAGTTTCTGGAAAACTTAGTTCTTAAGAGGAATTTTGAATAGTCAGCAGCAACTGACAGCTGCTTGTATACGAATCCGCTGACAACCTTGTCAGCAAAGGCATAAATCTTTTAACAGGAGTGTCTTCAATTAAGAATTGGTGAATTTTTTTCTAATTGATTGAATGTACTGGAATTAATAAACTAGTATGACTCAGCATTAGTCATTGGTTATTTTTCAACAAATCCGTTAACTAGGATAAAAAATTTTTAAATAATCAGGATTATTCACAAATATTTATAAAAATTCATTGAAGCATCTACATGACTTTGAGAGATGAATTGCAGATGTAATTTTCAGATTTTTCACTAATAAAAAACATAAATAACGGCCTAGATATAAAAGATATAATAAAGCAAAATAAATATAATAAAAGAGAAAACTGGTAACTGATTGTGAAGGGAATGGTAGGAGGCTTTTTTGAAAATAAACTTACAGGTAGACTAGAAGCTTTTCATTGCAAATAATGTGGATTATTTACAAATATTTAACAAAAATTCATTGAAACATCTACAAGACTACACATTTTATTACAGTTGTGTTTTTCAGATTTTCTCTAATGAAAAACATAAGATATAAGGGCCTAAATTTAAAAGACATAAGGGAGCAAAATAAATCTAATAAAAGGGGAAAATGGTAAATGGTTGTTATTTGCTTAAAAATAGACTTACAGAGAGACTAGAAACTTTTCATTGTAAATATTTATAGTTTTTCCAAAATTTAAACTTAATTATAGTATTTCTGTAACCGTGCTACCTCCTACGTACTGGCAAGTGTGCGCTCCTGTGGCATTCAGGAGAAATGGACAATAGGCCTCGAGACTCTCATCTGAGAGGAAGTACAGCGCAACCACACTTCTCTACTGAGAAACATTTAGTTCATAGTCTTTCACCCAGAGTAGAAATATATTTAACGCAACTCTAAGTAATAGTTGGTCTACAGACTCTCATCCGGGGAGGAAGTATCTTTCGCGCACCCGAGCGTGGCTGAGTATCGGGTTTTCAGGCTTAGAACAACTATGTCCTTCTCCGAATCTATAATTATATGTCTTTAAATGTGTTACACATTGTCTGTAATTGTGCGTGTGTAAATAAAGCTGCAAGTTCCCCAACTGCATACTACAATGTCAAATTTGTAGAAAAGCCTAGATTAATTATTTATGACAAATTACATATTTTTATAAAATAATGTTGGAAATGGTGAGAATAACGGTAGTAAGAATGTTTAAGCAGTGCAGGGTAATATATTATTATTATTATGTGTTCAATGTACAATGCCTTTAAATAGGATAGATTTTGAAACTGTTTCACCTTCGCTCTGAAATATTTTGATGCCTTCTGTCTACTGGCATATTTCTAAACGAGACGTGTTTTAATTTTATGGATAGGGTTGTCAGCCCTATGTCCAAAGCCCTACAGCCATATGGAGAACCTACGGTTTAAAGTGGAATCTGAACCATTACAAACTTCCATGGCACCGTCGGGAAAACACCCGAAACCTATGGCACTCGCTGAGTCATCAGGCCCCAAACTATACTACACGAATTAAAAAAAAAATTACATTAGGATTTACATAGATCATAGTATTTATCTTATAGTATTATCATTACTTTATATATTATCATTGGAGATCATATGATTTATTTTTAGATCATAGCTATGATTTTTTTTAAAAATACAAATGATCTTTTCCATTCTAATCAAATGCCAAATACAAGTGAAAAAAGGAGACCAAAAATGGCAACCCGACCCTCAACGCAACGTAGGCTCCACTCATAAAAGACCATCCCGGAATCATCACGGGGAATAATGAAACTCCTTCCCTCCCATCCGGGCCCTTAATGGCCCTCCTCCACATCGGAAACGAGGCCCTCTCGCTCGGGGCCCTCTTATAATCGCTCTCGAATTCGGGAACTATAAAAATCCTTTCCACTCAATTAAATTTGATCGCGCAGGCCCTCTCTTCTCTCCGTCTTTGCCATATATAACTAACTGCAGCAGCAGCAGCAGAAATTCCAACCAACGGTTCTTTTCATAACAAAATAACAATGACAGAAAAGAAAAAAAAAGGAGGAAGACTTACTTCCAGTATAAAATCAAGCCAGAGTAGTTATTTCAGAGAGGAAAATTGCCCCTTACGAAGTAATTTTTCAAAATATAATTCTACAGTAGCTGCAGCATGTTGAAATAATAGGTCATTCCATGTTTTTTATTTATTTTTTTTTTTTGATAGTTTCGTTTATTAAAATCCGTAAGATGGCATCACGTAGCGATCGGAATCTTTGGAGTAATGGCCGCCGTAATGACATCGGAGTACTGTTTTGGTCTTATTACATGAGATGGATATTAAATTTTGATTGCGAGTCCGTCACACTTCGGGACTAGTGAAATTATTTTGTCCTATTTCACTTTTGTCAGACAGAATAAATCATCTCTCCCAGTACAATTGCTTCATGTGAGATGGGAATTATTAAATGGCGAACATGAATTTCGACAAATTGTAGGCTGTATGAAATATACATATATCATGATGAGGCTGTATGAAATATATATATATATATGTCAATCTATCTGTATTCTTTATAATGTATCTGCGAGACAGAATGATTTTATAGCTCATGTCGTTCATAGTTGCCCATCATTTAATTAGATATTAATTGAATTTTCTTAATACATATTTACGCGTAAAATGTATGAGAATGTTTTAAGGTAATTGTGTCGAAAAAAAAAAATGTAAAATTAAATATTTTTTGTAGTCAGTTTTTTCGCATTTCGTAGACATAACAATTTTAACTACAAAATGCGATAAAAAATTTTATAGTTTCTAATAGAAAAAAAACTATAATTTGTCTAGATAGAAAATTGGTCTTATGATCTTATGCTTGAGACATTTATCATTCTTATTTTATTTAAAATCTTTTTTAGCATTATTTCAAGACATGGTGAAAAAATGAAATCTTTATTTATTTGTAAAGACTTCATTACACGGAATACGAAGGAAGTAGCAACAGAAGACAGAGTCACTTTAAGATTTCTGTTTTTCAACCACTTGCATTTTTAAATTAATACCGTTATCATCACAAAGCATAAGGAGTGACAGGACACATTTATATAAACAGTTTTCGTAACACAATCCATGGAAGTATCGTAAGCGGTCAATTGCAAGATGGTGGTACCAGTGAAATAGCAAATAGAGCTGGTTTTGTCACTCATCGTCATTTTTTTCATCAATTGCAGACAGGTTTAGGAAAAGACACGACATGTATTTCACGTATGATACTGTGTACGGGAACTCTATGGAAGTCCAGATTATATCAGGAGTATTTTCTGTCTAGACGCGAGTTAATCTTTAAACCATTTTTTTTCTATATGACCATATGAAGTGTAATGGAAGAAGGATAAGTGTAAGTTATATCATCTTTTCTACGATATCAGTTTTAAGAGTTAGTAATCTAGGCCAATAACAAACAAAAGAACGGAAGAAGAAAAAAAAAAAAATGACGAAGAAAAAAAAAAAGGTAAAATTGTAAAATAAGGATTGCATATCGTTTTCATGCCATATCGTTTCTAGACACAATACAATCTTTATCATGTCTGGAGTCCATATTTCGTGTTCAAAATTCAAAAACGGTTCTCTAGAAAGGACTGTCAGATAAAAGCTGGTGCATGAGTCCAGAGGGACTATCACTGGTAGTCATAACCCCTTTGGACTCATCAGATATCGTTGCGTTTACGTCTTATCAGATATCGTTGCTCTTACAAACACTGTGCATGTCACCCGTTGCAATAAACAACCCCTTAAGCCAGATGCATATCTGCTAGTCCAAGTTCGTATGTTCAACAATCTTATTGCCATTGCGTCAGTGTGCCAAGTATAGAGTTTCTATGAGAGCGTTTGGAATTACCGTAACCGTACGATCCCATCTGCCGCATGTAGAAAAGCTTTGTGACACCATATTCCTATGAGATTCCGAATCGTACTTAATAGCAACTAAATTTTCTAAAATATCCCAGTAATTCTTTTCAGTAGTTCTAAGAACTCTTATTCAAATAGATTAAAAAAATTTTACCACCATTAGCATTTTCTAAGAGTTTAAGGCACTTGGCTACTAAGTTTTTTATAATTTATTTTAAACCTTTAGTTCTCTTAAGATTTAGTTTAATATAAATTTTGTCTTATTCTTTAACCTAATTCGACATCTTAGTTATGCTGTCTTATTTAATAAGTTAATATATAATAAATTCCTAAGGTTTTAACAACTTAAAGCGTCATTCCACAATTGGTGCATTGACGTTGGCATAGAAATGCATGAAACCTTTTTCAAAAAGAAGAGAGATTTAATTGAAAATATTTTAATGAAGACTTAAAAGGAGCAAGGCGGAGTTTATACTTTTAGTAAATCGATGTTTAAATGTACTTACTCTTGCACAGTCCACCGGTACAGTTGGAAGTTGAGAGGTCTTTACCAGAGCAGTACCGACCTCCGTTCGACGGAGTAGGGTTGGTGCAAGAACGTCGTCGGTGGTGTCTGCAATCGGGACCACAACTGGACCAGGACGACCACGATGTCCATCGTCCATCGATAGCTATAAAAAAAATGAGCCATTAAATGATTTGTTTTAAGACAGAAAACTAATTGATGGTACTGAAACATAAAGATGAGATTTATAATCGTTGAACAAAAATTATTATTATTATTATTTTTTTTTTTTGTGCATTAAGTTGACAAAAAACACTATTGTGATTCCTTAAAATGACTAAAACAACTGTGTATTGCATCATTTATATTATTTATAAATGAAGTAGGCCAACGGCCGTACCATGCTGAATATACCGGTTCTCGTTAGATCACCGAAGTCAAGCATCATTGGGCGCGGTCAGTACTTGGGTGGGTGACCACCTGGGAACACCGCGTGCCGTTGGCAAATTTGGGACCTGAATGGCCGAGTGTCTAGCGCTCTGGCGCTCGGTGCCACAGGTTTCGGGTTCGAATCCCGGCGGTGCCATGGATGTTTGTAGTGGTTCGAATCCACTTTAAGCCGTAGGTCCCGGTCTCCTATGACTGTAAGAGCGTCACGGAGCCAAAGTCAGACTTCTACCTACGGGTGCTCCATCACAACAGAAGCTGCTTCCTTCCCCTTCAATCATGAGTACGTACGGGCTCGTGGGCTTGGCCAGCCAAGTGGGATAAGAAACAATAAAACAACAAACATAAATGAAGTATCATTTATATTATTTATAAATGGAAAGTAATATTAATAATAATACTTTAAGAAATTCAATACGTAACCAATGGGAATACAGATAAAAAGACAGAGAAGATATGTTTTCTGATGGAATACCTGAAATAATTTTACGATTTTTCTGAGGTTTATTTCTCTTCTCTTCGGGATCCAAAAAAAAAAAGCCACACATTATACATAAAAACCTTATTTTTTTTCATAATTTTTTTTTCCTTCTGAAACTATAAAATATATAGTATTTCATAACCATAATATAAAATGAAACAATATAATTAATATAGCTCTGGCGCTTGGTGCCACAAATTTTGGGTTCGAGATCCGGCAGTGCCATGTATGTTTGTAGTGGTTTGAAATCCACTTTAAATACTTCTCATTGGATAGTACGCTCTAATATGACTATAGAGCGATGGGTGCAGGGCTGACAACCCTACCCCGTAAAAAGAAAACATTTCCTGTCTCGAAATCTGCCAGTAGGCAGACGGTCTTGGCCCACCATGGGGCTGCTGCGCCAATGATGATAATAATTATTATAAGCTTAAGGATGATCCTTTAATGTGCTAATTAATCTAATTAACCTATTAATAATTAATATAATTCATATTAGGCTAATTAAACTAATAATTAATTAATCTAATCTCTGCTAATCCATTTAACTTAATTTTTTAATTAAATTAACACTTGTTAATCAATTTAATTTAATTGCTCGACAAAATTGATCGTTCTTTAAAAGAAGGATCTTTTAGCATTAACAGTTTTAGGAAGATTTTTTTACAAATTAATTAAACTTTCAAATCCTAATAATCAATAATAATCCTAGTGTCAATAATTTAAGATCATAAAGCAAAAGAATATTTATGACAATAATTCATCAATCAATCAAATTGGAAATTCATTAAAAAGTTGACATGTATTTAACAAGTTTAACATTCACAAAACAAGTTTACTTACCCAAAAGCTTAAAAGATTTAAGAAATACTTCGGGAGAGAGGAAAGTTAGCGAACTTATTCGAGTCCTCCTAACTTCAAAAACCCTTTCCGTTTCACTTTATCCAATGACAAGTCATCTTTTCATCCACCCCCGCTCTTCTCAGGTGAACCGGACATGTCATTATCACGTTTGAGCCTTAACTTCTCCATCTCTCACTCGCCCCCTTTTCTATCGAACAGGTGATTTTCCGAGAACCCACCCCCTCAACGTTTCCTATGCCTTCCCGAATATAACAAGAGCGTTTCTTAGAAGAAACTTTCATTTAGTGGAAGAGATATTTTCCTCGTTTTATGGAAGACGAATTTCTCAGAATTCGCGGAGTTTTATTGATATATAACATGATGGATTTTACCCTTTGGGATTTTCTTAAAGTAAGTGATCTGTATTTTAAATTTTATAAGAAATGTTTTTTTTTAAAAAAGAAAAATTGTTTACTTTTATTATTTCGTTATATATTATTTATTTATTATAGATATTATAGATTTATTATAGATTATTATAGATATTATTTATTATTAATACAGAATGCCTATTCTTTCTAAAATTAATAAAAGGAAAAAATAGCAATGCACGTATTTTCCAGTTACTTAATGAAAAAATTGTGAAAATTTATTTTCAGCTTTTCTAAAGATAGAAATATTTTCATTCAGATATACATATTTCAAAAAAATTATAAAAATCCTTATTATTTCAATGGTTTCCTTATTATTTCAATGGATTCCTTATTATTTCAATGGATTAATAAGGAATTCCTTATTATTCATTGGATTCTTATTATTCAATAGATGGCTTCCGTTGAATCATTACTTGTTATTTCAATGGATAACAAAACATTTAATATTTTTAATAAAGCTAACTCAATCAATTTTCGAAATCAGAACCAATATGAAGTTATTTCATATATAAATTTCATAATATTCATATTTTTGATGAATAAATACAAATACAACTAGCATATGGCAATGCAATATTCCACCAATATTAATGAAATAACATAAAACAATAAAAAACTCAATTAATAACTAATTGCAATCAACTCTTACAGGTTCTACAATCATTTCGACATGATATTTTAATTAAATTTACAGAAAAAAAACTATCAAATGAGTTTTACTCAAAACCATATTTTTTTCCAATTATAACAAATGGAAATATAATAGATTAATGTAAATTAAATTATACTCATTTAAGAGATTGTCTCTTCAAAAAATATAATAATAATAAATAAATAAATAAATAGTGTAGCATATAAATTTTATATAAAATATCAAATAGCTCAAAAAATTCAAAAAAGTTTTATAGTAAATATTTTTTTTAATTGCAATAGAATTTAACTGTAAGAGACTGTAATAGAGCTAGTTCTAAAAGAACGATTTTTGAACTTATTTATTAGCTGCTACTAAATTGAAATGGTGAAAGAAATAAGTAAGATCAGGTATGAAAACAATTTCCATTTTTTTGCTGATCATTATAAAAAGGAAGAGAAAATTCCTCTACGAGTACAATTAAGATTTATATTTCTATTGGGTCTGAGAAAAAAATCACCACAGACACTTAATGGCAGAAGTTATGTTCGTAAGACGGGAGATGAAGCAATAAAGATGTAATCAACAGTAGCACTCTCAGAAATTAGAGATCGCATCAAAGAAGAATAGAAAGTACCCATTTAAAACACAACAAGGAAAAACATCACAAACTATGCAGACAGTAATATATCTTGATCTGAAAAAGGAAATAATAATTCGTTTCAGACATAGTTCGCTTTTGTAATTTTTTTCTAATTACGATAAAATATGAATTTTATACAGAAGTATTTGGATATAGCTATAATTAAAAGGAGAAATGTATTTTTGTTAGTTTAAATGTAATATTTATCGCATTTAGGAAATAAAATTGATTATGACGATGACGATTTACCAGGTTGAGGGAGAACCTTGGCTGCATAGTAACTTCTATCTCCTGCTTTGCGAATGAGAGAAATTTCTTAAGCTTTAAGCCCATTGATTAGATTGAAAAGGAGTAAGATATACATACATATATTATTAATTTTTTAAAAAACAATAATTAACTTGCTAATTATTTTTTTAATTGATGAAAATTATATACATATATAATTTTTTATATTGTTATTATTATAATGTTTAAATAAGAATAAAAGGCAATAAAAAATAAACAATATAAACAAATATTTGGCATTAAGATCACCTTATTAATTTCATTTTTAGGTATTAATAAATTGGAAAATTGATTAAAATAAATTTCCGTTATTAAATTTAAAGAAAAAGTTTTCAATTTTGTGAATTTTATAACAAACATACTCATCAAAATAGAAATAAGACATAAATGTACTAATGTAAAAGTGCTTCCTCCTACGCACTGGTAAAAGCGCCCTTTCTGGCGTTCAGGAGAAATGGTCAGTAGGCCTCGAGACTCTCACCGGAGAGGAAGTACAGAAAAATCACGCGCTTCGGTTGAGAAAAGTATAGTTTACAGTCTTTCACCCCGAGAGGATATACTTAATGTAATTCTGCGTATTAATTGACCTACAGACTCTCACCCAGAAAGGAAGTATCTTTCGTGAACCCTGTGCGTAGCTGAGTATCGGGTTTTTCGCTTAGAAGTGGAATCGTAGAATAGAAGTTGTAGAACCTATAAGAGTTGATTACAAATAGTTATTAGAGTCTTGCAACCATGCTTTCTCCAACACACTGAAAAGAGGGACTCTGCGGCGTTCAGGAGAATTGGATAGTAGGCCTCGAGACTCTCACCCGAGAGGAAGTACAGCGCAAACTTATGATCCCGCTGAGAAATGTTTAGCTTATAGTGTCTCACCCCGAAAGGAAATATATTTAGCGCATCCCGGCTTATGAGATGGACTACAGTCTATTACTCGTTGGTTTGGTTTGACGCTTTACGGTCACTTTTTGCACACTTTAGACTAATTAGACTGGGACTTACTGTTTAACGCGGAATCCGAACCACCATCGCCAGGATTCGAACCTGAAGTCCGTGGTACCAAAGGCCAGAGCGCTAGCCAGCCGCTACAGACTCTTACGGAAGTATCTTTCGCGCACCCTGTGTGTACCTGAATATCGGGTTTTCGAATTAGTAGTAGAATCCTACCATGAATCTATAATTATATGTCTTTAATTGTGTTAAACATCTATTTTAACTGTCATATGTTGTCTGTCATCTATTGTACGTATGCCAATAAAACTGTGAGTTCTTTAACATGTGCTTCAAGTATCTTAACCCAACCACACCCAGTTAGAGTTTGGCCGCCCAACCTGCACACTACACTAACACAATTTTGATTTTTATTCTTTTTATTTTAAATTTAAATTATTTTTCCCTTTTGAAAAAGAAATTATTTCTAAACTCGAGTTTAAATTCAATCACGGTAAAAGAAAAATGAAAATTCGAGTTTTCCTGCAGAACGCCAAAGTTTTGCAGCAAAACAAAAGTTAAGGATGTCTTCGAGAACTAGTCATTCTGCTTTACTCGAACATCGTAATTTGAATAAAACGACTTACAAGCAAGATGACACGCGAGAAACTGTTGAAAACTGATCACTTCCTCAACTTCCTAGAAAGAGACGGAAAAAAAGAAGAAAGAAAAAGACAGAAGAAACTACCACTGCAAGTGTAAAAGTTCTTATTTAATGAAGCGGTAATCAGAGACATTTAGACGCACGCCCTGCTCGTACCTAAGTATCGGGTTTTCGGCTCAGAAGTGGAATCCTTCTTCACGAATCTTTAATTCTTTAAAGACATCTTTTAAAAATCTTTTTGTATGTCTTTAAATGTGTTAAATATTATCTGCCATCAACTGTACGTGTGTGGTGTTCGTGCGTCAGTAAGTTCTCTAACCAGTGTCTCAAGTATCTGAACTTAACCACACCCAATTACAATCCAGTTATCTAATCTGCACTCTACACTAACAAATTTTTGATTTTTAATTTATTAAAATTTTTGATTTATTATATTTGATTATTTGAAGTTTTATTATATTTGAAGTTTTATTATATTTG
This sequence comes from Caerostris darwini, assembly GCA_021605075.1. Lineage (NCBI taxonomy): Eukaryota > Metazoa > Arthropoda > Arachnida > Araneae > Araneidae > Caerostris > Caerostris darwini. The sequence goes on along the minus strand of BPLQ01007133.1, from coordinate 12,823 downwards.
ATTTATTATATTGATGATTTATTATATTTTATTTATTTATTATTATTACTATTATAGATTATTTATTTATGTACTATTCTAAATTATTTATTTATGTATTATTATTACTATTATAAATTTTTTTATTTATTTTTTCTCCTGTAAAGGAAATTATTTCTAAACTCGAATTTAAATTCAGTATACCTAAAACAAGTAAATAAAAAAAAAAAAATGTAAAGTCAATTCCTATTTTTTTTTTTTTTTTTTTTTTTTTTTCACTATATTGCAGAAAGTCCTTTACAAATAATTTTCATTCATTTTTTATGTTTATCTGGCGCCATCCATTGGCAGACATATTCAAATCTAAAAAGAACTAAAATTAATTAATTAAATTTAATTACTTAATTAATATTTGAAAAAACTGTATTAACATTCAGTGTCATCCACTACAAGTTCAAGAAAAATGCATTTGAACTTGAGTGGATGAATAAAAAGTATTTCATGAACGATTGAAAATTTGAACAAGATATATATAGGGAGAGTGTGAGCTAATAGAAGGAATTGAAAAAGAAAAGTGAAAATTTGAGTTTTCCTGCAGAACACCAAAGTTTTGCAACAAAACAAAAGTTAAGGATGTCTTCGAGAACATCGTAATTTGAACAAAACGACTTACAAGCGAGATGACACGCGAGAAATTGTTGAAAACTGATCACTTCCTCAACTTCCTAGAAAGAGACGGAGAAAAAGAAGAAAGAAAAAGAAAAAGAGAGAAGAAACTACCACTACAAGTGTAAAAGTTCTTATTTAATGAGGCGGTAATCAGAGACATTTAGAAGCACGCCCTGCTAGTACCCAAGTATCGGGTTTTCGGCTCAGAGGGAGAATTCTTCTTTAATCGAACTTTAATTCTTTAAAGACATCTTTTAAAATCTTTTTATATGTCTTTAAATGTGTTAAATATTGTCTGCCATCAATTCTACGCGCGTGGTATTCGAGAATAAATAAGTAAAGCTGTTAATTCTCCAACATGTGTGTCAAGTATCTGAATCCCACCACCAGGGCCGGTTTTTCCTATAGGCTAACTAGGCGTCAGCCTAGGGCCTCAAGATCAAGAGGGGCCTACATTCAAATTGTTAGCAAAATTAGAAGGACACTATTCTAAAAACAGTAAACACTGAATCTAAAATAAGGAGAAATTCTACACATATTTTTCTAACAAACATAAAAATGTATTGGTTAAGATAAATGCGTTCGGCTCATTGGGTCTGTTCGTTTGTGTAAAGTATATTGTACCAAAGTATAGATAGCCCAAAGTATAGTTCATACGTTCACTGATTGCTATGACAAATGTTGGCGTGCCTTATGCTACTAAGCTTTAATTTGATAGAAAATATGATAATTTTTATTGCATATTTTATTTCGTAGTCAAAGATTTTTATTATTTGAATTTTGTTTCTTTGTAAATGTTGTATGTTATGTTATATGTAATTGTTACAATTACTATAAAGGGTGATGAGAATAAATGCCCAAATAAGTGTTCTCAATTTTTTTTATTTTATTTATTATCCGTGCCACATTTTTTATAAAGATTAATAACATTAACAACATGTTTCATTTAAAATATTGATATATATCACAGTAATGATGTATTTTATTATTATCTTTCATGTAATTTACAAACTTCAAAATGGGTGATGAAGGGGCCTCATAAGTGAAATAACCTAGGGCCTCTTTTCATCTAAATCCGGCACTGCCAACCACACACCCAGTTAGAATTTGGCTGCCCAACCTGCACATTATACTAACAAATATTTGATTTTTATTCATTTTATTTTCAATTTAAGTTATTATTTTTCCCTGTAAAGGAAATCATTTCTAAACTCGAATTTAAATTCAATCTACCTAAAAAGAAAAGTAAAGTGAAAATTTGAGTTTTCCTGCAGAGCACCAAAGTTTTGCAGCAAAACAAAAGTTAAGGATGTCTTCGAGAACAAGCCATTCTGCTTTACTCGAACATCGTAATTTGAATAAAACGACTTACAAGCGAGATGACACGCGAGAAACTGTTGAAAACTGATCACTTCCTCAACTTCCTAGAAAGAGACGGAGAAAAAGAAAAGAAGAAAGTAGAAAAAGAAGAGAGAAGAAACTACCACTACAAGTGTAAAAGTTCTTATTTAATGAAGCGGTAATCAGAGACCGGGAGGCAACCGCACCAGTTGATGGATTAGCCATCAGGGAGACATCCAAATGGAATCTCGCTGCAGAAGGAGAAATGAGCGAAGAAGCCAATAAGATGGGACCCCAGAAAAAGAAAAAAAAATTGGAAAAAGAAGGAAATGGATGGAAATCAGAAAGTTCCCAAAAAGAAGACGCGATTTTATGTTCCGGATAAGTCATTTGACAGTTGTTTCCATGTTATAAAATTTTCGGTTTCCTTGTTATTCAGTTATTATTATGAATGATTGGAAATATCATAATTGAGAAATGATGTATAGTTAATATATTTGCAGTCTACATTAGCAAGTTTTGCATACAATATAAATTGTCAGTTAGTTTAAGAACTTTTAGGTAGCGCCAGTTATGTTAATAATGAAATCAATATCAGTACATTTGCTTGTAGTTAAATGTCTAATGTAATTAGTACATGTAGATGTAGTTAAATGTCTACGTAAAATACTTAGAGCAATGCACAATTGTTTTATATTTCTAGTATATCAAAATGTCCTTTTCTTCGATGGCTGAACAGCCCCATGGTGGTCCAAGCCCATATTCCTACTGACAGATTCAAATCCAAGAAATTGCGTAGTCTGACAAACCTACCCGTAAAAAGAAAACATTTGTTTTCTTTCACGGGTAGGTTTGTCAGACCTATGCAGTACTATTCCAAACCACTACAATCATTCATCCGGGATTCGAACCGTCGGGACCAAATGTCAATGTTCTAGTCACAAAACCATCAGACCCCATAAAAATGTCTACATTTCGTTACATAAAAATGGTCATGTAAGGTACCATATAAAAACGTTCCTGTAAGTTTCCATACGCAAATTAATAAAAAAAAACATTATAAATCATGCAAATTAATAAAAAAAAAACATTAGAAATCATGGAATTTAATAAAAAAAATCATAACAAGATCAAATCATTAATATAATAGAAATGATTCATTATTCTACTAATATTTGAAGCAAAACTTACTTTATAAAAAAAAAAATTTTAATTTTTAGCAAACTAATTTTTATTAACATTATGATAAGCAGATATAAATTAGTTAAAGTGGTGTTTCCAGTTATCAAAACTAATATAATAATGGACCTGCATTTTCTGTAGGAATAAAATCTTAAGTTAAGAATTAGTAAGATCTTTATTTGCATTAAAACTGTGTAGAAATTTCTCAAGCATTTGGTTCTAATATTCCTAAATTCTGAAAGAAAATATTTTGAAATATTAGGTAAATAACATTAATTTCTACAACTCTTGCTGAAATGTAATGAACTTGAAATTATAATTGATAGGTTTTAAGATTTCAAACAAATTAATTAATTAAACAAAAATAAAAAATTACTGTTAAATATTTGCAAAGACGACTTGGAATGCGAGGGGACTATTTCTACATAATAAACCATATGCAAATTACTATAATATTAAATAAATTGAAAAGACTTATACTCTTTACATTCACCATACAAAATTTTCCTAATATTGTCTAATACAACACAACCTGTTAAGGCAAAAGGATCTTTATAATGCAGCTTAACATAGAAAAGTTTATGGCTAATTTGTAACTATGTAAACTTTTCTAAGTTAAGTTTGTTAAACACAATACAGCTCTGTATTATTTGATTCAAAGAATTTAATTTATCATTCTCTTTACTTCACACGCCAGAAACTAAAAATAATTCAACAACAAATGAAAAACTAAAAATAATTCACATTAAACTGAACTACGAAACGTCCTTTTAATGATTTATATTCATTTTCTCGTTAATGCAGCTATTTAAACAGAAAACGTTTGTCTGCATTTAATTCACTTAATTACTCGCTACAGCTTCCATCCAAGAGTTCTTTTCCAACTAATTCTTGCACAGCCAAATCATTTGTGATTACACCCTCTTAAGAAGGCATGAAATGAGATTTATGTATTTATTGCCATCGTTTGAGTGTACCGAAAGAAAAAAAAAACTGTTCACTTGCAGTTTTTTGACCAATTAATTTTTTTATGGGAGCACTAATGACTCTGACTCTAATGAGAGTTGCAAGGTTTTCGTGAATGTTTTACTGAATTAATTTATGACGCGACTTGAAGGAAATGCATAATAATAGTTCTGTAAGGAATGAAGGAATAAAAAAAAAATAAAAAAAATAAGGAATGATGTTCATGATCAAGTGGTTCTTGAATTTGGTTAAATAGTTTTTTGCACTTAATTAATACTAAATATTTTTTAATGTCGGTAATTTTTTTTAATGGAAATGGAAAGAAAATTTATTTTACATAAGGAAATAAATATTAATGACGCCTATTTCTGCAGTAATTGTCATTTAATTTATGATTTTATTAATGGTTGAATAATTTAAATAGTGCATTACTTATACTTTCAATAAAACTAATCACTTTTGTTAGTTAAAAATTTATAAATGCGATTTATGTTTTAGCTAATAGGTATTTTTAATAATTTAAAATTCGTTAATGAAAAAGGACTGCTGTTACACTTAATTATAATGCTAGAAAATTCTTAACAATTTAAATCTAACTTCAAAAATAGGAAATAACTGCTAAAAGAATAATTTATTAAAATAATTATTTAAAATGCCCGACTCGGGGCTCAGTGGCAAAGCGCTCCTTCCATGAGACCACACTGATTCATGGACTTAGTCTAGTTGTTGCTGAGATAAGAAACAACAAACATTATTTAAAATTCGCACCTTTTGAATTACCATTATTTGACTCATCATTACAGAAGATTTTTAAGCTGTAAAATTTTGAAAACATTCAGCCTTAAACTCCAGATCAAATTCTCTATTTACTTGTAAGTAACATACTATTTCTCTGTTAAATTACAGGCACGAATAGAACATCCGTTTTAAAATATCGTTAAACTGAGTGCATGTAAAGTATCGATTCAGATGTCCTTTTCGCTACAACATTCGATAAATTCAAAGATAAATAAATAAATAAACCCATGCCTTTTCACAATTCAAAGATTCAATAAAACGAAACATATTAAACAGCATAGTTTATTGACATAATGTAATTACTCAGTTTTACTCATCTGGCAATAATATTTATGCCATCTGCTATAAGCCGCAGGAATTAAATTTAATTAATTTTATTTTCTACTGCACCTGGCAAATATTTAGACACACTTTGTCTTTTATGGCATAAGCAAGGGATGCACCGATGTTAATCACTTATCACTACCCAGGGAGTGCGTATAGCTTGAAGATAAGCTACGGACGCGGAGTAACAATACCTCCGCAACGCTCTGCGATCATGTTAGACCGATATCTACGGTTTAAAGTGGATTCCGAACCACTACAAACATCCATGGCACAGCCGGGATTCGAACCCGATACCCGTGGTACCGAGCGCTAGTCATTCGGCGATCAGATCCCCAATTTACTAAATATTATTCACCAAAGATTTTTAAACTGTAGAATTGCGAAAACGCTCAATCTTAAACACCAGATCAAAATCTCCATTTAGTTGTAAGTAACATTCTATTTTTCTGTTAAATTACAGGCATGAATGGAACATCCGTTTTAAAATATCGTTAAACTCCCTGCATGTAAAGTATCGATTCAGATGTGCTGGATGTACAGGACAGAAAGCAGCTGATCCACCTGAGGCAAAAGCAGGGATCGACCAGACAGGAAACCAGAGAGCCTGCAGGCGGCGAGAAGAGAAGTCAAATTGGGAGGGGGCGGGAAAACAGAAGAAAAGGTGCGAATGTCTGGATGAGCGATTAAGGAAAATTCAATTTGAGTTTTCCGTTCTGCCGCTGGAAATCGAATCCTCGAGCCCGAATCGCGAACAATTTAGCCCGCTAAACCGATACCCGACGTCTTCGGCAGGTGTAGTAAGACGGAAAGGTTTTCTGTTCGATGGAACGGGAGTTTGGAACAGGTTCGTTTAAGGGTTTTGTTGAAAACTTTGGACAGAATTTTTCCCGGAGATGATATGCAATTAAATGAAATTTGCTGAATGTTTCGTACTTTGTGTTTTACATGCAATTTGTTGTATAAGATTTCTATAGTGGTTTAAATTTTTGATCATTTTAATAATGTACAATTGCATTATGCATCATGTTTACATTGTAAATATGATTCATAATAAATGTTGTTTGATTGCTCCTGCTTCAAAGGATATTAGTAAGGATTGGATTCCTGTTCGCTAAACTTGGACATTTAAACTGGTAGACTGATATGAGATTTGTTAATGTTTCATCATCGGCTTCGTCGGAGTGTTATTCTAGAAAATGTATCTATAGTTCTAAATGATAATGAAGACTGACGTGTGGCTCAGTGGAAACGTGCGCTGCTGATGAGCATTAGGGTAGAGGTTCAATCCACTGGTATCTTTGTTGCAGATACTGTTTCAAAAAAAGAGGAGACTCAAAGACATTTGTGATGTTCAGTATCTTGCCTCATGAGTTGGACTACCTGATGGGAGTTTCTCGGCTTTCCACCCATACAATATGCAAGGAGCCAAGTCAGACTTCTACCAACGGGTGCTCCATCATACCATAAACTGTTCCCTCCTCCCTCTTTCCATGAGGGATAAGAAAACAACCACAATCATTGTTGTAAACAACATCAACATTATCATTGTAATAAAAAAATAGAACAATGATAATTCTTAAAATATAAACTCTTAAATATTAAAATATAACCCTTTGAAAAAATTTCTTTTTTTACATGTTAATACAGAGATGGCCACAATTAATCTGCAGGAAGGAGTGTCGCTCCTTTGGGATTCCAGCAAGAAAGGAGAATGATGTGAATTCCTGTCTTCGTGATTCATTAGAAATTGTGGTGGTAAACACTCTGTGATGCACCTATCTATATAGCTAACGTTGATATCTTGTAAGTCTGCCATTCTATGGACAAATGCCATAGATCAATGTTTGAAAAAGTATTTTTTTTTTTTTTTTTCGCTTCAAAAAAAAAAAATTGCATTTAAAACTGGGCACATTAAATCTGCAGGATGGAGTGACGTTCTTTTGAAATTCGAGGAAAAAATAGAAGGATAATATGAATCCCTGTCTTCAAGATACCAGCTCTTGTGTCTCACTAAAAATTGTGAAGGCAAAATGTGGTGATCTCTCTGTGGTGAACATAGCCATTTATATGCTATATGTCTGCCATTCTATGAACAAATGCCATGGATCAATGTTTGGGAAGGCAATTTCTTTTTTTCGCAATTTTTTTTGTTTGTTTCATAAAAATTTGTATTTAAAACTGCATAAAAAAAGCTACTCCGATCTTCGTTAAGAATTGATAGTTTTTAGAACAACCGTAATCCATTGTTATAATGAAGTAATTGCAGTTTTTGTTTAATTAAAAAAGAGAATAACTAGAATTTTTTCGTTATTTTTGACTATGCACTGTATAAAAGAGTATTAAAACATTGATTTCTACATGTTGTAATTTATAAAACAACCAGATTAAACATGCAAAAAATATAGCAGCAATTCAGATAGGATGAGTGAATCAAAGCATAAAAATAAATTATATTCCTTTTTATTTATTCTTACTTTTTTAAATAAATTTCTTCGGCTGAACCTTAAATAAACGATCACGTCACTTACGTAATACAAATATATTTTTCAAAAAAATCACTCCTGAAGATATATAGTTTTGCATATTATACAAGCGATTGGCCAGGAAGTAACAGAAATGAGTTTTCCGGCGATAAAAACCTTTTATGCCTGTACAGAGATTGAGAGGCCTGGGTTAATACAAAATATCTCTCGGTCCAGTCATTTCTATGGAAGAAAAAAAAAAAAAAAAGATATGGTTCAGCTGCGCCTTAATTTCGGAAAAGTCAGATGGCCGCTGAAAAGTTTCATTTCAAGATAATTACAAAGAAACAAAATGAGGTAGAGGGGAAAAAAAAAAAAAAAAAAAGGCAACCTCTGATCACGTACGGAACAAAAACCATTTCTACCGCAACTTTGTCACGCACGATGTGAAGTCCAAATTACAGGGAAGGAAAACGCCATTTTGGAAAACTAAAGTAAAAAGAAAAAAAAAGAGGGGGAGGGGGACGATAGAGTGAAGAAGCAGTTGGAAATAAATACTGTTTTGCTCAGATTCGTGGTCACTTTTTCCCGACTTTCTTCCGCCATGCGTTTCAAATGTCTCTCTGCTGTTTTTGGCATCTAGCAAAGAGAACATGACCGCTTTATGGTTTTGCATCGATGTGTAATCATACTAGAAAAGTATTTTATTTTAATAAAGCAGAGAGGGTTCTTCATAAATTATAGAGATTAAGTTATATTATAAATAAGAGGCATCAGAATATGAAGTTATGAATGTGAAATGACTAAAATATGCCATTAGTAGCTTCATGGTGCATCAGAAAACAATTACGCAGGGTTACAAATTACAGATGGCATAGTAGTGTTATTTTCAAAAGTGCAAATTTGGCAACTGCACTGACACGTGAGGAACAGGATATTATCAGAAGAAAGTTCTCTAAGGAATTATGTCAGTGTGGTAAAAGTACACTTTGTAGTATTGTCGTTGTCTGTGCAGCTGGATAGTAACTGGGCGTGATTGGGTTGAGACTTGAAATACAGGTTTGAGAACTCACAGCTTACAATTAAAACATACAACATGTAACACATTTAAATACATCTAATTAAAGATTCGTGCAAGGATTCCACTTCTACGATATTTCTCCCGGAATGAGAGATTTTAAACAAAATGTTTCTCAGCGGCAGCGCCGGTTGCACTGTATTTCCTCTCGTGTGAGAGTCTCGATGCCTACTGATCATTTCTCCTGAACGCCACAGAGGAAGTTCTTGCAGTACATACGTGGAAACTTCAAATCATGCAACTATGTCTCTGTACAGTCGCACAAACAGTGACAAAAAGCTTAAACCTTATAAAACAAAAAAAATGTAGCAGGAACTTGTAATATTTATAGTAACTTTAATACGAATCTTCAAGTGTAGGATATTGCGATAAAATTACTGTAAGTCTAAAAACATTGTACTTTGTAATATAATATTCCCATATATGAATTATTAGCTCCTTCAAATCGATATTGCAAGAGAACAAAATTCACTTTGGAAATCAACACAATCTTAATCGAGCATATCGATCTGAGATAAAAAAAAAAAGTATTTCTCGAAATTAATTCCTCAGCCAATAAGATTCTTTGAGACATAGACAACAAGCTCTAACATTTGTGTAATTAATGCATCGAACGTTCTCAAATTGCCCAGTACAGAAAGCATGATCTTTAGCAATTTTATTATGGGAATACTGCATTTAAATGTTTCTATTTCGAAAGCAATATTTTAAATTTAGCTCATATTTCCTTTTCACTTGCTTTTATACACGTTAATATATCAAATAAACCAAAATATTGTATTAACACATTTTTGAGATGTATGCTATGTGGCCAACAAAGTAGAAAAAGCAATGTAAAAACAATGTAAGTTCGGCGGCGAGAGCGGAGGTTCTTAAGTTAAATGTTTGTTAACAGTAAAATTAAGTATATTATTAGTTTTAAAATTAGTAATAGAAGTATTAAATAATTAATAGTAGAAGGGTTTTTAATCCAACATATTGGGATGTCGGGACAGACTATGGCTGTGCCGTATTATCGAGCTTTAATATAGTTTTAACGGAAATACCAAAGATATATCATTAAATAAAAATTTAAACAATTAAGGTATGTACATATTTGGCGCATACACTGTCTGTCTAGACAGATAACAGATCCTGTCTAGACAATATAAATATTCGACTTTCGTCTTTCCAGCAAATACAAAATCGAAATTCACATACTGAACATTAATTTAATTGAATATTCTTGCATTAATAAAAAATACACACGAGGCTGTTTAAAAAAGTTTGTGATATCTATCGCGTTGCTTCCGTGATACGTATCTCTCAAAAATTGTTACGAATTAAATACAAATTTATTAGTTCTGCAGATTTATCACTTTAACAATGTAATGGAATGCGATAAATATTGGGCGAAAATGTGAGGAACCCTAAACAGATATCTGGTCCTCAAATTCAACAAACAACTGAATCCACACGAAAAATATCCAAAGCGAACAGCTCTATCGATATCATGCCGAACCATCAAATGCCGGATTAAATATATATATATATATGTATATTATGTATTGTGCAGGTTGAGATACTTGAGGTACAGGTTTGAGAACTCACAGTTTTATTTACATACGCACAAACACCATATACGTACAATAAACGTCAACATTTAAAGAAAAATAATTATAGATTCGTGGATAGATTTCACTTCTAAGCCGAAACCCCAATACTCAGTTACGCGCGGTATGCGCGTAATATACTTCCTCTCCAGGTGAGAGTCATTAGGTCAACTGAGCATTTCTTCTGAACCCCGCAGGGGACACTTTCGTCCATGCGTAGGAGGAAGCATGGTTACAACATATATTATTAGTAAAAGGCAATCTTTTAACTTATGCCGTTAATGATAAAAGTTTCAGTCAAATTTAAGTTATATTTTAGTAAAACAAGAAGTAATAATTTTAGAAAAGAAGAACAAAATAAAACCGATAAAATAAAGTTTTTGAACATGCGACAATAACCCAAGACAACTTAACAAATTATCAATAAACAAAACAACATGATTGAGTTGAATCTTTAATATAAGAGCGATATAATGATACTAATACACAATGATTCATTTATATAACATCTGAATAGATGTAAAAACCATCACTGAATTTTTATCAATAGGAAAACTTCGACAAAAACCTATTGATCACAAAAGCTATCTCCGATTAGTAAAATAGCAAAGCCCAACCCCCAAATTCCTCTCGTCTTTCCGAATCCTTCATCTATCCCAATAAAGCTGGGAGTTTTACTTCACTTCTTTTTAAATATTACATCTTCCCGAAGCCGAGGAATGTCGACCCTAATGACCGATGGGTGAGGCATGCTCCTCCCATCAATCCATCTAATAAATAATGGGAGAAGAGGTTTAAAAAATTATTATGGCCCTTTCTTTTTTTTTTTTTTTTTTTTTTTTTTTTCTTTTGCCTTGGCGGACATCTCTTTTAGAAGCGCCCCTCGGACAAGGCTTCCTTCCTTCCTTCCTCTTCCTTGAGGGCGCCTTATCAAAATTTAACTCGGCTCAAATCTTTTGGCAGCAGGTTATTAATTACAGTTAGCTATAGAACTGGACTGGCCACCACCAAGTACCTAGTTTGCCGCTTGAGATCGGTTTTATCAACTTCTTCAAATATATGTTCTTGAGAAAAAGAAACAAATGGAATTTTGGAATTAATTGGAATAAATGGAATTTTTGACAAAACGGAACAATGGACATTGTTAAAAATTCCTTGCTATTGTAAAATTTCAATGTAAAAAATGAAATGTTTGACAAATGGTACTTATCGTCTAATTACTGACATTGCATTTTATACCTCTGATCGCTCTAAATATGTATTAATAAAAATAAAGCTAATTTATAAAATTCTAAATATGCATTAATATAAATCAAGCTAGTATATAAAATTATAAATCTGTATTAACATAAATAAAGCGCGAAGTATATTTCCTCTCCGAGTGAGAGTCTGTAGGCCAACTGACCATTTCTCCTGAACGCCACAGGGGGCGCTTTCGCCAATGCGTAGGAGGTATATATATTATTACATATGATTACAATATATATTATTACACATGATTACATTATGATTACAATATATATTATTAGTTGAAGGCAATCTATTAACTTATGCCGTTAATGATAACATTTTCTGTTAAATTTAAGTTATATTTTAGTAAAACAAGAAGAAGTAATAATTTTAGAAAAAAACAACAAATTAAAACTATTAAAATAAAGTTTTTGAAGATGCTACAACAAGTCAAGACAATTTTACAAATTATCAACAACATGATTTACTTGAAGCAGGAATGTAAGAGCGATATAATAATATAAATACACAGTCATTCATTTATATAACATCATAAATGTAAAAAAGATAACTGAATTTTTAAAATCAAATTTTTATCAATAGGAAAACTTCGAGAGAAAAAAAAACCTATTGATCACAAAAGCTATCTCCGATTAGTAAAATAGCAAAGCCAACCCCCAAAATTCCTATCGTCTTTCGGAATCCTTCGTCTCTTCCAATAAAGCCGGGAGTTTCACTTCACTTCTTTTTAAATATTACATCTTCCCGAAGCAGAGAAATGTCGGTGGAGGGAAGACCCTAATGACCGATGGGCGAGGCGTGCTCCTCCCGTCAATCCATCTAATAAATAATGGGAGAAGAGGTTTAAAAAATGATTATGGCCTCCCTTTTTTTCTTCTTCTTCCTTGGCGGACATCTCTTTTAGAAGCTCCCCTCGGACAAGGCTTCCTTCTTTCCTTCCTCTTCCTTGAGGGCGCCTTATCAAAATTTAGCTCGGCTCAAATCTTTTGGCAGCAGGTTATTAATTACAGTTGGCTGCAGAACTGGACTGGCCACCACCAAGTACCTAGTTTGCCGCTTGAGATCGGTTTTATCAACTTCTTCAAAGATATGTTCTTGAGTAAAAAAACAAGTGGAATTTTGGAATTAATCGAAATATAGGGAATTTTTGACAAATAGAACAATAGACATTGTTAAAA